>VWZN01010810.1:39973-92222 GCA_013396955.1 Regulus satrapa | reverse complement strand
AGCGGGGGGGTCCCAAGGGTGCCCGCAGACCCCCGGCGCGGGGAGTGGGAGCCCCTCGGGGTGGGAGATGGGGGGCAGGAAAAGCCCCCCGAGCCTGTCTAAAGTACTGGGAGAAACCAGGGGGTGGGTTTCTTTTTCTGCACAGGGCTGTGACCCTGCGATGGGTCCTCCCACAGCCTGGGGCCAGCCCAGCCCCACAGGGACCATGGCCATGGGCTGCCCCTGGGGCTCCCAACGCTCACAGCATCCCACGGGGTACCCACCTGCCCCAGGAAAGAGGGGTCTGCAAGCCCACCTCAGCCCCAGCCCAGCATGATGGTTACAGGCACGTCCAGAAATCAGATTTGGGATTTAGCGAAGCCCAGCCCTGCAGGGATGCCCTGGCCCAAGGGGATTAAGGGATTGTAGGGCTCAGGGACCAGAGGGAGGGGAGCAGTGGTTCCTGGAAAGGCAGCAAAGCCCTGGACCCTACAAGGGCACCGTGTGGAGCTGGACGAGCATTGGCTGAGCGGGCAGGAGGGGGCAGCTGGCAAAAAGGCAGGGAAGAGGTGACATCCTGTTAGCCCGGCCAAAGGGGTGCAGGGAGGGAGGGGGCTGCAGAGGCACCCCTTGCTCGCCCTGTCCCCCCACGGCCCGGGCTCACTCTGTGTTTGGAGATGGAGCAAGTGTTGTTTGTGTCCTGTGTCCTTAACCCCAAGACACATCCCCAGCAGAAAAGGCCCTGGGAAGCCTTTCCCCAGCTGGTGCTGGGGGGAGCAGGAAGGGATGGGGCACTCCAGAGACACTGCCCGACCCACAGCGACAGCCTGCAGTGACAGCCCTGGCCCCACACCCCGGTGCCCACTCAGTTCTGGCCTGATGGGAAACATCTGCATGGATGGTGAGACTGAGCCCAGGGAATTCGGCTTTTCCCTCAAGTCCCTTGCTCACAGCAAGGCCACAGAGACCCTCACGCTGCCTTTCTTGCCACAATGGAGCAAAACCAAAACCTGAGACAGGTTGTCCTGTGTCCAGCTGAAACCTCACATCCCCCTTGGAGCTTATGCCCAGAAGCCTCTTCATGGCTCCTGTGTCTGCAGCAGTGCAAGGGGGGCACCTGCAGCAACCTGTCCCTGTTAAATACGTGACCCCTGGAACCCTCCCTGCAACTGCAGCGTGATCTGAAAGCTTGGACACACCGCTCCATCACTTGGGACAGGATGGGGCCATCCACCAGAGGAAACCACCCCACTCTGGCTTTCCAGATCCCCACTGCCACCCCATGCTCTGAGAGCAGCACAGATCACCGGGTGGGACCCCCAGCCCCGCTCCCAAACAGGAAGCCACACATCTTTGTCATCTTCAAAATAAAACTTTTATTCATTCGGTAACAAGAACATTGAATCTGCACGTAAGTGCACAAGTTCACATTTAAAAACAGCTGAGCACATCGGTCATAAAGTCTTTAGGGGAAAGGGGACGATCCCAGCCACCAAGGAAGATGCAGGAGGGGCAGACAGAAGTGCTCCCCTCCCTGATTTGCAACCCCACCGCCAGTTGCTCGGCCCCAGACAATCCCTACAAACCAGCGCACGGACGTCACATCTCCATAAAGGAAAATAAAAGGCACTGGCACCTTCTCCGGTGCCAACAGAGATGTCTGCAGCGCGGGTGGGCTGTTAGCACCTCTGGCAGCACCGCCGGACAGGCACCGAGCCCTGCACCAGCCCACACCCTCCTGCCCCAGGCCAGCACCTGCCTCTGCCCCGCACCAAGGGCCCGGGGGCCCCTCCCTTGGGGAGAAGTGGGGGAGTTCGTGTGGAGACAGGAGCGGATTAAGGCAGGACGCACCGTGCGGGGAGCAGGGCCCTGCGGGGGTATGGCTTCCTCCTGCCAGAGAGCTGCCGGGCTCCTGGAGCACCTGCGGCCACCGAGTCCCCGCTCGCTCCTCCCAGGAGGTCCCCGGAGCAGCCGGAGGTGGGGCAAGATCCCTTCCACCAGGCCTCTGCTGGCAGAGGGACACAGAGCTAATCCCTGCTCCCTTCAAACATCCGAGTGACCCAGAAGCGGCGTCACCTCCTGCCACCCGCTGGGACCGTGCCCCCCCGGGAAAGGGCCGAGAGGGGAAGAGATTTGTACAGGGCACAACTTCTCAAGCAGACCGGACACACACGCACACTCACGCGCACCACCCACACACACACACCACCGAGTGCAACAGAACGCAGTGTAGAACCAGTTTCACGCACACGCAGTCCGTCTGTGCAAGGCTCACACGTTACAGTACGGCCGGGACGGGGCAGCGATGGCTGGGATATTGTACAGGAGTCAATGTAAACAATAAAGCGTCCTCCGAGAGGCTGCGCCAGAGACCAAGGAACAGTTGCTTTGTACAAAAATGCCCTTAAGACAACAGGTTTCTCCCAAACCCACTCTACCCGCGAGGCTTCTCAGCTGCTGAGCGCCCTGGAGGTGCTGCTGCTCCCCGTGGTGCTCGGCGGGTCACGAGAAGCTCTCGTGGGGTGGCTACAGGAACCAGGAGAGTCATCACCCTCCCAACGAGCCACCAGCATGGAGAAGGGACAATCGTCCCCAGCAGAGACCTCTGATGCCAGGGGCTTGGTGGCTTCATTGCCCAGACACTGGAAAAGGAGGTCCATACCCCTCCAGTCCCATCTGCTTCCTGCCGTCCTGCTCAGAGCCTCCAGACCTCCAAGGCCTTCATCACTCTGCAAGAGAACCACCCTTCCCTGCTCCCTCAGCCTGCCCAGTCTTCTCAGAGAAAAACCAGTTGTGCTGGGCCAGAGCCAAGGGCAAGAGGACAGCAAAGCACCTCCCTGCAGGGGCCTCTGCCCCTCTGCTGCTCTCCCCAGCTGAAGCACCCGGAGAGCAGCTGAGTATTGGAAGGAAGCAGCAATTCTGGTCTGCATCGAAGACCCTTCCCAGAGGGCATTTCTCCTGAGATCAAGCTGGGCAAAGAAACCTGATCTTTTTCTTCCTCCTCCTGCCTTCCTAAGGGAAAAAAAATTCTACACAGGGTTTTTCCCTTCCCAGCAGATCCTAGTCACCAGGACACGGCGCCAGCCAAGCATGCGCCCTCCAATGCAAGGCAGGCTGGTGACAACCAGTCCCTTCCACCCATGGAGGGGCAGGCAGGCACGTCCTTGGGGATCAGCACGGTGGGCAATGGGGTCTGGGGAAGTTTGTGGGGGAGGCAAGGACTGAACCTGTCCTTCTCCAAATGACATGAGCCACTTGGCCTTTCCACAGTTTCTGCCAGGCTCCGGAGCCAGCTGGAGCCGGCTAGGAGAAGCCACATGTCTTTCAGTGTCCCAAAGAAGTATCTGGCCTCCTGGGCCAGGGGCTTGGGTGACTTCTAGTGACCGAAATGGCCCGGGATGACGTGCTGTTCGACCCGGGACAGGGCTGTGCTCCAGCCTGGGTAACAACCCCCTGCCAGGGCGGGACAGTGCTCGTGGCTGCTGGAGACAGACAGACTCACAGACCTTGCCCGGGCTGCAAGGCAGCACGGGAGGACCCCGGGGGCTACAGGAGGGCAGCAAGGTGGCATTACCTTACCAACCTTGCCACCCAGCTGCGGGCTGAGGATACCCCACACCCAGGGCAGGCACGTGCTGCTTCCCAATACTCCAGGGTGTTCCAGTGCCACGCTCCTTCCAGCTCAAGAGGAGTTTCTCCCGTGTGAGCCTGCATGGCTCTGCAGCTTTAGGGCTGCTTTCTAGGCATGGGCTTGGCTGCTGCTCCTCCCACACCATGTCCTCTCCATGCCAGGCTTCAGCAGCCTGAACCCTTCTGCATCTTCTCTTTGCCTTGCTCCTCCCCAGAGGGCAGGTCTGGGCCCCAGCCAAGCACCAGCTCAGCCACGGGACTGTGGACAGGACCCAGAGCTCCCCTTGGCCTTTCCGTCTGCTCCTACAGCACGGGGACAGCTCGCTGATGCACGCAGCTAGAAACGAGGAGCTTTGATTTAGCCAAACTGCTCAGAAACCACAAAATAATTGGCTGAAATTTGGAGCAGAGCCTTCACGCACAGTTTCTCCAGGGAATCAAGAACCTGCAGAATGGTTTGGAGCAGCCAAAGGCTCTCCATGTCCAAGTGGCCCTCCTGGAACCCAGCTTCAAGCAGGAAGGAGATGGGCAGACACACAGTGCCCCTCCCACAGTGGGATAATGGGGGTTCAATGCAGGACTGGAGGAGAAGGGACACATTTGGCATCGAGGCTCACTTTTGGAAAGGGAAGACAGCTTATAATGTCAAATCCAGTCCCATGTCTGTGCAGATCACAAAGAACAGCACTGAGTTTGAGTCAGGTGGGCTTGTTTTCCAGTTTACAGAATGCAGTCTTGCCCTTCTTTTTTTTAAAAAAAAAAAAAAAAAAAACCAAAAAAACATAGAAAAGACAAAACAAAATTCATATAAATATCATCTATACAATTTAGGAAAAAAAAAAAAAAGAAAAAAAGAAAATAAAATAAAAAGAAAAAACTTCCAGAAAAGATTTTCCCTCTGGATCTGAATGAGGAGTGACAGCAGACAGGACAAAGCTTTGCATTAAGGGCAGTAACGTCATGTAACAAAAACAGCTCAAGTTTTGGGAGCCACCAGAAACACCCGTGAGCATGGCAGAGGGGAGAAACTCAGGCAGCACAAGAACAGCTTTGGGGAAGAGGGCAGGCAGTAGGAGGAGGGCAGAGGACAGATGATATGGCCATGAACTTGGAAGGCCCACAGCAGTATTCAAGTAATGGGAGGGTTAAAACCCTAATGAGGCGTTTGTTTTAAAAGAACACTGGCTTTGGGGGTAGAGGTGAACGTGGCAGCTCCTGGAGGAGCTCTGCCCCACCTCAGCACAGAGCAGAGAGCTCTGTAAGCCCCATGGCAGATGGGAGAGCTGGTCCTGGGGCTGCCCAGGGTATCAGAGCTCATCCATTGGGATTTACTCCCTGGTGCTCCTTATGGGGAAGCACCAGCTGAACTGAGCCCTGGGCGTTTGTCCTGAAGCAGCTTTGTGAGGGATCTGCCAGCATGGTGGAGTTCCAGTTCGCAGAATAAAAGAAAGGCCAAACAAAGGGACCTTGGCACAACCTTCACATTTACAGGGGCTCTCACCCCACCAACTGCCCGGCACCACTTCAAGGCATGGGGAAAATTCAAGTTAGGAACTAAGATCTGGTTGTAAGCCAAACTCCACCTTGCCAAAGCAAGCCAACATCCATTTTCTCCTGATAAAGGTGTTCTTTTAAAACAAACAAACAAAAACAACAAAAAGAACATTTGAGGTTATCCGAGTTAAACTTAAAAAAACCCAAACAGTCCTGCAGTCAGAGTCACACACAGAAGAACCAACCCACACCTACATGCGCCAGGAACAGTAAAATGACAATATATATAAAATTAACCAATAAAGTGCATGTTCCTTATATTACACCTGCCCCTTGCGTGAAAGCAACGCCACGGGTTCTGGGTAAGAAATCACAGCCAAGGGCCCAGGATCACATCGTGTTGTAGAGGGGATTGGTTGTCCGCTTTTTGTCATTGGTCTTTTTGAGCCTCCTCAGAGGGTGAGTTCTCCCGTGCTGCTGCCGTGGGGCGACAGCCAGAGCTTGAGATGGAGACAAGGAGTCCAGGACCTGCACCTGGAGCAGCCGAGGGCCCTCCCCAGAGCTAGTCCACGTCAGATCTGCACTGGAACACAAACTCTGCTGGCTGGAGCTGCACTCTTTGGCGTATTGAGCCAGCGGCCTCTCCACCGGCTTGCTCTGGGCAATGCACTCGGCTGTTCTGAGCTGTTCCACAAAATGCTTAGTGGGCTCTGGGGAGGAGAGGCGATGCTTCCCACACGCGCTCTCCGAGCCCCTCTCCAACCTCCCCCCACAAAAGCCTCGACCGAGGGCAACGCAGGTGAGAAGCACCGGGTTGGCGTTGGAAGAGGCCGACTCCCTGTCGCGTAAGTCATCCTTGGAGAGGTCCAGGCAGTCCAGTTTGGCCAGGGATGCCGAGCGCTTCATGTGGGAGGGTCTGGTGAGCCCTGCGTGCCGGATCCGAGCCTCTATTTCCTTCGCCCGCTGCTTGACCGGCCCGGGGCTGCTGGAGCGCTCCTCCACGCTGAGGCTGCTGGAGCTGTGGGGGAGGCTGTAACACAGGAACGAGATGTCCAGAAGGTCCATGTTTTCAGCACGCTGCCTGGGGAAGTCCTCGCTGCTCAGCTGCCTCGAGATGCCAGCACCGCCCCCGCAGAGAGGTTTGGGACTGTCCCTGAACGGGAGCGCGGCGTCTCCCTCGGCGCCACACGGCGTGAACGGCTCATCCTCTGTGCCCGTGCTCTGCTCGGTGACGCCTTCCAGGTGAATGACACAGGGGTAAGGAGAGCGCTCGAGGCTGGCTGAAGGTGGACAGGCCGCCTGGGCAGAGGGAGAAGCAGCACGGAGGTGAGCAGATATCCCACTGCCCTCCTCCTCGCTGGGGCTGCCCACGGTAAAGGTGGCCTGCGTGCGTACCGCGTGCTCCGGTGGCGAGGGATCCGCTGGAGCCTTCTCCGAGCACATCGAGGGGTTCAAGTTTTCATCTAAAGACGGGGTGGCTGTGGCCAGCCCGCCCTGCTCACAGCTTGTATCGGGGCGCTGCTCCGCAGGCTTGACCGTGAGGGTGTATTCGATGATTTCGATTCTCTTTGGGAGGAGGGAGGGCAGGGACGGCTCCTGCGTCCCGTCAAACGAGACCACTGTCCTGCGCTCCTGTGCCGCTCCCTCCTGCCCTGGGCCGGGCTCTGCAGGCAGGGACCGCTGGGCAGGGGCCCCGAGGGGTGCAGGCAGGTGTGTGCCCACAGGCTGCTCTGCCCCGGGAGGCAGCGGCGGCTCCTCAGTGCCCGGGCCCTGAGCCTTGTCCCCCTCCGGAGCCAGCTCCAGGGGCGGCTCCTCGCTCTTCCCCCGCGGCAGGAGCTCGGCAGCGGGAGAGTCGTTCCTGGAGTTCTTGCGGGTGGGTAAAGTGCAGGCTGGGGCCATGTGCTGGTGCTCCTGCTCCTGCCTCAAGCGCTCCTCGAACTCCAGCGTGGCTCGCCGGACGGAGCCGGGGCACCACTTGGGCTCAGGGTTGATGGAGCCACGAGGCTCCTGCTGCTCCCCACCGCAGCTGCTTTCCTCCAGGTCTGATTTACCAGAAGATAGCTGCAGAGATGGGGATTCTTCCTGCTCAGCTGGCAGAGGGTCCTTCTCCTTTTCCTGGTGTCCAGCACAGGCTCCTTCACTCTGTTCCAACTTTTCTGACGCCCAAATCATCTCCACTGGCAGGTCATGCACCGTGTTCCTCTTTGGTGTCTGGCTGAGGCTGGCTGAACCCTCTTTCTGCTGGGCAGGTCCTGCTCCCTGGTTGATTGACTCGATCTCTGTGATAATTTCCTTCACAGAAATGGCATTTTCTGAGTGGGATCTTGTGAGATGACCTGCACCAGGCAGCTCAGGGACCTCCTGCAACACACAAACAGGAGAATTACAAAATGCATCAGCTGTGCTGATGAGGAGAACACAGCAGCAGGTTAGAGAAAATAGGGGTGCACATACCCAAAGGAATAAAAAAGCATGTGGCAGCGTGTGGGGAGAGATTACCAGAGCGGTGATCACTAATGTAGATTTTTTTTTTACTGTCTCTAGGACTGAATTTAACATACTCCAGGCTGGCTCTTCACTTAGACTGAGATCTAAGAACATTAACTGCCACAAACTACAAGGAAATGGTAGCTTCTTTTGTTTTTCAAAATGAAGAGAAGTCCAGCAAAGAATCCTAATACTGCTAGAACATTTTGAACTGAAAACATGACAAATTCTGCTCATGTATGGAACAGACAGAAATACAGCAAAAAGAATGACCGAGCATTGAAACGCTCTGGTTTCCCAGAGGAAAATGGCCAGGGAGGCTCCCAATCCCCACAGATACCCTCTGCCAAATCACAGGAGAGAGCACTGGCCTATTATATTTGGAAGGGCCTTATTGCCTCACATGGAGATGGAAAAGATTCAAGCAATGCAGGATGGAATTTAAATAAGAGAAGCTCCCAGAAAATGATGGCCCCGGACATCATCAATCCCTGTGAGAGTCCTGGAGGCTGAAAAGCAATTATGAGAAAAAGGTACCTAAATTTAGAGGTTACTAAATTTTGTCAAGACCATCTCTCTACCCAGGAGAAATGAGCCATCACTCCAGACCCGGACAGGTTAATTTCTTCCTCCAGCAGTGGAAGCTCTACACCTGCCTTGATTTACTACCCCAATGCTGGTGCTTCCCAACCAGGGAAAAGGGCCAGTTTTGGCCCATTCTTTGGAGGATTTCTCAAGTCAGATAAATACCCGTGCAGACTGGGGATGCTGGCTGGGCTCAGGGTATGGCTACATTAGTGGGTCAAGTCCCACCTTTCTGCTCTCCTGATGCAAAACTCAAAAATAAGTTTCTCACGAGAACAGCGCAGCGGGTCAGGTCAAGGTCGGCTCATGGCCCTGCCAATGCCAGCAAACTGATGTTTAAGGAAAAAGTGCAGAAAAGGGCAAGTATCTAAAAGTGAAGGGAGAATCACCTAGCAATCCCTCCCCAAACACTGCGTCCAGTGGAAGCAGAGCCAGAAAATCCCATCCACAGCCACCCCACAGCAGAAAACAGCCCATAGATAGGATGGAGCAGCAGTTCCCAAAAACCCTAAACGAGTTATTTTAACCTTTTGTTGCTCTTCATCTGTGGAAGAGTCATCGGATGCCTGAGGAGAGTTTCCAGGGCTGTTCCTTCGAGCATCTGCACCCCCATCTGCAGCAGGTGGCACTTCCAGCATGGGCACCCTGGAGACCCCATTCCTCCCAGTGCCGTGCTCCTCTGGCCTGGAATGGGAGCAGGTGCGTGACCGGCTCTCCTGGGAGAGCTCCACGAATTTCTCCAAGGCGCTGAAGAAATCAATCCTGTCTGTGCTGAGGTCTGTCACTTCGGGCTGAGGGTTCTGTTGGAGACCTGGGGAATTTTGGTTTGGGGACTGGGGGAAGTCTTTTAAGCATGAAGTGAATTCTTCCATGGGAACCAAGTGCACGTTCATATCAGGCTTAAGGGCATCTTTTTCTAGATCGTCCACTGTCAGATCAGGAAACTCCGTTATTTCCAAGGGGTGCTGGAGCTGCATTAAGGCCTCAGAAGCACGGCAGTTGTCAGGGGGGACAGAGTCTACACAACACCCTGCTGTACAGCCATTGATATTGTTCAGGTTCAGCTTGTCCTCCATCTGCTCAGCGTGGAAGTCTCTGCAAGTAAACTCCAAGTGGATCCTTCTCTCCTTCACACACATGTCCTCGATCATGTTTGTGTCCTCTGGGAGCTGCCGCTCCCTGTCCAGCTCAGCTGAGTAGATGGGAGACATGGGCTGCTGGTTGTCGTTGCTTTTGGCCTCTGAGATCTGGTCAGCTGAGGTGGTGATCTCCTTTTTGTTCAGCTCCAGCCCAGCCTTGCAGATGGGCTCGTGGTGATCCGAGAGGTCGCTGTCCGAGTGCGAGCGCCACAGTTTGTTGTGCCGCTGTTTGCTGCGGGGAAGGAGAGCAAAGGGAAACAGTGAGGAATTTCTACATACCACAGCCAGATCCACCTAGATGTAAGAGGACACAACCTACAACAAAAACTCTGCCAAATGCTGGAGTCACTGACCACAGCTGCGGCTTCACCTGAACAGCTCAGGGCCAGAGCTGCTGCTGGAGAAGTTGATCCAGTAATGAGCCTCTTTCCAGGAGCTAAATTCCATGGCAGCATTCTGCTCCACAGCCCCCCTCCCTATTCCTCAGCAGTGTTGGATCTGTCCACTCAACAAATGCAGTGTTTAATTAATTAACTGCAGAATTTGGTCCTTTCACAGCCAGCCCTTTTCCATTTGCTACCGGACGAGCAGACACCAGAAGAGAGAGAACCCCTTGTGCTGGACACAAACAGGTGACAGATATTGAATAAAGTCCAATTTCCCTCATAGTTCCTTCCCTGAATAGCTTCAGTCATCAATAACTGGCTCTTGTAACCAAGGGATAGGGTGGGATGAGTAGAGGCGGGTGTGTGCAGAAACAAAGACATCCTCAACAGTAAACACACAGACCAAATTACCACCCACCTTCCACAGGAAGGAAGCTCTGAACTCCTCCAGCTCCTGGAAAACCCCATTAGGAAAGTCTGAGCCATCAAAAAGCCAAGTAACTGCCAGTGGCATTGCAGCACCTTCCTCACCTCCACCTGCCAAAAACCCCAACCCATGCACCTGGGCTTACGGAGAGCACTGCAGGCAACTTCTTGCCATGAAATGCCAGAGCTAGCCCAGGCTGCCAAGGTTTGCTGAGTGGCCTCGGCCACAGGGATGTGTTTCCACCCATTGCCCCTAGGAGGAACACAGAAACCACAGAAACCTCCTTGGAGCTGCAGATCTTGCAAAACCCCTCCAGTCCCTTGCTAGCATGAGCGGACATGAGCGCTCCTAGACACATCCAGTGGCCACAGTAAGTTAATTAACAGATGGTACTGAGCTAATTACTATGTGCCAATTCAGTTGTGGGTGCCCAACAGCTAAGGAAAATAATCCATTGCAGATTTAGCTTTCCAACCCTATAATCAGTGACAACCTTCTTGTGTGACACCGGGAAGAATCAGGTCCTTTCACAGGAGAGGAGGGTCAAGCTCAGAGGCCAAAGACACTGTCCTGGGGTGCACATGCTCTGTCTCCAGTGGGTTTTGGAGCAGTTTGACACTGGCAGCAGAAACAGGTTTGTCCCCGAGGCAGGTTCTTGCTTGGGCTCTGTATGGAATGTCATCTGACATCTCTGCTCATGCAACGTGGGGAGCTGCTGGTGTTTTCTGATGGCACTTCAGTGCTCAAATTCAGCTCTCTGCTGCACATTTGATTTTGAAAGTGAAAATTACCCTCCCGGTGCCCCAACTGGCACAGACCTGAGGACCAAACCAGACATCAAGCACTGCTGGCAGAGATGTGCTCTGCTATCTTCCCATCTGACACTTCCCCAGTCTGACAACCTACTTGAGGTGCAGGGTCAGAGAACAGGAGCCCACTTCCCTTCCCAGAGCCCACAGCTGCCTCTTGACCTTTCTGGGCAAGATTCCCAGTGCTTGTGCCCAGCTCTGGACCAGCAGCCCCCCACACCTCCCACCAGCTCTCCAGGCTTGGGTATAAAACTGCTGTTGATTCACAAGCTGCAGAAGGCACAGGAGATCCCAAACACTGGTTTCCTGTAACTTATCTATAACTAATAACAGAAACAGGCCTGGCTCAGCCTTGCTATGTTTATCAACAGAGGGAGGGGACAGTTTAACTAACCCCAGGAAGTATGACAGCCCCAAAGAGCAAAACACACTTGTTGTTGTGACTAAAAGCAGGCAGGGGGTTTTCATTTTACAGCTGGAAAACATATCCCAGTTGCTATAACCCCAGCACAAAACCGTAACTGGATAGTGCGAGCACATGGCTGCCCTCACATACCTTCCCCCTGAAATTGGAGCAGTCACATGAGTGTCAATCTGTTGTGTTTTTTTGTTTTTTTACCTGTCCTGGAATACTGCAGCAATAAACAAGGTGGCCAGAGGGCAAAGCTAAGTAACACAAAGAAAGAGGAAAAAAAAACCAGCGCTGAGCTGAGAGGAAGTGGATGAAGAGGGACAGTTTCTGCAGCATGGAGGGGCCATTCCTTGCTTCAGTGAAGCTTCATTTACTGCAGTCTTTTTTGTCACACACAGATGTAACGCACTGCTCTTGCATTTTTTAAAGCCTCACAAGTAATCCTGTTTGTGCCATTGTACAGGGACTTGCAGAGTAGGTCAGGAGCAGGGCTGTGCTTCAGTGGAAGGGAGGCTGCATGCTATAAATGGTGGTAGCAGCAAAGATGTAACTCCAAAAAATAAATTACTAAAAGACAAGGAAAAATAATCCTTAACCAAAATGTTTGTACAGGATGGCTTTGCAGGTATGTCACCAGCTACCAGACTGGCAGATTACCCAAACCAACTGCTGGGCTCAGGGCTTGAAGATGTGAGATACCATCTGCTCCCACACCAGAGCTCCTGACAGGTGTTCACTAACCTGTTGGTGCGTTTTTCACACCTAAAAAGCTGCTTTTTCTCCATCCAATCTATACCAATGAGAGCTAATTTCCCAGTCTGCTCAATACACACCACACTGGTCAGGTCATCTCTGGCCCAGAGTTAAGCACTGACCTTTACTAACTGGTGCCAGCAGCATATTTGGTGTCACATGAGGCACCCAAGGCAGGTGTGATGTCTGTCTCAAAGGATTTCAGTCCAGCAGGGCACTGGTTTTTAAAATTGTCTATTCCACGTGATCTGTCCTGAGACTTGATACTGCTTGGCTGCTTTTTAGAAAGAAAGAGGGTCACTGTAGCAGGCAGGGTTTGGGGAGCAGGGGAGAGGAAGGCAGGCATGGGAAGAGGTGGAGCATGAAGACCCCGTGGGTGCACCTGGTCAGGGGTTAAGCTGGGAGGAGCCCTGAGGTTGTTTACCTGTGCAGAGAGGGAAAGAGGAAGCACACCCCAGAGACAGGGGAGCTTACATCAAGGGTTTGGTGTAAAAATTGGGAATCCAGGCCTGGCCCAGCAACAAACACAGTCAGGCTGCTGGGAACAGGTGGAGAGCAAAGGAAGGGTAAGTCACTACAGTGAAAGGGAAGAGAGGCCTTTGCAAGTAGATAGAACAGACAAGAAGGGACAAAATCAAGCAGGGGACAGAGGAAATAAGTGTGCCCTAAAGACAGTACATGAGCGACAGAGCTGCTGTAAATAACAACATGTAAAACAATGCCTAGATTCGACTTTAAAGCTATATTCCAACTTAAATGATTTTACAAAAAGCAGGCATCTCCCAATAGCACCAAAAAGCTTTGAAATTTACTATTTGCTTTGGTCCAAACCTGCTAAGACCCACCTCCTGTGGCAGGAGGCTTAGATTGGGTAACTCTGTTTGCTGCAGATCTGCTCCCAGGGAAAGCACACCAGGATCCCAAACAAAATACCATAATCTGGCAAAACAGAGTATCACTACCTCCTTCCTGCTGATCACGTGAAGATGTTGCTTAACACAGCTTAGAAACATGCAATATTTATGTCTTTTTGCTAGTCAGGTGATAGTCTTGGGATTACAACACACTTGCCCATACCCAGGCCCAGCTCCAGACCAGCCTCAGGACTCCAGGCAGGAATAAACACCACTGTTGCAATGCACAGAACATCCTGTCCCCTCCCCTCACACCAACACTTACCAAAGGGATCTAAATAAAACCAGACCAGCTGCTGAGGAGGGGCATGTTCAACAGGGAACTGTGAGGAGACAAAGCGAGTTCCCTGCCAAGTGATGTTACGAGCAACAGGGACATCATTTATCTCTGCTGGAGCCTGAATAGCTCTGAACGCTGCACTCAGATAACACTTCACGGGATGCTACTTTCCAAAAACCAAACATCCTAGAAGCCAAACAGCTTCCTGACAGCTCTTTGCTACACCCATTTTCCCAGGCTCAGCTGAGAGCACCCTGAAAACGGAGCGCTACCTTCCCTAAGACCCCGAGCTTGCACAATACAAGCTCTGACTAAAAGCACGGAGTCAACCATTGAAGTGTCACGCCTCAAGGTGGATAATGAGGACCATTCCTTCCACTCACCTGGCCAGCAGGATCCCTTGGTACTCCTCCAGCTGCCGCATGAAGCTGGGGTTGGGCTTGGTGACGGTGCGCCGCTCCTTCACGTAGTCGTAAGCCCTGTCCAGGTTCCAGCCGTACTCCTTCATGGCATAGGCAATCACCGTGGATGCCGAGCGGCTCACTCCCATCTTGCAGTGCACCAGGCACTTAGAACCATTTTTCCTCAAGTGGGAGAAAGAACAGAAGAGGATCGCTGAACAGAAAACATCTGGCGAGCTTAAGAAAACAGCAACTTCTTCAGCAGAGCATTAGCAAATGTATTTTCAACGCTGTGGCCACAGCTGGAGTCTGGGATGTGATCTGATAATCCAATTTACAAACTGGAGCAAGACCCACACAAAGAAACTGAAGAACAAGATCTTATTAATATTCCTAAGAGATTTTGTTACAACTGCTCCTCTGAAGCTGTTATTGCAAAGTGGAAAAACACAGAGATACAGGAAAACCTCTGAAGACCAGGGTGGCCCCTTGAGCTCAGCCCAAATGGCCCACTGGCATCAAGCCATATTCCAAGTGAAAAGAGAACTTTTACCACAAACGTGGTATCGCAATTTAGAAACACATCTCAGGGAGATACTGAGCAGTTCAAGGCAGCCTCTAGCTCCAGTAGATGTTCTTCTACTGCAAAATACAAAATGAAAATGCTGTGATGCTAGGTAGGCAGGGAGGAAAAGCAGTTCGGAAACTCAGCAGGAAAACAAAATTCTTAGTATATATCTTCTAAATGTGTGTGTTGTGTTTGCTGAAAAGACTTACTTTGCCTTGGAGATGAATTTGTAGGTATCATTCCAGTAAGCCAGAAGATCTGTAGCTTCTTCATCATAAACCCGGATATTGTGGTATTCAAAGAGCCCAGGGAAGAAATTGTCTATTTCTCGAGTCACATTCAAAATGTACCGTACCCTGCAAGGGAACAGCAGAGAGAAACACAGCCAGTTCAGAGAGATGTCCCACTGCCACACTGCAGCCTGGCCTCGCTTTGCCAAGGCCGTTTGGAACTGAACAGAATTCCTGGGAAACCAAGAATTAATGCAAGAAAACAGCTGCTAACACAGACAATAGGTTTTGCTGGGAAGTTTTGAGCCTGATAAGAGAGATCCATGGATAAAAACTCCCTCTGCCTGACTCTGTCAGGTCACACTGCCACCACCTCTGTTCTATGTGTCAGCCACAGGAGCTCCTGCAATCAGTGTTTGCACCAGTATTTTCTCCAAGCCCCTTCATGAATCTCTCCTCCTGCTGCACCAAAACCATGGAAAGACGGAAGACTAAGCCTCCGAGTAACACCAGAGCTAAACAAACACATAAAACAACTTCAGAGAGATGCAAGAGACAATGAGCCACTGGGGAGGATTTACTTCTTATCCCTAAATTTTCTGGAAAGAAAACTGCTAGAGAAAGCGTGTGGTATTTATGTACACAGCACTCAGTATTTTTAGCCCTGAGGGTTACTTGTAAGATGCTTATGAAATGCACTCGTGCTGGGATATCAAGCAGAACAAGGGCACTGCAAGAGAGTGACATCCCTTTTCCCAAGCAGGTATGAGATCACTGGCCATCAAGTAGGACCTGTCAGACTCAAGGAAACCACAGCAGACCCTGAGCTCACACCAAGGAGAGTCAATTCTGCCAGGCTGAATTTCTGAGGTGCAGGCTTACACTCTCAGCTCAGCAGCATGATTATTTTTTTCCACTGGTTTGGCAAAAATAAAGCCAAAGCCATGAACAATTATTGAATTGCACAATCTTGGTGTTTATAACTACCTGGTCTAGAGAAAGGACAATCTAAACTTGAAAAGAAGAAAGGGCAGGAAACAGAGGAACCCACTGGTGCTCAGCCTGGGAGCTACAGGACTTCCTCCTGGGCCCCACTCAGAGGAACAAATGCTCTTCTCCACATTTTCCTTCCTGCCACAGCCTGGAGGTCCAAGTGCCTCTGTAATCAGTCCAGAACCATGGGCTGGGGCCGAGGGCATGGAGCCAACTATGCAGCATCCAGCTCAGTAATTGCAGCTTTTTACTACTTATAGCTATGAGCTTGCTGCCTTCCTTTGTTTGCCTTGGGGACGTTAGTCAAGGTCAGATGTAAGATTCTTTTCCTTTAGGGTGCCTGTTTGTGGGACAGAGAGTTTGGAGGAAGCAAGAGCTTGTTTGGCTCTGCAAACCTTAAATAAGACTCAGGTTAGGCAGCAGGTATGGAACAGAGCTTGTTGCACAGAAAAGTGTTAAGGCCAGGCTCTTGTTTTTAAGCTGATGGCCTGAAGCTACTCACCCTCTGTTCTGCAAATCTTCCAAATTGGAGGCATTCCATTCTGAGCCCTGCAGGGAAAATATGCAAAGGGACACATCAGGCAAAAGGAAGGCACGGCCAGGCAAGTGGTGGAAGGGAGGGATGGTCACCAGTGAACCAGAGGAGGAAGCTGACCAGCCAAGGGTCGGAGAGCTGGGGGTCCTTTGAGCACAGGAGTACACAAGTGGTAACCAGGACTGATGTCCAGCACCTTCTTTGAGTCCATTAACCAGATCCCTTCTGAAACAAGACCCAGCTCTGCCAAAAAGAGCCCAGCACTGTGTGCTGGCACTTCCTGCAAACCACTGACAAATCAACCTCAGCAAGACAGGACCACTCCACCCTTGCCCTGGAGGCTGCTGCCAGTTCTGCCCCACAGAGGAGAAACTGCCTGCATTTAAAAACCATCCAGGTGCTCTCTGTACACGAAACACCCATCTCGAACATCAAAGGCAGCAACACCTAAGCTCACTTGTGTTACACCTCTTCTCCCCACGTTCCAAGCCTGGGTGAGCAGAGAAATGAAGACATTTAACTAACCCTGGCTAGGTAACCCTCTCCTCTGCAGCACACACAGGGCCTCCAAGCTGTTTGCTTCCTGCTCAAACACAAACCTGACTGAAGACAAAACCACTCAAAGGCTTTCTTCAAAATTTAAGGTGCACAAGCTCTCTGCTCCACTGCCTTAAAACGGCTCCCAAATGAAAAGATGATCCAGATGGAGATGATTGACTGTATTTACCAAGGCCCAGACTCAGTTGAATGCTGCCTCTTTCAGTCAAGGAAGAACAATTTAATTCAGGCCTGGGGACCATCAGTTTCCACAGGTAGGGAGAACAATGCTGCAGGGGTGAAAGCCTTTTCTCCTGTCCTTTGATACACCATTACCAACATCATCAGTTCTCCTATTTCCTGCTTAGTTCTTTTAGCACTCCTTAAATGGAATCCCACGGGGTTCTTGCCTCCACCTAGAAGGAAACAGCTCCTTGCCCTTCTCACAAAACAACCCTGCCTTGCAACATATGTGCTCCTGGGTGAAGCAGGTGCCCAGCCCCAGCAGCACTGCTCCTCACCACAGCAGCTGCTCTGCAAACACTTTTATTCCACATATTAACCACAGCTCTTCTTGGTGCTGCCTGCAAGCCTTGTTTGAAAGGTCTTCTCCCCATTAAATGCACTAGAGCCAAGACTCCAAGCCCTGCAGTGGCTCCAGCTGCCTGTAACAGCTTTTGGCCAGCACCATAAGCCTGTAACAGGTCCCTCTCTCTCCTCATAACACATAGTCTGAAAAAAAATAAAAATCCATTACATCGTAGGTACTTCCAAGTTTCCTGGCTCTACCCCAACACGATATCCTGGGAGTGCTCACATTAACGGAGACCATCCCTTCAGAGCCGGAGACTGGGAGGGGTCCTCTCCATTTGGAAAGACTAGCTGGTCCAAGAGGAATGGCTTTGTTTAAAGCTGAGCCAACCTCACAGGCCAGACAGCCCAACCAAACCTGTGTCCGTGGCTCCAGGGCTGGGAAATCCAGCGGAGCGCTGACTCACCAGAAGGAGTTGCAGTAATTAAGACAGGCCCCAGCAGCAACCAAGCAAGCAAAACATTAAACAGCAAAATGTTTATGTTTCCTTAAGTGACTTATCTCCAGGATTCTTTGTTATGTTACTCTGTTCCTCCTGGAGCGCACAAACTCAGAGCTTTCCGTGTTACAAGAGTGTCATTGCACCTGGATGTCACACAGTTCCCCTCCCTCTCTGCTGTAGTTATGTCTTTCCCAAACATAAGAACTTGGAATGTGAGTGCCCCTGACAGTTAAAGCACAAAACTGGTCTTACATCAATGGAAACAGCCCTGAAAAACTGTTAGAATGAAGAACTTGTCCCTTCCATCCTCTAGGTACAGGGTCTACAGCTTGGTGCTACATGGCAAAGTTTAGTTCAGCCAAAAAGCCAGCCTGCTCTTGTTCATTAATGTCTTGATTAAGAGTATGTGACCCCGGGATCAACCAACCTCTCCTTCAGAATTCCTTTCATTTCCTCCAAAGGCCCTTGTGTCAACCAACTCACAGTAAAAAGTGCTAGGGGTCTTTACTTTTGTACTTGCTGTTAGACTCACCAAAAAGACATGATCAAATATCTGTGTGGGGCTGTCCATCTGCCCGAGGATCACTATCATTTCGTTGTCAATGAATTCTTTGAACTCCCGCAGGTTACACACCATCTGCATCTCCAGCTCCGTGCGTATCTGCATGGGTAGGAGGGACACAAGGAAGTCACGTGAAGCTTTTGTTCTGGCCTTTCTTCATGGCGTGAAGAACAGAGCTCTTTGCACAAGAGCATTTCCTGTGCTGCACCCTCACACCACTCACCTCTTTTGAGGTGATGTTCTCCAAATCTTTCTGCATCATGATCTCCCTTAATTTGGTCTTAATCAGCCGTTCTGTGCGTTCCCGCTCAGTTGGGCTGTCAGAAGAAAGCAACAGAGTCACTGGGAGGGAAAACAAACTGGATTCATGACACTTTTAAAATAGGTATAGACTGCATACTCTGTAGAGTCTCAGACTCACACTACTTCCCCCAGGCATGTCCTCAGCTGGAGGGAATTCAGGTGACAGTAAAGCCCAGTTTAGATTCACAGTCGTATATGAAAGCCACCAACTGAATGCTCCTAATCCATTGTAGTCATCCGGAGAACCTCTGGTATTTGGTAAAATTTAAATTGGGAAGGCTGCATTATACCCTCTGGAGCAATATCTAAGCCTCTCCCTACCTTTCTTGGAAAGGTAACAGCTCCAAAACTCCTTACATGGAGAGACGAGGGCAGCTAAGCCTCTGCATTCCTCCCGCCTCTGCTGCCAGGGGCCTTATCACCAGCTGCAAAAATAGCCTGACTAACACCAGGGGAAGCTGCAGCAGAGCAGCAGCGCTGGGCTTGCTCACCCAGCATCTTTAGAAGGGACGCAGCAGTGGCACCTCCCACCACCTTTCCCTTTCTCTGGAAGGCTGCCAGGTTGGGGAGGGCATGGATGTTACAAGTGTTCAACTGGTGGTTCGCAAATAAAAATCATCCCAAGTTCCTGGTTCTTTTAACCTCATGCATTATTTCAGGATTCTATTAAGAGAATGCTGTTTAAGTGTCCCGAGGAAATCATTCCATTTCAAAGTGCCACCAGGGAAAGGGTGGGTTAGATAAAATTTATATATGAAAAGCTACAAGAAAATATTAATCTGTCAGCCTGCCAAAACTTTTCAGTCACCCGCCTTGTACATTAAAAAACAATCAAGTGTGAAGACTTGTTCACAGCTGAACAACTGCTTAGCATCATTATTCACTCACTGGAGTCCAGCAACAGGAAATATCTGGGAGCATAAATCAACCAAAGGCACTATTATCCTGGGAAAGTGGCTGGGGCCAGCGAAGTAATTACAAAATGGGCAAGTGAAAACCCTCACACTTGGCACCACATCTGGTCACAGACTACCTTTCAGGTTACATGGTATCAGTACCATCAGCAGTTACTAATGACAGGGGGGGTAAACCTTGAATGTTGATACAGCCTATAAACTTTGCCTTTCCAAACTGTGTACCCATTTACTTCAGCCACTGCTTTGGACCATCTATCACCTGATACCCAAGCATTTAGCTGGAGGCATCTTGGGACCTACACACTGTCCTGTTCCACGCTTGCTAAGCTCCTCAGAATGACAAAAACCTGCACTGCTCTTTGCCTCCATTCTTAGGTGTTTCAGATGGATGAGATGAGGATGTTTCTGAGCTCACAGGCTCAGAAGTTCGTACATAAACTCTTCACTTTACAGCAAAATGAACTGAGTAAGGATAAAAAGACCATGTTTGTCTGAACATGTGCTCAGACACGTGCCAGAGTAAGAGCAAAGTCCAGAGAAACCTGCTCCTTCCAGGCCTGGAACAAGAGGACAAAACCAGCAGAGACAAGGCTGAAGTTCACCACACCTCTCTCACCAGTAACATGGGACTTACCTTGCAGAAGCAAAGGTCTGCAAGCCTAAAACCCAAGGTAAACAACCAAACTGAAAACAGAGGTTGGAGGAGATGCAAGGGAGCCCCAGGAGGGCTAAACTTCCAGTGCTGGTGTTTACCTAACCACGAGTCCACTTATTACATGCGACGGGAAGCCTCTCCTTATTAATACCTAATTAAGAGCAATCTCTTGTGGAAGCTTTCTCCTCATTTGGGGATGGTTAAACACTGACTCAGCAGAGCCAGCCCAACTTACACATCTGTGAAGAGGGCGGGCGAGTCGGGCCGGTGGGACTGGACATCTTGCATGGCATTCCACTCGTTGACTGATGACTGGTCAGAGTTGATATGGCTCTCATAGTAACTGACCCACGTGAGGAAGAGGCTCCCTGGATAGTAATTGTTGCTCCGTGCCACTTCACAGGCTTTATGCAAACTCTGCAGAGCAGACCTAGCAAGGGAACAACGCTTGTAGGTTTGTCGTTTGTTTCTTCCTCAGGCTGGTATCAAGCACTAAGCAGCAGCCAAATCCAGGATGCTGCTCACGTCCCATCAGCTGGTACAAACCCTGTGCACGAGGCTGTCCTGCAAGGCTGTGGATTCCCACACGCTGCCAGAGCTTGCATGTCTTAATTGGAGCATGCCAAAACAAGCCTGGACAGCAGCGAAGGTGCCCACAATTCAGAGAGCAGAGGCACCCGTGTCTCTGGTTCCAAAATCTGCTACAAATACCCAAGCCCTAAATAAGATGCAGAGAGTTTGTGTCCAAGACAGGGTGCTGACAGCTCCTACTGTGCCATCAGCTGTCCTGTGTGCAGGGCAGGGACACCCAGGATCAGACATGCACAGCCAAGGGCTCAGGACTGCACCGAGATGTTTAGGTGTCTGCCCTCTCTCCCTGCACGAGGGATGTCAGAAGTTTCTTCAGCTGCTGCTGGGAAACAAATCCCTCTCGCCTATTTTTAGCTTATTTTAAATCTTTGACTGGGATCAGAAGGATCCAGGTCAAAATCACTGGGGTGACAGCAGCATCGCTGACAGGCGATGTATTTTTGCAATGCAAAGAAGCTCGAGCCAGGAATACTTTCATGATCAGTACATGAACCACCCTAAAAGGAAAGAAAAATGCAAGCAGCTTCTCCTTCCTCTATCACAATGAACATGTCTCAAAATATTTCAAACATATACTTAAAGCAGTGTGACTTTGGGTTCAAAGCAGCAGCCCTTTGCAAGGAAAATTACCCTATTCCTTCCTGCCCTCAGCTGAGACAAAGCTGCTGTACACCAGCACTTAGAGGGCTTTTTTCCTTTGGTACCAACTTCCTTCCCTGCCTCTGAAGGAAACTTCTGGCTGCTCTAGTAGGTCTCAAGATAACAGTAACGTAAAGCAGCACCTGGTTTTTAAGAGCTTAAGCAGCCAAAAAAACCTTGCAAAAGAATCACTGGGACAGCTTGCAGTAAGTACTTACCACATTGCCTGCACAGACACGGGCTTGAATATGTGCACCCTGTTATCTGTTGATACGCTGAACCCTCTGGCGAGAAGAAAAAAGGCAAAGTAAATATGTGTCCCAAAAGCCACTTTTTAGTTAATAACTGATAGTCTGTAGCACATTAGAACAGCAAAGGTCTAGCCCTATGCATACATTGCTGAGTTCAGCTAGCAAACAGATCAAAATAGCACACTAAAAGCTCTAAGATAACTTCTTTAAGCAGCTGCTGTTTGGGATCGAAACTAAGACAGTGGGACAGTGCTGGGCTGTGCTGTTTACCTTGGCAACACAAATTCAGTGCCACAGCTGGGAGCAACAGAGTCCAGCTAAAGAGATCCTGGGGCAGCTACCAAGGAAAGAAAAGTCATTCCACGCACTGCACTGGACAGCCTGAGTAACTGGCACAAACAGGAGTCTGCAAGTCAGGTGTCTATCTGGCAGAGAAACATCATTCTTGCTTTATGTTGGGCTGAGTGCTGCCTGCTGCAAGCGTGATGGGGGAACACATAATAGGATCCCTTTAAGGAGCTTTCACTACACACCCACTCGCCAGTAAAAGCTCCTTTACTCCAGCTTAAACACACACATAAGCCACTGTCTCAGTGCGTGTTTATTCACAGATAAGTCAATTACTGGAGTTCCCTGCCACAACCACTGTGATTGAGGGCCTTTGAGCCTACTAACCCGATACAGGTCAACAGAGGGGGGCTGCTGGACCTGTGAGGGCTCTGCAAGCACTGCAATCCTTCCCCATACACCGTGCTCTAAGTTGCATTAACACAGAACACACAAAAGGCACTCACCCATCCCCATCCAGGTGGATCAAGGTGTCACTCCAGAGTGGCAGCACTAAGCCCATTGTACAAGTGCTACTGCAATGAGAAAAAGAAAGTCAGTCTATCTACTGCAGCACCGTGTTATTATTTTAATTTCATGGCAACAGCTACATATTTTTGTATTCATCAGGAAAAAGAAAATGAAAAATCCCATTGTTGCTTCAGTGACAAACAGTGCCAGTGCTGTTTTACAGGGGCCTGGCAAGGATCACCAACCAGATTCAGGGTATAGCACTATCCTTTCAAGCAAGCTTAAAGGGTTAACACACCCAGGAGAAGAGCAAACAGGATCCAAAACCACTGAACTTTGTGCAGAAGGTCAGAGGGGGCTCACAGTCTTCAGTCAGCTCAAGGCTTTCTTTACTAACTAATCCCTCTCAGGCTCAAGAGGTTTGGTTCTAGCTCTGATTTTGCAATCCACAGCTTTATTTTCTTGTTTGCCCCTCAGCCACAGCTGCTGGGGACTGGGAGTGAGCAGTGCAATAGCAGGGTGACAATCACAGCCCATCATCATCTCCTGTGACTGACTCCTGACCCTTCTTCGCCCTCCTGCACCCCAATGAGCACAACAGCCTTCCCATACAGACACCTCCTGACAATCCCACTCCTCTCTCAGCTGCTTTGCTCTCTTTGCCCTCACAATCCCCCCCACACAGTTTTCTCTAAGGCTGAGAAAAAACCCAGGTTAAAAGCAGTAACCAAGCAATGGAAAAATCTCAGGGGCGGGAGAACCCAACACAACTTGCTCCAGGTTGTTAAATGAAAAGAGCTGAATCTCATAAAGCTGCAAAACTGCTCCATCATCAAAGCAGCATCTTGAAGAAGCGAATTCAACTGCCTCCTGCTCTTATGCTTTGCACCAGGTGCTCCCAGATTTCCACCAGTTCCAGCACACCTGCCAATCTCCAGCTTCAGAGAAGAGTGGGAAGAGAGAGAGGCCAGGCTCTGGAGGGTCAGACAGGGAGCCCTGGAAATGCACACGCCTGGTGCCCAGCACCAGGAGACACTGCGGCACGCAGCTATTTCTGTTGACAACATGAGATGAGCTCATGGAAAGATGTGTTTTTAAAAGGCTTCCCAAGGTGGCTGGGGTATTTTTAGTGATACTGTTCAGCGAGCGCTTATCAGAGACCATAGCAACAAGTCTACATGGAGTTATAAATACCGAGTGGGCTCGGGCAGGGAGGATCACAGTGACCATCCAGAACCCCAGGAACTCCAGCAGAAAGCTAAAATGACCCTGCTGTGTTATTAGAGACCGAATACCAGTGAGCTCTCAGTTATCAAAGGTGGCTGCACTGCTACATCACAGCCAACAGCGAGTTCCAAGCTCACAGCGACCTGTGCAAGGACAAGTTATTCCTGCCCCAAGGCAAGAGCATCTCTGAGCCACAGCTGTGCACACATGTGCAGAGACAGAAGCCAGGGGCAGCATCAAGCTGCTCCCCCATTTTAGCAGGTATCACCCAAGCTCAGCATCCAAACAAAGCACGGTGGCTGCTGTGACCAGCAGGCAATGTTTGGAAGGCCATTTCTTAGCCAAACACAAAAATATTTTCTAGTGATCCTACTAACTACCTGGAAGTAATTTATTCCAACTGGTGTCAAAAGCAAGACTCATTTTTGTAGCGGCTGTGCTGGAAGTGAGTATGAAACCTTCAAAAATTGAATATCAATCTGATTGTCTTCCAGCAAAGGCCAAGATTTACTTAAAACTCTTTCTGAGAGAGTCATGTGCCTCCATGCCCTCTCCAAAGTGCCCGCTGTCCCCTTCTAAATGTGAAGCTTCTGCCCCTGAAACTGCTGGGTTGCTGTCACCTGGCTTACAGCCCCTCCAGCAGCAAAAGCTGCTTCCCAGACACATTCTGCAGCCTTGTGGAAAGGTCAGCAGGAATTTAAATGAATGAAGCAGAAGCACTAAACCCTGATGACACAATGCTGCCTGGGGACAGCACATGGTGTGCAGCATCTGCCATCACCAACCCTGACACTGCCATCAGGCCTTTGTGCCACGACCTTGGTAAGGGGACTGACTGAAAGTCCCTTTCTTATTACCTGCTCTCCTGAACCCTGAGGTCCAGCTTCTCTAATTGCAGCTTTTTCTTTCTTTGCATGAAGATTGTCCCTGTCTCTGGTGTGCAGATGTAGGGCTCGGAGACCTTACCATTCAGAGGCACTGAACATCCTCACAGAAGCCTGAGGCTTGGGGGAATGAGGGAAATGCTGACCTGCACTGCTGCCTTCACACTTACTACCTCTCTCAAGAAATAAAAAGGCAATTCTGGATCTCAAGATAAATGTTAGGCTAGAAAAGCTGAAGCAGCCTATCCCCCGAAAACACAAGACACTGGACAGTGATTTCTACAGTTAACTTGATTTGAGGGTGGGCACAAGGAGCTCCCCTCCTGGATACTCTGAGTACCTGTCATTGGAAGAAAAATCCATTCCTAGGACGATGCTCTCCTCCGTGTCTTGTCTGCCATTGGTGGACACCACCACCATGTATCTAGTGCGGTTCTGGTAGGTGCTTTCCAGTCTTACAGCCTGAAGAAAAGAAGGAGAAGAGATCAGCAGTGCATGGAATTGTTACCTTTCCAGGCCACTTTATCATGCTGAGTGACAGGTGCAGAAGCAGTGATGCAGTCTGGACTGGTAGGGATGTCCCACGCTCCTCAGCTGGGTAAAAAGTGCTTTATTCCCATACAGTGCCTTCCTCAACAGCTGGCATGTTCCTTGTGCACGCTGCACACCTCGCTGCAGACCCTGCTCTGTCCCACCAAGGCTGATTTTGAACAACCTACAGCCCTCTGACTGGTCCCAGCCCAGTGAGCTTTGTGGACCATCAGTGAGACAGATGGATGCTGAGGGCTTGGCCACAAGAACCAGAGCTTTCCTTTAAACTACTGTGTGCTCCAACCAGTCTCTTCCCACCAACTTCCCAGGCAGCTGGAGAGACAACCAGCATCTTATTCATATGTGGTTTCCTGCTGGCCCTTTGAATTCTTCTGGCAACTTCCCCAGTGCAGAAGCAACTGTACTGCCTTACACCTGGCAGGAAAATATACCCCCTTATGAGTAAGCTGTATCCTTCACTGGTTCAGACTGCCCAGGAAAGGTGAAAGTCATCATGCCTCGCTGCTCCTGCTATGTTCACTTCTACCTCAGTGCCGAAAGAGCTCTAGAACTGGTGTTCAGACCATAATCTCTCAAATCAAATACTACTGAGAGCATTCAGAGTAGTGGAACTGAATGTCAGACCAGTGCTGAAGCTCCTGGGAGGCTACACTGAGGTGAGCTGCTCCTCCAGAAATCACAAGCAAGTGAGAACTGAAGGGACTCCAGAAAGTCTTGCAGACAAACTGCTGGTTAATGAGGAGCCTGGGGAAGGGAGACCAGGCTCCCTGAAAGTTTTGCTTATCAACGCCTACAGCAGGCAGCCTTTACTTGCAACACTTTTTGGACTCCCTTCCAAGCTGTTTGCAGCTATTTTAGTCACAGGATCCCAACAAAAGAAACTAGGACAACCCTAGAAAGGAAGTGTCTTAGTTCTGCATACTAAACCTTAACTTTGGATGGCCCAATCCAACTCCAAGACTTTGTCTGGCCTCAGTGTTTACCACATTGTTAAACTGCTGCTTGAACTTTGAGCAGGGCTTGCAGAGAGCAAACACGGGTGAGAAGGAGCCGTCACAGCCCAGCCTGGCACTGTGCTGTGGACAGATCCCTGCCTGCTGCAACAGGACCTAGTTCCTGAATTCCTTGCAACCCAGCGGTTAAAGTCGGAAGTGGTGTTTGACATCCTCCACAAACTGAACCCAGATTCAAACACCAGCAGCCCTCCTGAGCCACGGCTTGCGTAGACGCACGCCTCTCCTCGCAGGAGATCGTGGCTCAGAGACCCTACCTGAACAGCCATCCTTAAAAAAGCTAAGAAATTAACTATTGTGTGAGATCTCTCAGGAACAGGCTGCCCTTCCCAATATGCTCCTTTAGCTGTTCACAACTTGCTCTTGAGGTCAGAGCGGCGTCTCTCAGCTCAGAGGAAGCTCTGATCTCCTCAGAGCTGGTAAATCTCGACCACAACGCGTGGTGGAGTCTACAGCAAAGGTTAAACCAGTGTCTGGCAGCTAACAGAGCCCACCATGGCAGTGGAGTGCTCTGTGGCAGGGAATGCTGAGCGCGGCAGGGAAAGCTTCCCAGTGGCGTTGCAGGGAGCAGCAGCTCTGGTGATGGGGCAGAACAGCAAGTGCAGGCAGGAGACGGTGTTGACAGAGTCTTCCAGACTTGCCCAGTTGGACCAAAGACCAACAGAAACTACCCAAATGCTGATGCCAGCAGACAGCCGTGCTCTGTACAGCCAGAGACTGTGCCCCACCCCATCTCCTTAGGATAAGTCATGCTAAAACCAGCCTTATTTTCCTTCTTGCTTCTTGAGTCACTGGGATTCCTTTGGAAACACGGAGGATCAAAGTGGTCAGTCCTTCAAGGTGCGAATTCTCCCCAAGATGGTTGTTTCTAGAACTAACCACTTGCAGGAAAACAGAAAGGTGCTCTTCAACCTAGAAGAGCAAGTCATCACCAAGGTCTTGGTGGTTAAAGTAATTATCTACATTAGGAACCAAACCTCAACAAACAGCACAGACTTGCCTAAAATGGGAGCAGACAGATGCAGCTGCCCCATGTCTGGGGCATCCACACAGGAGTTTCTGTTCTGCTTCTCTTGAGGACAGTCCAGCAGCAAGAGGATTAGCAAAATCTAACTTACTTTGCTAAACCAATTTGGCCAGCAGTAATGGGAAGTCTTGATGCAAGACCCTTAAGAACAGGGCACGACAAGCAGCGAGCAAAGGTCACGTAGCTACACACTGGCAGGCTGGGATTTCCAGAGGCCAGTTAAGAGAAACAGGCCATGGTTTAGTGAGGATCTCTGGGTTCAACACTTAGCACAAAGTGAAGAACCATGACTGGGCAGACAATGTGTTTTGCCCAATTTACTGGAATACTAAAACAGCAGAATTGACATTGCAAGGCAGCCAACTTCAGAAGTTACTATTAGAGCCCCAACGTGCCTATCAAACCACAAATGAATCTCTAACCTTTCCATGAAGTGCTAGTTCACGTGCTGACCTGCCAGCAGGAGCACACCAAGTGCTCTGATGCCTTTTCAATAAAGACATTTGAAATCTCAGTCACTCTAGGGAGGATGGCCTGGCTTCAGGGGCTGTGATGGGATGGAAAGTTCTTTCTCAACCAGCTCACCTACACAGAGCTGGCTTTCCCTTCAATTTGGGAAGGTTATTTGTAGTCTGGTCAAAACAAGTCATCCCCTGTAGTTCTTTCAGGGCTAGCCACATTCTTCTTAAGTTTTAGCCTCACCTGAACACAAGCCAACTTTATGTTCTTCTGCATTCTTGTATCATCAGAAATATGTGCTATTTCCCCAGCCCTTATGAACAGCCCATTCTGAGAAGTTCATATTGACCTTTCCTGCTCCGTGATAGTAGGTGTTTCACACAAGAACACATTTCTCATGGAGATAAAGGATTTGAAGACAAAAAAAATGCGTCCAACTTTCAAGTTCCCAGCTCTGCCAAGCTGCAGGAACACATTCAATCATTTTGCATTCTTAACTCCTTTTCCTCCTTCCTACTGATCTTACACTGGTACCATGGCTCTAATCCTGCTCTCATGGAAGGCTAAAAACCTCTGCCAACAGCTCCAACAGAAACAAGAGTTGTTCCAAATTTTAAGTGTAGGTTTTTAGAGGATTAGATTCCTCTGCTGCCCCCTGAGCTGTGAAGCCGGCCCTCGGAATGACAGCAGCCAACAAAATGAAGAGAATGCATTTCTCTGAGTACTGTTTATATTTCAAATCTCATTTGTATCTGCTGTTTTATGAGAGAGCACATTGCAGCCCTGCACACCCTTCGTTCGTCAAGAATCAATTAAATTCAAGTAGACTATCGAACTTAACCTCATGCAAGATTTCAGCATTCCAAATGTAGCTCTGGACAAAAGGGTTTATGTCTCAGCCCACAAAGTCCTTATTCAGCTGTTAAGGCTAATTTGTCCCAAATCACACAATGTAGCCAGTGATACTGCTGAACAATGCCTTGTTCAATAGATTCCAATGTTCTAACCCTGGCTCAAATTCTGAAAAGCATTGAGAACCTCCATTCCCATCACTTTTGCTGAAATTTTAGTGACAGCAAGGTGGGCCTGGCAAAGTTTAGGGGAGTAGGTCCTTTGGCTTGCTTAAGGCAAATCATTTGAGGTGGTCATTTGGGAAGCTAAAGCATTCCATAGTAACCTTGGCTGTTCCCTAGCTGTACTCATCCAATCAGTCCATCTCCAGCACAGCTTAGGAGGATTCATCAAACCAGAAGTGCTGGAATAACACTTGCAATGCTGGCAGTCCTTCTTTGGGCAGACGTTGCTAAGATGCATCAAGAAAACACAGGAAACAAACTTCAGGCTACTGAGTGATGAAAGGTACAGACAGACTCACCGCAGTCATGCCTGGCCTTGTAGAGCACTTCAACATGTCCCAGGCAAATTCCTCACTGCTCATATTTGGCTTCTGGAGCTCCTCAGGACTGGGCATCAATGCTATGAACAGCAATGCCTCATTTTCATTACATCATTACAGGAGCCCAGGAAAGCAGAATGCCAAGGTTCAGTGCAGGTGCATGGCTACATGGGAACCCTACCTGCTCCCACCTGTTCAGCCATGGCCTTTTTGGGACGCCACAAGTCAGGAGAGCAGAGTGAGGAACACAACTGAACTCTCACAGAAGGGCAGGTGCTCACACTGCTCACACATAAGTCACCTACTCTGGATTTAAACAGGACACCAAGATAATTTCCCCAATCTCTCTGGCAATCGTTACAATATTTTCTGAGAGCACAGATACTCAGCACTTGGTTAAAGACAACCTTCTAGCCACGCAATTTGTCTCACTGAACAACCAAAGCAAGCTTTTCACAACTAGCTGCTTCTCTAGCTCTGTTGTTGCAAAGACTCCTCAAACCTGCTTGGGAAACCACTCCAACACACACACACACCCCACTGCTTCCCTGAGTTACACAGGTGTATTTGTCAAGTGGCGCTTAACCTTTGCGTTGGCTCACAGGAGATAAGCAGAAAGCCAACCTACCAGTCTGATGTTGTCTTCTGGGCGGAGCAGGATGAACATGGCCTGCAGGTGCTGCTGGAGATCCCCTGCGGGCGAGAGGGCAAGGTGAACGCACAGAAATAGTTTTCAATCACATGCAAGTTCCTGGCTGTCCAACCAGAGCAAATGTCCACCGAGAAACCTGACACGTCACCGGGAGTGTCGTCACTGTCGCTCCCACCTACTCAGAGATGGGAGTTTTGTCATCTCTTAGTCAGCTGCTCTTTGCTCCATGTGCTCACCTGCTCCTGTGCTCTCTCCTGCTAAATTCTGTTATCTTTCTAACAGAAATAAACAGTGTTTTCGGTACTCTTTGTTCCTTTGACAGACAAGTCAACCTAGGTAGAAATGAACCCCACCCTGTGG
Source organism: Regulus satrapa (assembly GCA_013396955.1). NCBI lineage: Eukaryota > Metazoa > Chordata > Aves > Passeriformes > Regulidae > Regulus > Regulus satrapa. The sequence continues at coordinate 62,343 of VWZN01010810.1, read as the reverse complement.
TTCAGCATCTCCTTCTACCACGTGCTCCAAACCAGAAACTTGCCTTTTCTTTGACACCAGCTTATTACTCAGTGCAGAACTACTAGCCAGGCGTACGTCTACTCTCCTTGGAGTGAGATTTAGTCCTGCTTAAGAGCAGCACTTGCACACCTATGGTTGTGTACCAACCTCACCCAAAAGCAGCTAAGAACTGCCACCTGAAAAATGAAGCACTTATAATATTTTCCTAGAAAACACTTGCAACACCTTTCCTGGTAAAGCTGAGCAAAAATAAAGGAAAATTTAATTTAGACTGTGATTTTAAGTCTTATTAAGAAGAGGCAGGTGTCCCAGGTTCCTAAAACCTAAAAATCAAGCATTTCAAAGATAAATGAGATGATTTTCTGTCAGCACTGCTGCACTGACTTCCCGGCACTACTCCTGGCACATAGAGAGCCAACATCACCCCCTGAGTACCAGCCAGCAGCAACACCTCCTGCAAGGGGCTGGTTTTTCAATCATTACATGGAAAATTAATCTGCATTCCCAGAAAGGAGAGCAAAGGGCTGCCAGGTGGGTGGCACAGATCAGCAAGAAGAGGAGCCTTTACTCTTCTATCCTCTCCCACTCCTCCACAGCCAGGAAACTGAGTTTAGGCAACAGTGCAAAGAGCAAATATTCAGCAGGATCAGCTACAAGGACCTTTTCTAGGAAGGCTGGTTAATCCCCCTGACCTCCCTTTTGGATTCATCAGTGGGGCTAGAATCCTTGTTATTTCACAGACTCTCAGAAATAAGGAAAGCTTGGACACAGAGCAGCATCCAGAAATACCAAAACGGGAAGGAGAAGAAAGAAAAGGCTGCCCAGTGAGCGTACCTGGTTTAAAAATGATTTTTATAGCTGGTGGAAGAGCGAGGCTGGAGGGCTGTGCAGCCCCTCTCTGGATGGGACAGAGATAACCTAGCACGGAGTGGGTTACACAGGACACTGCAATCCCTGCTGTCCTCTCCCCTCCTCCTTGAAACACATTTCAGCATATGGAGAATGAGTCAATGCTCTGGGAATGCATTTTTAACTGGGGGTGGGAACGCTGAGGCACTCAGAAGTGCCAGGGAAATCATAAAAAAGTGTCACCGGTGACGAGCACCTGAAGCTGCTTCCTGCCCATGGACATTGTTCCCAGAGTGGGAGTGGCTGGCACGAGGCTCCCTAAATAGAAAATATTTATGGATATAGGGTACTCAGGAAGGCCAAGCCATCCTTCAGATGCTTGTGCTGCCAGGACTGCCATGACAGGATCTCTCCACATCAACACCAGTGCAAAATCCTGCCAGCACTGCTCAGCTCCAGCAAGTTCCAGTTAATAAATACAGTGAGAATTGCTGAGACTGGTCAGTCAACAAGCAAAGCCCTCCTGCACCTCCTGCCCACAGCTTGGAAGAGCTCAGCGAGTATTTGACTCATGAAGCATCCACATTGTCTGAAATGAAAGATGCTTCACCTCAACTTTCTCCCCTCTACAAAATGCAGCAGTTCCCACTTCCTGCTGCCAGTAATTCAGGGACCATCCTAAGAGCCAAAGTTTCTGGAGTTTAAATAAAAAATCACCTGGACTACTGGATTATCTCAATACTTAAAGACAGGAAGTTTCTACAACAACCTTTTCTGCAAGGCTCAGCCAAGCAGCTCCATTATCCTTCATCCTCTGAAAGTTTACCACACTCCTCCCTGTTCCCCTGCCAGCTTTGGGATCTCCAGAGCTGGAAAGTAAAGGATTGCTTCCTTGGCCAGCTTTAATCAACTTGCAGGGTTTTTCAGCTTCAAACACACAAGGCATTTTGTAAACTTCCTGGATTAAGAAAAACCAAAGGAAAGGCTTTAACATGCCAGAATCAGCACAAAGATATCACATCCTGTCCTGTGAAGAGCTGGCTTTGCTGGCAGTCATGGCAGGGCTGCTGCTTCCTATCACATTGTCCTGCACCAAGCAGTTGCTTTTGTTTCCTCCAGCTGGCAGGCAAGGTGCAAAGCATGGGCAAGGGTGGGATCTGAAAAGTGATTCACAGTATTCCAGAGATGGCAAAAGCCCCGGGGAAGTTACATCCCTTTCTGGCCTCCTCCAGCGCTGTTTGTTGTGGGAAAACAAGCCCACCCTCCCACAGAAGTTTGCCAGGTGGCACAGGACCACCCAGGGAGAGGAATATGGACAGCTGGTACCATATCTAGTCAATCTGCCAATGATTCCCATTGATGGAGGCGTGATTAGAGAAAGGGGTGTGAGCATCAGTTACTTCCTGTTACCCATTCCCTCTTCAGGCTGAGGAATTAAACAGGCAGGTCAGGAAGGTCAGTCAGCCTTCCTAGAAAACGCTCTTGGAGCCACTTGAAATACTATTGCATCTATAGGCAGCAATTCCATACGAGAAAGTTATGTCTGCTGTCTACCCCCTTCTAATTTTGTGTGCCAGAGATAAGCCACAACACACACGGGGATGGGAGCTGAGCACGGATTATCGGTGTCCCAGAAAGGAGGCATCTGCACACACTGTGCCAGGCACGCTCTCCACATCACTGATTTAATTCTGGTGGCACAGATGTTTTGCTCAGGAAGGTGACACACAGATCCCCTGGCGCCTTGGTTTGCTGGTGCTAGAAAAATTCACAGAAATCTGGTGCACATCGGACAAGGGACTCTTTTCACTCTTCAGTGAAACCTCCAAGCACCATGAAAAAAACCACTAGAGCATTCCCATCACCTGACAGGCAGGAAAACTGAGGAAAGGACCAGCAGTGATGCTTCATTAAATCTCACCCTGTAAACCAAAGAGATGGGAATAAAATAAGTCTTCTAAGAACAAAAAATCCCACCCCTTAGGCAAGCCAATACCCAACACCTCGCTGTAAGCAATTACAACACACCGGATTTGCTTCCTTGGCAATCTGGCTTCCAAGAGCTCTGGGCTGATTAGACAAGCAATTATTTTCCACCAAGGCCTCCAGACCTCATGCAAATCAGCTGGAGCGAGTAGTTGAGGCAAGCAGAGAGACTCAACAGCTGTTTGTGCTGCCTTGCAGAGGGTTCAGCAGGAAAACCACCCTGTGGGTCTCCTCCGAGGGCCACGCCGAGGCAGCGGTGCCAGGGGGACACCTGGGCTCCAGCAATGGACTTTGGAGAGATTAAAAACCAAGACAGGCCAAGAGAGAAACTTGTTAAAGACTGCTGACTCTACTTTCATGCTAAAGGACATTTCACTTCATTCTCGACCAGAAAGGCCAGCTTTAATTTAAGTTTCAGAACATTTTCTTTTGACAACTGGTAATTAATGCATCTCACCAAAGCAATTTGGGTGCCGCTTGTGCTATGTTTGAGTGGAAGTATATAATTAAATGCCTTCTGACTGAAACTTTTTCTATAAATATGTTTGCAAACAGATTTTGAGGTGGCCAGTCATCACATATGTAACTCTGACAGATGCAGAGGTGGATGACAGTCTGATGGTGTCAAAGTACAAAGGGATCTACACCTGGAACCAAACCAAATCACATTTTTTCTGGTCACTTTCTGGCAAAGCACGTTGACTCATGTCTCTGTTTCTATCTCTGTCCCATTTGCAAATATCTGAAGGTCTCAATTTATTTTTGTTTCCTGCCAATTGCTTTATGGAAGGGAAAAATCCCCACACTATCTGATGCCTGTAAAATACCAACAGTGATTAAGCACCATATAGCCAATGAAAAACACCCTACCCTGCAATGTTTGAGTTCTGATATTCAGAGCAACTTTTCAAAGAGAGTCAAAGCAAAAACACAAATTAAACTTCCAGCAGATAAAGGAGGCAGAATTATAAGCAACTTTGTATTACTCACTGGGCTCACACCTCTGAGAAGTCACAGTGACTTTGCTCAGAGGTTTCCTCACCCCCACGTGGAGGTCAGCCTTTCCTCCACCGCTTACTTTCAGATTAGGAAGGACCATTACTCACCCCGTATCACAACCTCAGGTTTGCCAGTGCAGGGCACGAAGGCTTTGAAGGCAATCCTCCCCTCCCTCTCTCATACTACAATTACAGAATGATATTTTGTGGGGGCACTCATTCTCAAGTCTCATGTCATGACTGCTGCCCCGATGCCACTCATTTGTTTGATGATCCTGTTTGAACAGGAGAGTCCTGAAACCTTTCCTTCCTATCAGCCCCGAGACTGGCAGGTCAGTTTAAGGCACACGTGGGCCAGACAAACGTGTGCCATCAGGTGAGAATGAGCTCAGGGAAGGTGGACTCCGGAACAAGAGGGAGCAGACGAGCCCTGGCCATCGATAGCACACTCACCTGCGTGTTTGTTGCGCCTGTGACTGATCCTGGGAGTGGATGACCCATTTCCTCGTGGCAGGAAGAGAGCCGCACCTTTCACAGTGAGGAAGCTTTCGCTGATGCTGCAAGGGAAAAGACAAAAAGGGAGTGAGGAAAAGCGTCTTCAAAAAGGAAAAAAAAGCAATGACCAAGAGAGGTTCAAAGCACTGAATGCGTGCTCTGTTCTTCTGCAAGGAAGTGATTTAGACCAAATCGTTCTGTTGGTAGAGAACTTTTCCCCCCCCATGTAAGTACTGCAAACATTCAAAGCATAACTGAGAACAACACAAACAGAGAAACACTGAAAAGCAGAGCACATGCTGGTGCCACTCTGCCTGCAGAGGTGCAACCTGAGCAGCAGAGGGGATTAACCTATGGCTACATTTTCGATTTGAAAGTCAAGATGACAGATCCACATTTCTAAATGGTGATGAATAGAACGAGCCCACGCATCTGGGTAATTACGGACTCCCTTAACCCTGAGCTTTGTGGTTCAGACACAGCTGATGCCCTGCAGAGACAAATGTCTCCCTTCAGCAGTTAGCCAAAAGAAAATGAATGTACACAACGGATTAAGAAATCATAAAACTGCTCTCTATGACCTGCGTGATGATTTACTCCCAAAGACTTATAAAGCACAAAAGCAACAAACTGCAATGCTGCTGAAATTTGCCATCACTTCATGCCTTGATTTTGCCCTTTCTGAAGTCACATGAGGAGAGAGGTTTGCAAAAAGGGGCAATAAAGAATTCTCAAGTACTGAGGAACAGCTGGCATTTTAAACACATCTTCCAGCTGTTTTCTTGAAGATGCTGTGGTTTGTGGAAAAAGCAAGACACACTCCAGATTCTGCAATGCAGCCATCCTGTTGCCTACTGAAGGGTTCCTGCTTTTCTCAGAATTGATAAGACAGTCCTAGAGGCTTTGAAGAAAGCCAGAAACAATTCTCTAGTCAACAGGATGGCTGATGAATAATGATAAGACAGAATGGGTGAGTTCCTGGCATCCTGCATCCCAGTAACTCCATGCAAAAGATGTTGGCTTGTCCTTCAACTAAGCAAGAGCTTAGGAACTTTTTATGCCTTTCTCCACTTGAGCAAATATCAAACCTAGTTACTTATTCCCTTCCTCTAAGGGATGAGGGCTGGGAAATTAATAGAGTACAAAGCCCTGCCATATATCTTCATTATTTGGGGTTGACTGCTTTAGCAAAGGGCTTTCTGGCTACATTTTTATAAGTAAAAGATTTAGAAAAGCTTGCATTAAAGTTGGACTTCCCCCTAAGCTCAAACACATTTCTGGGCACCTCTCCATTTTGCTGCCAGGGACATAAAAAAATGAGGTTTTTCAAGCTCCAAAAAAGCAGATGCACAGAGTCAGAAAGACTTTTCTCAAGGCTGCAGCACATCCCAATGTTTAGACTGTGCTGTCATACTCCCAGCACTCCTGAGTGACAAAGTTTCTCCCAGACCTTTTTTTCTAAAATTGAACCAGATGTCAAACATACTCTGGATGTTTCAACAAAAACAGAATTTTGAAAAGGAGAAAATCACTCATCCTAAATTAAAATGGATCTGACAGTTCTTTACTTATATTAAACTTGAAAAAATATAATAAGCTTATTTGGCGCACTGAACATGTTTCTTAGACCATTCTCACATCTCACTTTCTAGGTTTTGTTGACAAATAAATCCTCTCATCGTTCTCAAGCTACACAGTTTCTTACAGCCTGAACTAGAGAAACACCGAGTTACCTTAAGGACACTTAAAAAAAAATAATACCAGTATTATTAATGATAAAAATAATTTCTCCTTCTGCCATTATAATCTCACCACAGAAGAAAACTCTTAAAAGATGTTAGGCTGCAGAGGAGGAGAAAGAATGCGGCGCTCACAGACAGCTTTCACACAGTAAATTTTATCAGCAAAGCCAACCACTAATATTAGCAATCCTTTAGCCTGTGCCTGAGGTTCCCCCAGAAGATGGAATTAACAACTATTTTTAGTGGATAATGTAGCGTGCAGCCAAGAGGGCCAGGAGGTTAAAAATCTTCTCAACTCCATCACATTCCCTTATCACCAGCTCTCAGCCACCTGCTAAGAAAGGAAAGAGCAGCAGAACTAAAGAGATTCCCATCAGGTGCATCCTTTCAGGAGGCCACCTTCTCTCCCAGGGCCAGGGGAGCCCCGCTTTGGGCCATTAACCACGGGCTTTCAGTGTAACTTGGTAGGACTAGGGAAAGGGAAAGTAATTTCCCATACAAAGGGCTTGGACAGCTGAAGAATGTGGCAAAGCAGATCATTGTTGTGGAACAAGGAGGGAGGGCAGCACCTCCCGCAGGGCAGGAGATGGCCAAGAGCACTGCTGGGAGAACAGCAGCTCTTGGACACGAGAGCCTTGTGCCAAATCCAGCTGTGGGGACACTCTCTGTGCAGCCAAGGCACACTACTGGCACTCTTGGCATCACCTGCCCTTAATTTCAACCCCAGATGCATCAGTAGCCAGGAAAGAAACCCATAATACACACACACACCAAAGCTCTTGCTTTGAGATTCAAGCAGTAAAGAAAATCTTGGGAGGAAAGGTAACAAATTAATAGCAAAGTCCAGGTAGTGCTAATAGTAAATTCAGATGTTCCTTCTGGTGCCTGTGATGCACTACATGGACTAAAAAAAGCAGCCACTGGCCCGACAGTGCCACACTCAGATGGTTGCTCCACTTGGGTCCATCCTGTCTGAACAGTCCCTGCCATGATCTTCACCTAAAGCATCGTATATCAGAGCAAGATCACCTTTGGATACTGCCCTGGTACAGAAAGGAAAAGGACTCTAACCCCACTCTGAGACACTTCAAATCCACAAAAGGTAGAAAAGATGTCTGTCAAAAGGGCATGTAAGGCTCAAAGCAAGTGTTCCATCCACTCCTGATTTCACCCTGCTGACAGCTCGATGGCTCCTAAACATAACGTGGGCTTTGAAATGCTTCACAAAATCTGGCTTGCCAGAACTTCAGTGCTCTTTGAAACACTCTCCTGGAACAGACTGGTGTTAAAAGACACTCAGCATGGTTAGGGGAGAAGTTGAGTCCAGGACAGCAGAACACAAGGAGCCAAGTTGGCACAGGTAACAAAGCTGAGCTGTGTTTTATCAGCACCCCAGGCTTGTCATCAGTCCTCTGCACGGCAAGTTTTTTCAGGAGAAGACTTACTCAGGACATACCTATGAAAGAGTTCACAATCCTCAGCACTACAGCCGGGGGAAAAGCCCCTTCTGTTCCATGTTCACCTCTGCGGTGAAGCAGCAGCCTCAAGGCCACCAGCGATGTGCAATTTGTAATTCCCCGGAGAACCAACGCGAGCAGAAGACTTAAGCAACTCCTACGGAAATCGCTACTTGTACCAATTTTTCTTCCAGGCAGAAAAGATTTTGTAGAAATTGTACAAGTCACATCAGAACTATTTAAAGCCTTTTGCACAAAAAGCACAGACACTGCCCTCAGAAGGCTCTGCTTCCAACCAGCAGTAACAGCAGGAAACAGAAATTATTTCCCTGCTCCCTGATGTGCTGCTCAGGGCTGAGCTCCTCCTGCACAAGGAAATCATTGCACGGTTCAAACTAAACTCTCATTATGCTAACAAAATGAGATCCACACAAAATTTACAGATGGCAAACAAGAAATAAATGCCTTCCCAGATGTTACACTGCACAGCTCCATTCATAAACTGCAAGCACAAACACCAAATACACTGGTGACATGACACAAAAGACAAAATGTTTTAGGGTTTAGGGGCTATGCCGAAGAGATGTGATAACAAATCACTGGATGCATTGTCACAACCCCCTGGACAATGCCTTTCCAGCTCCCAGCCAGGAGACAGGTGAATCTGCACCACCCTCCAATTTCCAGGAGAAACTCTCAGTCCTCAGTGTAAAATACTCAAAAAGGAACCTTGGAGTTTTCTTTTCAAACTGCTTCACAATAAAAGGAGAAAAAACCTTTTTAGGAATAAGGCAAGGAGGCACCTGAACAGCTGCTGGCAACGTTTTATCCTAATAAACACTTAATTAAGTTATTGCCAGCCTGAGGATGACTTTCCAAAAACTGGCTCTCCTTACTCATCCCTTACAGCAGGCTCTGTCCTGTCCAGCCCAGCCCTTGCTCGGGCACTTGCCAAGTAGCACAACCAGAAGTTGGCACCATTCCCTGACAGGCTCGGCAGGAGAAGTCCTCCCATCCATGTCATCCCACACAATGTGCATACAGGACAGGCCAGCGTGGCAAAGGCCAAACCTTCCTCGCACTGTCACCTCCTCGCAGCCGTGCCCAAGGCCTGCGGGCACTGCGTGTGGTCACATCCTCCCACCCCGCTCACCCTTGGCCTTGGGTGAAATGGGAGACTCAGAAGTGGTGGTAGGGGAAATGAGGATCTCGAGGTACTTCACATTTGAATGGAAATTTGAATGAAGTCCGCTACCTGCGTGATTTAGAGAAATGCCATTTGTCTTAGGAGGTATTTATTAACCAGAGCCCTGCAGAAAAGAGCTCTGAAGCAGCTCCAATGGGATTTCAACGCCAAGCCTGGCTCCAGCAGTACCTCCCCATGACAAGACAGTTGTGTAGTGCCTTAAGACCCCCTCAGATGCTGCTCTGACAGGAGCAGCCAATGCTGCCTCGCACACCTCAGCTTCCAGCTCAGCTCCATCATCCTCCCCTAATCCAGTGGCTACGAAACTCGAACCAAACAAAAAGACCAAAATTCCAAGGCTGGCAGGAGTGACACAGCAGGCGTCAATACTTAGCTCATTCCCGAGGCGTGGAAGGAGGGAGAGAGGGCAGCTGGGGACATGTGAGCGAGCTCTGGATCAGCCAGGACTGCAAGAGCAGTAATTCCTCCGCTGATTTTTTCAACACCTCAAGCCACTTCCCTCCCTCTCCCTGCTCCCCCCCTTCCCAACCTGGCTGTTTCCCGGGGCCTGGCATCACACCTGCTCTGGGACAGCTCTCGCTGCCAGCCTCCCACGCCCTCCACCCACCCACAAGAAAAGTCCTGGTTAATAAAGCCCCCGTCCCACAGCCAAGGGCACACCAGCAGCTGGGTGCACAGCTGGATTATGTGCAGCATGGCAGCCCAGGGCACTTCTCCCTCAAACAACAGATAAAAGAGTTGCATTCCTCCAGCATCCCTCTGGAGGGAAGTGTCTCTTTCACCTTCACTGTAGTTTGTTTTTCAATAAACAACATCCCTATTTCCCTTGTTTACTTTTAAAGCACCTGGTTTAATAACTGCCTAGAGTATTAATGAATTAAACAGAGGGAAGCAATGTTTGGCTTCCAGTTTAAACCTTTGCTCCTAGGCAAGGATGAAGGTGCTTGATTCTCTTCACACAGAGGGCAGATCTCAGAGCTGTGTAAAGCACAATACCAGGTACTAATAAAGAAAACCCACCAAAACCTTACAGGGAAAATGAAAAGCCAAGGATAACTCAGGATTGCCCTGCACTGACATTTGTATCAACAGGGTCAGCTGGCAGCAAACACACAGAAGCACAGGCTTCTCTGATACCCAGAACAGAAACAAACTCGGTGCCACAACTCACCGAAAAGGGGTCAGTCACACTGTCAGCAGAGGGGACACCAACGAGGGCAGGGAGAGCAAAGGGAAGCGGTTCTCCACCAAAAACCATCTCTCACCACTCAGCACTTCTGCAACTTAAGAAACAGCCCAGGGAGAAAAACAAACCGAGCGTGGGAACCCGCTTGGGCTCAGAGGTTTGACGCAAACTGCAATTTTAGCAACATCTGCATTTGTGCCTTTTTCCTTTTTTTTAAAAAAAAAATGGAACTGTCTGCAGGCACTTCCTCTGCTCCAAGGTGGGGCTCCCTGGAGAAAGAACTCAGCTTCCATGACACAGACAGGCATCATCACAGAAAGATCTGCAATGCCAACTGTTACTCATCCACATCAGCTTACCCACACATCCCTTCTCACCAGCACCAGGTCACCTTTCCCCTTGTTTTGGGCTCCAATATGGACAACTTCTGAAGCCAAACTAAGCCAACAGGAAAAACTCACAGTCTGCCAGAAGACAGTCAAAGGTGAGGATGGATAGTGTGAATCTTAATTCCAATGGAACTAATTCCTTTTCCTTGCTCTAAGCAAGGAGAGAATTTCTGCTGGATTCAGAGAGGGTACAGCTTGCCAAGGGGAGCCCTGATGACCGTGGCTGCGCATGCAAGTGACCAACAACCACACTCAGACACGGTTTCAGAGACAGGATCAAACCAGCCTCAGGGCATCCCTCCAGGCTCTGGGGAGCTTTGAGACCCACTCAACCCCCCAGTGAGTTACCAGGCTGCAACTCATACCCACTGCCGGAACCAACCATGAAACGCCATTAGAGCTCCTCCGCCACCAGATCATTTGAACTGAGCTCCAGAAATAACTTTGCAAACTTCAGTCAGAGCTTGGGCAGCCTGGGTATGCTGGAGAGAGCAGTGGCATCCTTTGGAGACTGCATGGAAGACAACAGCTCAGGGCTGAGAAACTTATTCCTGCCAGAAACTCATCCCTGCCTCGCTGCCGGCAAAGGGAGCAGCAACAGCTGCTGTTTGCAGCCCAAGATTTCAGCCCACGCAGCTGTGACAGAGACAACCCCAACCACCTGCAGCATTCCTCTGCCTCCCGATGCCCCGGCCTCGCTCTGCAGGGCTGAGTTTCGCCCTCATGCACTGGTGTGTTTCCCGGCAGGGCTGGGATTTGTTCCTTACAGGCGATGGAGAGCAGACCGGGCTCCGTTTTAAGCAGGACAACGTTTCATGGTGTCTGATGGAAGTGAAAATCCACGTGAGTTTCCTGCTCCCCTCACACACTCTTGGCCTAGGGATGAAGCAGCTCAACAAACTCCTAAAGCCCAGGCACTGCAGAGCCCTGGCACAGACATGAGCTGCCCGCTCTGCCCAGCCCTGTGCCCAGCCCGCTGCTGGCAGCCCCAGGTTGGGTTTTGCTGGGCTGCTGCTGAGCCCAGCGTGCTCCTACAGGAGCCCCGACAAGCCCTCCCCGTGTCACCTCGCTGCCCAGCCTGTCCCCAGCCTGTCCCCTCGCTTCTGCAGCGCTCCCATTCAGAGGGGAGGAGGGAATGTGCTGAGGCTGGGGAGAGGGAGCAGTGCCAGCTGAGCTGTGGCTGCTGTCACAGCCGAGAAGGACTGGGGGGGGACACCCTGCTGGTGATAGAGCATCAGGTAATGATTTATTTCAAGGAACACGAATCTGGCCGCAGGTTGCTGGATCACCATGGCAATGAAGAAGGGAATTAAGCGGGGACGATTTAAGTTATCACAGACTGAAAAGGACCCGTTTTCCATGCAGCAAAGAGCTTTACTGCCCATCTCCCTGGCTATGCAACGCTGAGAGCCCCAGCAAGGCACGTGTTGGTGGCCCATGCTCAGCCTCCAAGGCGGCTTCAGAGAATCCATCCAGAGAGAAAGAAAAAGATTCCAAAAAGCAGCAGCAAAACAAGTTGTGCAAACAAAGCCCTGATGTCTCTGGAATTTGAAACTGAAGATATGCACAAAATCGTTCTTCCTGCAGTCCAAGCACGGCAGTTCATGGACTAGGAAGGGGGTGGTTAACACAATTAGGATGCTGATTAAGAAATCCGGGCATTTGGTGTTTACAGAAGAAATTTGATTCTCTGCACTTTTTTGAACAAGAGACCCAGGCCGGAAGCGAGACCATGAAAGGAATTTGTTTTACATGATAGTCCCCAGAGGCTTCCAGGTCTCCAAGTCAAGACATTCTCAGATGAAAGCTCTACATTACATTCTTCGTGTGCCATATACTGTTTAAACATCCTTGGGCACTTTTAATGCATACCACGGAGTTCACGGAGCAGGACAGCAATCCCCAGGAGAAGAATCCACTGTGTTTTACCCACCACATGCTGTGCTCCTACCAGCTCAGCCTGTCCAAAGTGAGCCAGCTGCTGTGGTACCAACCAAACGCTTTCACAAAGATGTTCTTAGAGACATTTTAATCAACATGAGAAAACTTCCTAAGGAGAATCTATCAAAGAACAGAGAAAATTAACCACCAGCTTTTTGATTAGTTAATCCTCATGAAGAACGCCTGCCCCTCTGATTGACACGTACTTATCTTTTTTCTCTCCTAATTAACACAGTCCATGTTGATTATCTTTAAACCACACAGTAATCTCCTCTGCCACCAGAATTTGAAAGCACTGCTTTCATACACAGCACGTTTCTTTTTAAACCTTAAATGACAGCTGACAGACCCTCCAGCAGTTGATTATCAACCTTGTCTCTCCCCACTACAATTAAACACGTTTATGACGGGCTATTTTATAACAAACTTTTATGCCAATCTCCCTGCACGTCACTGTCACAGACCTGACCATGTTTGGCCTGGCTGGTCCCGCAAGAAGGACCCGCCTGCTTTAAATACGACTGTAACACAAGTCACAGGAGACACGCTGAGGTCAACATACTGTCCCTCCCCGCCACAGCCAAGTCCAGGGTCCCCTATATTTAGACAAAGTATGCCCAGCACTTCACGGATGGAAGGAGATCGCTGACTTGCCCGAACGCTGGCCGTCCCCCGAGGCGGGTGTGAGCAGGAGCTCTCGAGCCCCCGCTCAAGGCAGGGCACCCTGTGCCCCCCACTCCCTGCCCAGCAGCCACAGCTCCCCCGCACAGCCCAGAAGGGCCCTGCTCCAGGAGGATGCTGCTCTGTCTCCTGCTGGTCCCCGTGGATGTGGCCAGCGCCAGGCATGGCTGTGGTCAGCCAGGGAGCAGAGCTTTTGCTGCCTGGAGAAGCAGAACTGTGCCAGGACTTGGCTCTGCAGCCACCCCAACCAGGGCATGGGATGGAGGAATTACACTGGGGAAGCTGGCTGGCTCTGATCACAGCCTTGTTGGCTGCCCTCAGTAAATACATTAACAGACCCCTGTAAATAGAGCACCAAAACAAGGACCACTCTGTCTCTACACAAAGAAATCTATGCTGAATAATAAGCCTTTTCCTCTTGCTAAGAAGAAGCAGATGCTTGTTTACCAAAAGCATCAAAAATTATCAAGAGGCTGTTGGATTTGACTCATAAAAATATAGAAGGAAGTTATTTGTTCAGTATTTTAACTTCTGCAGCACTCAGCACTTTCAATTTTCTCTCCTCCTTACTGCATCCTCCCTATGCAATGGTATTTGATCCCTGAATGACAGTCTCCAGCAGGAACAGTAAAATGGGTTTAGGAACGACTGTCCCTTTAGATTAGCAAAAAGGACAGTCAGCAGAGCCAGTGATGGAGATGGTTTGTGGGCCGTTTCACGGAGCACTGCCACGTGCCAGGTTTCTTTCAATAGGTTTTGATTTGAAACTTGAAGTCACAGGGAGCTTTACCCGTTGTGATGACACAGCCCCTAATCGGGCCATTGATCTGCTCCTCCTTGCAAAAACACACCAGGGACTTAATTTTAGGGAACGGGGAAGCTACAATTAAGGGAATATAAACTTAAATGTGGCTGCAACTAATAACTCGAAATTTTAATCAGCTAGAACTAAGGACTCATCAAAGGATCAGAAAAAAATTATAGCTGGAATAGTTTAATGGATTCTGTGCTTTCAATCCAGGCCAACACTTAGAAGGATGTTTGTTCTTTGCACAAAGCAAGGTCAATACAAACTTCAGGTTCAATTTAAAACTGCAAACCAAAGAAGAACCACAGCTTCACTTTGGGTTCAGTGACCCAGCAGGGAGGGAACAGGATAAGAGCCTGCAGAGACAAGGCTGCTTACCCCCAGGAGCTCAGAGCACACCTACCCTGGCAGCAGCCACAAAAACCACTCCAGCATCCTGCTGGTGGAAGTGACAATCAGCCTCCGGAGCCATCAGGAAAAGCTCTCCAAATCAGACCATGAGATATAATTATGATCCATTTCAAAATGCAAGCTCAGCATCGCTTTCCAATCCAACTCTTCCCCCAGCGGATGTTACAAGTTCTTCCTGGAGACAACATCCCTTGTGACTCTGCTTTTTCTTTTGGTGCTCTGAATAGGGATCAGCTTACCAGGAGTCCTTTATTCCTGAAATAATTTCCATTAATCACTCACCATACGCTGCTTTAAACAGAAGCTGACAGGCTGTGGGATGTCTAACACCAGCACAGCATCTCCCAACTTAAATAAAAGCTGAAACGAAGGGCACCCTAAGAGGCAAAAGAAACTGGGAGATTTCTAAATAGGAGACAAGAAGAAAACTTCTTCAAAAATGTTCCTAAGAATTGAAATGTTTTTATACAGCTACTTTAAATACAAGCAGAGAAGCAGTACTGTGAGCCATCCACTCTTCTTGCTATGTGCTCACAAAAAAAAGTACATTAAGAGAAAGAAAAACAGTAAAGTACTTCATTCTGAAGCATCACCCTACAGTTTTGCATTTGTGATTTCTCAGCACAGCTGCAAATTAACCAGTTATTTTAGCACCTTCATGCGACTTTCAAGGAGATGTCAATGCTTTACTTCAAAATGCATATAAAGGAGTTTTTAACTCAACATAAAAACCTTGCAAAGTTTTGCTGACTAAGACTCAGACTGGAAACACATTAAATAAAGTTTTATTTTACAGGAGTTTGAACTCAGAAGAGTAGAGATTCCAGATGTGTTTATCCCTGCAAAAGTCAGGTGCTAAATTTCAGCAGAATTAGCACTTTAAGCAGTTTGGCAGCCAATGTTCTGTGGTTAACTCGGGTCTTCGTATTTCCTAAAAGCATAGAAACCCCTTTAAAAACCACACATTAAAGTACAAAGACCACCAGAATACTAAACACTGCTACGTACCACAGACCCAGCAAAGGCTCTAACAAGAACACGGTGCACTTTAGGGAAAAGGCTCTTAAACAGCTTTTTAAAAGTCTCCAGAATAGATATTTGCTTAATTTCAAGCTAGAGAGCCTCTCATAGAACATTTCATTATGTACTTGAAGGAACTGAGGACGAAAGAGTCAGGAAGATTACAGCAGTGTCAAGGTTTTGCTGGGGACAGTGCTGAGAATCTGGGTGATGTCCTGGCCCATCTCCTGACCCCACTTTCCCAAAGGCAGCTCCTGGGCTGGCTCACACAGCCCCACACACACTGGACACAGCATTACCCACCTCTGGGGTGGGTATTTGTGCCACTCACACTTGCTATCAAGGCACACGGATATTCCTCTTTGGCTTTCTTGTAATTTTCTCCTCGTGGCAAACCAACGGGAGGGCTAGAAATGGTGCTGACAAACTGTTTGTTTTTATTTAGACGAACTGGCTTTCGGTCTTTGCGCCACAGAGGAATGTGGCGGTTCCACTTTGCATTTGTTTTTTGATTTCTCCATCTCTTTTACAAAGCAAATAAAGGAAAATAAAACAACAAACCAACCCTAAGAATAACAAAAACAAAGCCAGTGACAAGCTCTTCACACACCACCATGCAATGACCCCTTAAAAAACCCAAACGACCTAAACAAACAAAAAAAACCCCAGTGAAACTCCTCCCACAATCCGGGTTCATTTTAATTCAGCATCGAGTTGAAGAAAGCAAGCAGGAAACTTAACAGGACAAATGACAGCTTTTTACACCTTTGTGCAAATGGGATTCTCCCTTACATCATAACCTGAGCAAGGTAAATTTATCACTTGCTGACCAAAAGGAGCCTGTTCCAGTCCCACCTGCCACCTGGAGTGTCACAAAACATCAGCAACACACCCAGAGCAGGGCTGCCCGTGCCTGCCTGTCAGCTACAGCTGCCTGAGCCAAGACACAGCTAACAGCCTGCTCCAAAGCATCCAGCTGGGTACTGCACAAAAAAAGAGGCTCAGAGAAGCAAATTTATCCTCTTCACGCTGGCAAACAAATCCCAGGGAGTGTGGAAATCCAGCACATTACAGGTGGTAACAGCACGGTACAGACAATTCCAAGCTCAACACGGCAGGGGACACAGTCCACCCTGGGCACCTCCAGCCAGCTCCGGACCTTGGGATGAACTCGCTGGGATCCACCTGGGTGCCTCCACTAAAGCCACACTGCAACAGTCAGATGTCCCAGGTGTGTGCTCCTCCCGGGAACAGCTGGAAGTGGAACAGTGTGGAGCTCCCAGGAGGAGATCCCGGGCAGGAGCCAGCCCGGGCCAGTGGGACAGCACGCAGCTCATTAAGCCATTGTGAGAAGTGTGTGAACAAATGAAAGAGTTTGCTAATAAGTGACAAAGATCATTTGTTTAAAAGAAAGGACCAAATCATTTCTGGTTCAGCAGTCTGGATTTAGCCTACTCGTAACAAAGGTGTTTTGAGGAAAAGCATTCTGCTTAAATGGCTTATTGCAAGTAAACCAGAGAGCCCAAAGAGCTGAACACGGGGTTGATGGGGGGCAGTTAAGTAGTGGATAAACAGGAATATGCACTGAACAAGGAGCCTGTAGCCTCAATATACCTAGAAGTGCCCAAATTTATCAAGTTGCCAATGCCAATCCTGCACTGAGATCTGGCAGGTTGGATTCTTATATCACTCCCAGCCTTGAGCAACTCTGGGACTTGTCTTTTAAGTTTACCTTTACAGGCTTTTCTCCTCACCCTCCCTCAGCCACAGGCTGATGTCCTCGAACCAGAAAGCTGCTGCCTGTCCCAAAACACTTGGTTAATCCCACACAACCCAGCAATAGGTGGCTGCAGAACAGCTCTTGCCAGTCTGCAGTTCCTTCCTAAGCTGCTGGATTCAAGATCTGGCCAAGCTGCACATGGAAAGCAAAGGGGCAGCTTTGGAATACTTCAACAAAAGCACAAGTGTTTACTGTTAAGAACAGGAGTGAATTTTGCTCCCCGTGTTTGTGAAAATTTGAGTCTTCAACCGGCTGCTGTGAAACGGCTGGAAAGTCAAGTTGCAGGTTATCTCTGTACACATTACATCCATTACGCTGGAGAAAAATATTTGCTCAGTTAGTTTTAATCCCATATAGGCTGATAATTTAAATGCTGTTTCTCAGACCAATGCAGGGGAGACAGCAACTCTTCAGAGCCTACTGCAGAATGGGATGCAGAATTTTAAACTTTCTCTGACTCCGCAAACACGAGTCAGAAGCAACTGTCAAGAAAGTTAGCTTGAAGTTGTTTTAAAAAACAGTGAAGCAATATTTTAACCCGGGGCTCTGTATAAAGGTGCAAGGACAGAGTCCTGCAAAAAAATCCCAGCCAGCTAATCAACTGGCCCCAAAAGGTCTTTTTCTGCTAATAACTTCACCAGGGTCCTTCTGCTTTGTGGTCTTTAGAAAAATCCCAGGCATTTCCAGAGACAGGAACATCTGCAGATGTTTCAATACAACACAATCTCAGAGTCAACCGTAACACTTAAATCCTTTTAAAACATTAATCTGGCAGCCCAGCGGCGTGGGCTTCCTAACTAAAACATACTGCTCAGAAAGGGTGGTGGTGTGAGGAGCTTGTCCTTGAAACACTGGTTTGTGGCTCGGGTTTTGATCTGATGTCTGATAACCATCTCTGTCTCTCTTCCAGCCCTTACCAGGAAGGATCGGTGAGACAAATACCCACAGCTTCCAGGGGAATAAAAGGAAAAGCCAAACAGGAAAAGTAGTTATGAACAATACAGCCCTGGCTTAGTTAATGATCAACTCTGCACAGACCATACCACTTTTACGCAAATACCACAAACCTATTTGAAAAGTTTTTAGCTATCAGTGGGTAGTAAGAGGCCTCTTAAGCACTGCATTTGTTTCATCACAAGCAGTAGAAAAATAAAAAAAAAAGATGAGAAATCCCCGACAAGCCTGCTCTGTCAACAGGAAGCCCATCCACTGCGCAGGGTGAGCTCAGCTGCGCGGAGGGGTGGGCAGGAAGGGTAAGGGCTCAGGCTCCCCAGCCTGCACATTCCCAGCACAGCCCTGCTGATGGAACATGAGGCTGTCCTTCTGCAGCCGCCCAAACCCAGAGCACACACTGCTCACCTGAACGGAGAAAGCAACTGCTGCAGTCTGCCCCGGTGCTACCAGGCTCTACAGGACACCAAGGGCTTTGTGTACTTCAGCACTTCCAACCAGAGAAACCTTCAGCTCATAAGGCAACTTTAGTTAGAGCTGACAGTGGTACTGGGCTGATCATTCAGGCTTCTTGCAGCAGTTTCGAAGCTTCTCCTCCTCAGCTCTTAAATATCATTGACTCTCAGCACAGTGGTAAAATACTCACAAAGCTACACTGCTTTACAATGGCACAGAAGCAATTAAAGATTTCCAATAACGTGCTGCTCAGAGGATTGCGGTCTAATTGCTGAACAGTCAAGGGTTTTGGCAGCAATAACATTGTAAGGAGATAAAAAGGTTGTAAGGCTTCCCATAGAAGAAATAAATAAATAAGCAGCTCTCCAAAGAATGGCAACAGCAGCCACACACCTATCCAAGTTCCTGACTTGGCACAATTCAAGATTAGATGGTCATGAAATTTCCCACCATAAAGGCCGTGGCCGCATGACAGAGGAGAAAGGAAGGGCTGGGGGAGGACAAAGGGCCAAGCAAGCTAGACACAAAGCCAGGTTACAGCAAGGAGCCTCAATTACCCACTGCTGTCATTTACTGTGCAGTTTGTAATTACCTGCACAGCCTCAGAACTTCCTCTTACACTGGGAAGTGCTGTTTCTTCACACTCTGCACACGAGGATTGTCACTTAGAAGAAAACTGATTACGAGAGAGAGCAACAGGCTGCTAAGCTAGGTCTGAAAGGACATTTTGTGGCTCCCTATCGCTGAAAAGAATTCAGTTTAACTTCTTGGGTTTATTTTTCCCCCTAAGAGCTCCACCATAAACTCCCAATGCTGTGAAGAAAATGTTTACTCCTGCTCCTTCTCTTTTTCCCCCTCGAAGTTTAAAATACATCTAACTATGAGTTAACATCTTATAATAGAAAATAGACCGGTATGAGGCAAGCACGAGAACCATGGAAAGCAGTGAGTGTATGTGTGCTTTTGGATCCATCTGGCTCCCGAGTGTTGGAGGATGAAAGAGTAAACAGGGCAGGGGTGCTTCAATATGGGCTCGACTGTGCCCAGGGAGGGCTCCCACTGCTGCCCGGCAGAAAGGAAGCCAAGGCAGAGCCAAAAAGTATCAAAACACAACAAAAAGTGCTTCAAAATGCCAGAGGGATGCGGGCACCAAAGGGAGGCGGCCAATCCTCGTGTTCTGAACAAAGGCTGAGCATCCCTCTGCACCTTCTGGCCCCCCGAACGGAGCCTGGTGACACTCACACAGGAAGGATGTGGCACGGTGAAAGCAAGAGCTGGAAAAGCTCAAACCCCAAGTGAGCGCCCTGATGGCTGGGTCACCCTGCTTTGTCACTGACATAAAGAGGAAAACTGGGTGACAGAGCAATCTGGCATTATCAGAGAAACCTGGAAAAGCCACTTCAGGGACACCAGCAATGAATGGAATAACTACAAACTTGGCCAGAGGCAAAGGAAGCGACTGCAGGCAGGAAGAACTGATCCATGGCAATTCCTCCAATTCCTCATTAAAAATTCTTTGATATTTGCAGACTTATCTGAAGTTCTGCTTTTTTCTTTCTATCTTTTCTGTCAGCTGCCTTAGAGTTTTAGTAGACCAAAGTCAATTTTGAATCCTACATACAAATAAACTAGTAAATCAGCAGAATTCTCCCTAGGTTCAGTGAGAGTAGCAAGGCTTTCTGGAACAAGTTACAACTATAAATTCTGAGCATTTTGATAAACACAAGTCTCCCGGACATTATTTGAATCCTTGTGAACCTGAAATGAATTAGACCCAGACCAGCTGACTACATTACTGACTAAAAGCGTCAACACAAGAGTAATTTCTGCTGATCTCTGAAAGTCAGAGCTGATCAGCCAAATACATCTACTAAAGAATACACTGAAACAGAAGTTTCTGATCATGTTTGGGTCACCACTGCCCTTCCCACTCCGCAGAGAACAGATTTTTAGCATAGCAAACAACGAAATCTGGATTTTTAGGTCTTGCCCATGATGAAATAAGGACATCCAATATTAATCAGCCTTTGTGAACTTGTAATTAGGAGCACAAACTTTAAATGCTGGCCTTTACTAGGCCAGCCCGAGAGCTGCAGCACCATCCTGATTGAGAACACTAGCAAAATATTAATCCAGCACTCGGCCCTGCGAGAACACTTCTCCATGGGCCAAAAGCTCTGTCATTCTCACGCTTATTAATCTTCCCTCACAGGAGGCAAAGGACCGTGTAAGCTCCACTCTGATAACTCCGTTATCTTCTCTCCCCAGAAAAGGAAAGGGTGGTCCTTCCAACCAAGTGGCCATTTAAACCACCACGAGGCATTTGCTGCAGGGATCCCTGCGACATGTGACAGAGGGAGCAGAGGCGAGCAGCATTTCCCCTTTCTTTTGATCCCTTTCTGTACAGTCTCCAACCGTGGGTTAAGTGTTTGAGCAGCGGATAAAGCAAACACCTTAAAAAGCTCTTAAACTGTTACCTGGCTACCTGCTCTAGCTCGGTATATCATCCGGAGCTTCAAGGAAATGCTTCAGCCCACAGCGAGTTGGGGTTTTCGCCACAGTTTCAAAATTATTGCAACTTCCTACAGCCCGGGGCATATCCAGTTTGCATCATTGCTTTGGAAGAACAGTTCAGGTACGTCTCTGTTAAACCTACATTATCAGCAACCGCAGGGAAAGCGCTGATGTTTACAGGCAACACCGTGAGCGGAAAAAATTACTAATTACAAACATTTTGGGTCGAGTGTGAAAGGCTCGGGGAGACTTAACTGAACTGATTACCAACTGCAGCAGTGATTGCTAGTGCTCACAAAAGAAGGCACAGAGTCCGGGGACTCATTTCCATATGAAGCATAAGCAGAGATATCTGCTAAAGACTTCTTAAGTGCAAGGCAGCTGCAGTTCTAGCAGGAGCTTCTTGTGACAAGAACACAGTTCCAGGTGGGACCCAGCACTTTATCCCGCTATCTGGAAGCCTTTCATGATGTTTCTAAGAGATAAAACAGTCTGCAGGCTCCTTTAATGAAGTATCAAGCACGGCTAGACCACAGCGACTATCTCTCTCTGAACACCTTATCTTACCACCCCATGGCTGCCACTTCCCTCCTTAATCCTTCCAGCCAAACCCCACGACTCAGGCAGCGCCTGTTAATTGTTTATAAATTAAATGATTATTCGTATCTGCATATCAAAGGAGGGGGGTGTGTGGGGGTGTGCAGCTGGAGAGGCCGATTTTCCATGCGGCTTAGTTTGGGACACGGAGACACTGCGCGCTTTGGATCTGCCCGAGACTGACAGTCCTTAACGAGCGGCAGCAGCTCCGGGCTCTGCCTCGCGGCCCGCAGGTGCCGAGGGCAATGTCGCGGCCCCGCAGCCCCTCTCCGCCGCTTGGGGATAACCGGGAGAGCTGATCAAGGGGCTCATCTCTGCTCGGAGCCCCCGAGCCCGCGGGATGCGCACCCGTGCCCAGCCTGCCGGGCCCCGCACGGCCCCGCACGGGGAACCGGCGCCTCCGGCGGGAGGAAGCGCAGCCCGGGCAGGTCCCGGGAGCGCTGAGAGAAGCGCTCGGGCGGCACTCGGGGCGCTCGTAGCGAAAGCAGAAACGCTCAGGGAAGTGAGCGCCGAGGGAGCGGCAGCCGCCGGGCGCTGCCGCCGCTTATCAGCAGCACTTCCACACTGCGCTGCCGGCCACGGGAAAGTTTGCCCGGAGGCAAACTCGGCGGCGGAGGGAACTACGGGGAACGGGGAGGGCGAGGAGAGAGGGGAGAGCGGAGTGAGCGCAGCGCACGCCCGGGCAGGGGGAAGCCGCCGGGAGCCGGGGCGGACGGAGCGGCACCGGGGAGTATCGGGGAGTCTCGGCGGTGTGTACCGGTACTCACAGCTGGGCGATGGCGCCCTGGGAGATGACGGCGTTGTCGGAGAAGTAGGGGATCATCGCTCCCCACCGCGGCGGCCGCCCTGCCCCGCGGCATCGGCACCGCCGCTCTGCCCCG
>VWZN01010810.1:0-39609 GCA_013396955.1 Regulus satrapa | reverse complement strand
CAGGCGGGGCCGGGACAGGCGGACGGCCCGCCCCGCTCCCGGGCCGGGTTCCGTTGCCGGTTCCCGTTGCCGGTTCCCCCGCCGTGCGGCAGCGAGGGATGGGGCACAGCACCGCGCGAGTGCGCCCAGTTTTTCCTTTTCCCTTCTCTTTTCCCTTCCCTTTTCATTTGCCCTTTTCCCCCTCCTCTCCCCCCCTCGGATCTAGGCCAGCGAGGCTGCACGCCCCGCAGCCGGGTTTGATGCAGCACATCAAACGATGTTTTGCAAAAGGCAGGCAGTGACAACTTGGGTGCTTAGGAAACGACCTTAATTTCTCTCCTGCAGGAGATGGGGGGGAAGAGTTCTTGGCAGTAACTTTCATATGCAGAGACGCGACAACTTGCTTTCTGCCAAAGGAGAAGAGAAGCAGCTGCCTTTCAGTGCTGTTTAATCTTTAGCTCCATCGCCCCTCGAGAAAAGGAAGAAAGGAAGTTATTTAGAACAAAACTCGTCTCCTTTGGCTGCCGGGAATTCAGATGTTACAGTGCGAGGGAAACTTTAAATGCAGTTTTCCACTGGGGAGAGCCGGGAGCAGCTCGATCAGAACAGACATCCCATTCTCCAGGCATTCTCCAGCCCTTAGACCCAGCGAGCAGCGCTGGCGAGCAACCGAGGAGCCTTGGATTGGAAGCAAGCTGAGTTTTGTGTTTCCCATAGGAATGCAGGACATCCCAGCACAGAGGAATACGATATAGCTGCCTTAAGTCATCCGCTACGGGTGGCACATGCCCAGCAAGGAGGCACAAGTGAGCTGGCAGGGGAAGATGTGAGTTTAAACACAACTACTTGTTAATGACATTTACTCAAGAGCAAAAAATACCAAGGCATCAACTGCAGAGCTGCCCCTGTGATCTGGCAGCAAAGCTGGAAGCCAAAAGCTTCATCAGCTTTATTTCCAATTATTAACTAAAAGTTTCAGAGAGGCAGAGAGAGGTTGAAAAAACCAACACAGTGTGATGGCAGCTGCTTCAAGTTCTCGATAGGAGACTTGACAAGAGCGAGAAGACACTGCTCTTGAAGGTCTTGACCATCTCCACTTCAGAGATGGGTAGAGAAAAGGGCAAAGCACTGGAATTTGTGATTCTGCAAGTTTTGCTAGGGTATTGTTTGGTTGCAATAATTGAAGCAATGTCATCCTATATAGCCAAGAGAGCAGCTCTGGTAATGGTGCCTCACAGCTGTAAAGAAAATGCAGTGCCATCTTGCTGCAACGCAAAAAAAAAAAAATTAAAAAATCATTTTGTTAGGCAGAAATGAAGTTGGTTGCAAGAAGCAATGGAAAAATTGGGACGTTAAGAAATGGAGGGTAACTCAATCCTTCCAGAGGTCAAGAGACTGGCAAGAACCTCATATTCAGTAGTAACACATACCACACATTCACAGACTGAAAAACAAGCCCAGAACTTCTGTTCTGTTCTAATTAATAACTTAAGGGCTTTATTCAAGCATTGTAGAAGACTAAATGTACTTAGATACTGTCCAGACACGTCAGATTTCTTACATGTAACCACCATTACAAGGCAAGCCCTTAAAACCTGCTGAAAACAAGTGCAGTGATTAACTACAAGCAGCTACTCATAACATATGGATAATAGATTTGTAAATGAATTAGTCCTGGATTAATACAATCATGCACTGCATCTCCGTATGCCAGGGAACCAAGTGATGACAGAAATATCCCATTTGTTTTCTTTTTGAACCTTTAGAGAACAGAAATGGGAAATCCTCAAATAAGTTCATATGTTGAAATCTGCAGTAAAAAAAAGCTATTTGAACTTGGGTTTGTTGCCATGAAGACTGAAACCCTAGCTTGAGAGTGGCACTGCTTTCAGGTACTGTTAGATTAGCATTTCAGTTCCCACTGTCCATTTGGAGATTCAGAAAATCATTAAGGTCGGAAATTACCTCCAAGATCAAGTCAAATCTTTGACCCATCACCACGTTAATAACTAGACAAATGCTGTGTTACTTTTATATTTTGCTTTTAACATCAGACTTAGGGAACAACTAACTCTACTTCTTCATCAAAGTTGCTCCTCTGTTTAGACACAAATAAAAGTTTACACCCTATAAAAGTTTAGACCCAGTAAATCGATCTCTCAGCATGCAGGGGCAAGGAGCAGGCAGAAAAAAAAGGGATGCACCAGATGGAGTTGAGCAGCAAGTCACAAGACAGCCAAGAAACTGCTCCTGGCTGGAAGCAGGTGCACTCTGCTGGGAAAAATACACAAAGAATTTAAAGTGCACAAAATTGCAGTGATGACAGGTAGCAGCCTAAATCACTGCCGTGCTGCAACAGAGCATGTGAGCAGAGCCATTAATCACTGCGTGACAAGATGTAAATACGCCTGTCTGGGGTCTCGGCGCTGCCCAGCCCAGTGCACGAAATGCCATTTTTGCTGCAGGGAAAATGGCACTGCTTGTCCGAGTTCTCCTCGGCATTTCACACCCCCCAGGAGGCCACGGGCCCAGCAAACCCCCACACCACAAACCTGTGGGGCAGCAGGATCCCATTTAACCTTTGAACACCGCACAAACTCATAAACTGGAGTTCAGGACAGCACGTGAGACACGCCATAAAAACACCCATCCCCAAACCTTGGCTGCACGAAGGCAGCAGCTAGAACCAGTTAGGGAAGCACAATGGAAATACAAACAGAGTGTGAGGGATGTCTGAGCAGGCACTTCAGGAGGGGGGAGCAGAGGGAATGCTACCAGAGCTGCCTCTGGAGAGAAGTTTCAGGGGCTGGAAGGAGAACATGCGTGCACAAATCTCTCCTATCGACTTGCAGCGTTCGGTCTGGCAGACAAGGCTGACAACATATTGTTTATTCATAGAGTCATCATTTTCCCCCGTGTCTGCATTGCAAAACTACACAATCACAGCACCTTCAGCTGTTCCACTTTCCTGGTGCATTTCAGCAGTTTTTGATCTCGCAGTGGTGTAACAGTAATTTTGTGTCCTACACAGGACTGGCACTTGCTAAAGGGCTTCTCCTCGTCCAGCCCAGGCCTCCTCGGTGCACAGGTCACCATGAAGTGCTCCAGCCTGCCTTGGCACTGGCATGCCCAGATTTGACACTTGCAGGAGGCACGCTCAGAGCTGGACACCCAGTCCTGTCAGTGCACATAGTCCACATGCAAACAGGGCATTCATCAAGCTTCTGTTTCCATCCAAGATCAACAGCTTCAGGCTGAATTGCAGCTTCTTGTCAGACCACACAAAGGTGTGGGTGTCATCGTGTTCCACCCACTCCTATCCCACAGGGGCTTGCTCAGTGTCTGCTCACGTGTTAACATGATTAAAACTGGAGCATGATTGTTTTATTAGGCATCTTCAATTTTTAGTCTACACTACGGGGAATCTGATGACCTCTTTTCAGTTTAGAGTACACCTAACAGTGAGATTTTCTCTGGTCCCCTCAGTTCTCTCTTTTTGAAGAACACTAATGAACACAATATACTGTCACAGTCTTTCTAAGTCCTGTGACTGTGAAGGGTTGGGCATTATTAAATGTGTTTGGACTGAAGTCCAGGTACTCTCTGCAAAAGCAAGGAATGTTCTGTCCCTACAAATACGGAAAGTACTTCAGCTATAACACTGGTCATGTTCAAGGTAAAGGGGACAGTGGGAGGCCGTCTTACATTAGAATTTTGCCCTCAATCATTATTATCAGTATCACAGATAAGGCAATGCAGAACCAGACCCATGTTTTCAGGGGATTACGAAAAAAAAACCAAACTCGTGAAGCTGCTGTGTTAGACAAACAAACCTCCCCCTCATCCCCAGCACATCCTCTCCCTGCCGAGCGATGTGCCACAGCCGCCGTGCCTGCTCAGCCACCTTTACTGCACGTGTGGAAAGTTTGTTCTTTACTGTTCAACAGCTGTTTCCGGTGATATTTATGAAAAGTCACCGAATTTTGAAAACAACACGTCCCCGCCCGCAGCTGAGCGCGGGAGTCTTGCACGGGCACTGCCGGGGAGCAGAGGTAGCAAGTTCATTTCCCTGTGCAGAGCTGGGGCCAAGGCCTTTGTTTTTCTCACCGGCAGCTACACTCAGTCTTTGTCCACAAAAGTCTCTGCATCAGCTCTGATGGGAAAAGGGTCCTGAGGGGTAGCCTTGAAAAATGTGCTGCCACGCTGAGCTCTTTGAGGGTGAGGGCCTGGTGACCCTGCGCTTTTGGCGGGAAGTCAGTCAAGCCATCCTTTTGCTGTGAGGACATGTGGGCTTTGAGTGCCAAACAGAGTCGACAGATGAGCCCTAGTGGATGAAGGGTCCAACAAGAGGATTTATTTGGGAATAGCCTTAAATTAGTGCAGCAAACCTGTAAATAGGTAGAGACGGACTGGCGGAGAGCAGCACCCCTAGTGCTGCCCCCGCACCTCGGAGGAGAAGCTGATCTGTCAGAAGCCTCCTGGATGGTTTTAGCAGGGCAGACGAAGCCGCCCTGCGTTCTACCGTCCAATTCATCAGGAAAACATGGAGCGATTTCAGTAGCAGTGATCGTAAACAAGCCAATGCAGGCAGGGCAGAAGGAGATAGAGCACAGGCACAAAGCTTTCGCAGTCATTTGCAGACATACCACCCACCGAGGCACGGCTTCCATACACCAGCTGCATTACACGCAGCCAGGGGAACTTTACCAAGTCATTATAAAGGAGCCCGTATCTCGTTAAAACAAAACAAAACAAGAAAAAAAAAAAAAAAAAGGCAGGGGGAGGCAGGAACAGGGAAAGCACGCAAAACTGTACTTTAATCCTGAAGAACCAGTCAGAACAGGAAGCCACATTCTAAATTTGGTTATTTAAGCTGTCAAAGAGTATTTCTGTTTCCAGTTCTTGAGCAAAGAAATCAGCCAAGTACAGGGGTAGGGAGATAAGCATCACTGAAAGAACAAACCCCAGCTTTAAAGCCTTTTGGTCAGCTGCCCATCACGATCGATGATTAGGCTGCCTAGTTGAGAATTCAACACCTATTTTGCAATATTATCAGTTCATTAAACCCTTCCCTCACCAGCCTCACATCCAATCACTGTATAGTTTACTTATCATTAAATCTTCGAGGGTCTGACACAGAGAGGTCAATGCTCAATTACACCTTTTTTACAGAGCCTAAAGCAAAGATGACGGAAGGGACCCGAGCAGGAAAAGAGGCACAAGCAGCAACGTCTGCTCTCAACAAGCAACACCAGTGTAGGTAATGTATTATTTCAGTGACCTGTGGAAAAGAAAGATCTAAGCCCTCCCAAGTGTCAAACCATCCACTCACCCAATTTTATAAAGGAATGCTTTTGAAGCAAAGATGCCAGCTAGCTGAACGGCAATGAATCCAGAAACCCTGGCTCAGATTATCAAAATACATTTAAGTATCTGAAATCCTGAAAACTCTGAAGATTCATGTTTCACTTTGAACTCTTGTGAAGGTGTCTCACCAGGAAAGGGAATTTCAGAATTTCCCTTTCCATTCCTTTAGCTTAGAGCACCTGGTTCATGCAGGAGACAGAAGCACGTATGGAATCCTTAAGGCACCTCCTGGCCAGCCCCTCCTCGGTGACCCTCTGAAGGAGCACAAGTGCATGTGAGCAGCTGTTCTGGACTCTAGACCCTTTTGGTAGCTGAAGGATCCGACCCACCTTCATTCCTTTTACTTCCCAGCTTATCCTTGCCCTGTTCCTCATTCTCCTCTGTTCACACGCTTAGAATGACAAATTCAAAACCACTTTTCATAAGCATTCAGATTTTGAGTGAGCTCCCTGTGTTTACCTGGTAATTTGGCAACACAATAATACTCTGCTTGATCCTTCAGCCTGAAGATCACACCTCAAATCATCTCACACATTATTGTGATCCACAGGTATGTCATCAGACTGGACTGAACACGTTGCAACCACAAACACAGACCCTGCAGTGAACCAGCCCTGCAGATACCTGTTACTAATCTAATAAACCCAAATTTTACTGCCAGTTCAATACCTTTGCTCACAGTTTGGTGATAAAAGAGCTGGTATTCAAAAATGAAGGCCACTGTAATGAATTGTGGCCCACAGAACTTTTGCTGGTGGTCAGCAGAGCTGGCAGATGACCAGAACTGTTCTTTATCTCGGCATTACACTCTCCCCAAGCAGCTGTAGTAAATGCCAGAAAAAGGCTGAGCTGTCACTGAAAGACAGAAAGATGAATTCAGGAAACACATTCTAAAGATAAGGTTCATACTACAAGAGCTTAGTAATCTCCAGCACGGATAAACACACATGTTCCTGTACAGCACACGCACAGCCCCTTCTTACTCGAGCTCTGGAGTTAACAAACTGTCTTGCACACGCATTAAAGACCCAGCTACTGTTCAAGTACCAACAGAATAAATGTTTGGCAGCTGCAGCAGCAAGCAAAGGCAGCACAAGGAAGGTTTAGTTGCCAGAACTCTCAGCACACGGCTTTTGGAAGCATCTCTTGTAACACCAGACAGGTTTTAAGGGTAACCAGGAGCAGCAGGAGCCTGCCACAGGAGTACCAAATGGGGATGACACACATCTCCAAAAGTCACAGCAGTCCCGGGATGCTGCAGACCCACACATCGCAGTGTGGAGTGTGAATGAGCCTTTGGAAGTGCAGTCAATTCAGTATCACACCATCACCCCTCAACTTCTCACAGGGATTAAGAAATTTACAACGGGTCTCGGTTTAAAAATCCAACAGGTTGGCTTTCATTTTATTGTGCTGCTGCCCTGTAGAATAAAGCACACGCACTGATTCAATTTACTCTTTGAAAAACAACTTTTACACTGCTATAAACCATCAACTCCTGCATCAGACTGTGGTCTTCTGCTCCTAAAACAAAGGTATTTACTCACAGCTTGAGACCTTGAGGCAACTTGGCACGTCCAACTGTTATCATGGCAATAATCTGATTTGCTTTCCTTCCCAGTTCACTCCTGGAAGGAACTATTTTGACTAAAAGAAAACAAACCAGAAGGTAACCATACTTGTGCTGCAAAAGGTGTGGGGTTTTTTTCTATTTAAATTATAATTTAACACCACACTCTTGCCTCCACTTGAAGAGGGGAGGACAAGCACTTTCTGAGAACATTTTCAGGTAACAAGCCCCAGATTTCAAGCAGGATGCAATCACTTTCTGTGGCACCTGAAGGGTACGACAGGCTCTTCAGCTTTACCTGAGCAAATGGACTTTAGTCTGAACCACTGCCAGGCCATAAAAGTTCAAAGAATCCCTCTGAAGTCCC
The DNA here is from genome assembly GCA_013396955.1 of Regulus satrapa. Lineage (NCBI taxonomy): Eukaryota > Metazoa > Chordata > Aves > Passeriformes > Regulidae > Regulus > Regulus satrapa. The sequence continues at coordinate 32,326 of VWZN01010810.1, read as the reverse complement.
TGGCAGCCTCACCACGCAATACAGCTCACCCAATTTTATATGCAGCAGTTACTGAGCAGCCTCAAATGCTGCATTTCAGCAACCAGAGCGGTTTCAAGGCACACAGAAGTGGTAAAATACACGACGGTGTGGAAACGGAGGCACTATTTGAAACATAAAACCCAAAAAGCAAGCGGCAGATCCTGACAGCAAATCCAATGCAGCTGCAGCACCGCTGCTGCCCCGGGCCACGGAGATGTCGTTTGTCAGCAAAACAAAGATGCTGAATCCTTGCAACCTTGGCACTGAGCACACAAAACCCGAATGTCAGTACCTCAGCGGGTGTAAACGTCACTTACTGCTCCATACGTGTGCATTTAGGTAAATTTTAACAACCTCGGGATGCTGCAAAGAGCTCGTTAACACAGATGCTCCATTAAGAGTGTATTCAGTGTGGCAGCAGCATGTCTGGCGACAGGAGAGATGTGCAGGCCGGTTTAGCTCCACAGCCTCCAGACAGCCTCATAAAAGTGTCAGAACATAGCTATAAAGGTAATAAATGTAATAAATAGATTGTTCAGGACATCTGCTTATGCAGCACTGTCTTGGTTCCATTAGTCAAGAGCGACAGGGACTGGCTCGATCAGGAACTCCAGAGCAAGAACCTGGATCTGGTGTGAGGGCTTTGGGGATCTCCCCCACAAACTGCATGGTCACTGCTACAGCTGCACACAGAGACCCCTCCCTGAGGGCTTCCCCCACAGCAGGGCTTGGGTGTGAGAAAAAATATTGCAGAAGCCAAGCTGCTTTCACCTATATTTCAGCTTCAGGTATTGGCAGCATTAACTTGCTGGGGGGTTTTTAATAATGGATAGAAATATTTATAGAAATCAGATCTGAGCTCACTATACCCAAGTACTTTCCCCAGTAGGAAAACAAACCGTTCCTCTTTGCATCAACACAAAAGAGTTCGACAGGAAATGCCATTTCAAGCACCTTTCAAGGATGATGGCCAAGCACACAGGAACTCTCTTAGCTCTTTCCATCTCTAGAACAAAAGTTTTAAGCAGATTCTGCTAATTCCCAAAAGAAAAAGTTCCTCAGACCATGATGGTGATGGCTAGTGCAGATTTGTAAAGTCATTTGAATGCTCTGTAGAGCAGGTTTGTGTTTAAACAACATTTTCACATAGTTCTCCCTTCTCTGTGCCAGTCCAGGCAGTCGCAGGCCTCTCTGGAGTTAGATCTTTAAAAGCACAGGTCAGCAAAGAGACAGATTATTTCGTTAAATATGGTGATCTTGATGTAATCACCTACAAGTTAAAGCTTCTGTTTGTAGCTTGTTTCTCTGCCTCTCTGGAGGACATTTTAGTCTGCTGCTCTTCCTAGTCTCTGCTCAGCAAACTCTGTCCCTCCTGCCGTCCTGCTGCCAGCCTTTCCTGCATGTTCCCCCTCACCTCAGCATAACCCATACCTCATCAGGGAGGAAAGATCAACAGCACAAACCCAACACAAGGAGCTGTCTAGGCTTTGCTAACCACAGGATTAGCAGTTGCTGTTGAGCTGGATCTGAGGGTCGCATTTCTTCTGAGACAGCAATCCCCGGGCTGTGCAGAGACCTGGGGACACGGGAATGCAAATGGAGGCTCTACCCATTGCTTGTCAAGAGTGACCACTGCAAAAATCTTCTGACACCAAACAAGTCCGTGTGCTTATGCTTAGCTCTTCGCTGACTCCCTTGCAAGCATTAACACCTTTGTGCACTAAGATCCTTTTTAATAACCTCTGACAACTTATTCTATTTATGCAAACACACATTTAGTCCTGCCACAGCAGTACTCCTGGCTTCAGTGTCCAGCTAACAGGATGAGTTTGGACATGCCTGACACGCTGAGATAGCATGTGAACACATTTTCCATGACCGCAGGAGACAGAAGGTCTCCTCACCAGAAGAATTTTACAAACAGCAAAAAAGAAAAAAAAAATCCTACCCCAAACACTGACCACAGACTGGAGCTGCAGCCAGGTCACCTGAATGAAGCCTCAGGAGGACTGGGCCCTGCCCAGGCAGGCAGTGAGGAATGTCAGGCACTACCTGAGCGACACTGCAGCTGGAAACACACCTTTCCTTTTAAGCCAAACTCAATCTGTAGCCTTTCTGCTGTCTGGATTTTTAATAGCTGCTACTTGCTATGCTCTTGTGAAAACTGGGGATTAGAAATACTCAGGAACTGTTTATGGACATCTGTTGCTCCTCCACAGCAGGACTCCAGATTCACTACTTACCCCATTTGACTCTATTATTTTTATCCTACTGTAATCAAACACATTTAACACCCACCCCCTTGTTTTCCCCCAGAAGGAGTTTGGTTTTAGTTAGCTCTGTGACCCCAGCAACAGGAGTCACAGAGCTCAGATCACCACATCAGCAGGTTGTCATTTCCTACCCCAGGAAGTTACTTCAAATACATTTCAAAAATGCTCGTTTCAGACCTAACCTACAATGGTTGCTAAGTGCCCACAACAATTAAATACCTCCCATCCCTTCCAATACATTATGTATACTGAGATCAAGTCATGAGCTGATCTTGTGACTGCTGGAAGGCCAAGAGTGAAATGAAAAATTGGAGTTTAGCTGAGTTCAATTTGAGCCTTTGGGAATTGTGCTTTCCAGCTTCCCTCTCACTCATGCAAGCTGTAAAATGAAGAAACAGCAATTCTTGAATCATCATTTAGGGTTAGAAGACTGAAGTAAACAGGGCAGTCACCTTCCCTGAGCCGCAGAATCACGGAACTACAGTGAAATCATGGGAATGTACAACCAGGACAGCTTTTTCTTACGCAGAGTCATCTGAGTTGGCCCCAAAACACAAAGCTCAGATCTCATTCAAGTATTTTAAATACTAGATATTATGGCTTCTGTTGCCACCTACTCACACAAACACCATTAAGCAGAGAACTGTAACAGTCAGAGGGCTCATAAAGGGAGAACCATTTCACCTTCACTTCCCCTTTACTCCCTCTGGAGGGAATCTGAAGCCTTTCACAAAATCTGACTGCAACATTTTAAGCCAAGTGTTCCTGCCATTGGAGAAGTTACCTGATATTTTCAATTTTCGCTTTTATTGGGTCCTGCTGAAATAATTCTTTTGATGGCTTAGAGGAAAGGAGACAAAGCTTGCAAGACCCCAAGAAATCTTACCCCGCAGACTATACTTACATTATAAAAATCACCATTACTTATCACCATTCACCAGCTAAGCTTCAATATTTATTTTTAGCAAATAACATTTACCAAAAAAAGTTCTTATTGAAGCATCTGAAACTAGCATTTACAAGAGGTGAACACCTCCCTGCAAAACAATCCCAATTAAACAAAAAATCCCTGCAAGTTCTCAGTGTCTCCTAATTTTGGAGCATAAATTTGACTACCTGCATCATCAGCAAATATCCACAAATCCACTGAACATGCTATTTAAGCAGCAGGTGCCTTTATGGATCAGGATCACCCTTGAGGGCAACAGGGACTTTTTAACCAGAGCACAAGAGTTTATTTGTCTGGTTTTGCCTCGCAGAATACCCCGATGGTGGACTAAATCCTGAGAAGCAACACAGGACCCTGGAGGGAGCTACAGAAACAGCACTTTGGAGAATATATCCACTGCCATCTTTGCCAGCTGTTCCCCATATTTATTTTTCAGCGTGCAATCTGACTTTTCCCATTCCCTGCTGCAGCAAACCCTTTACTAGAACCCATTTTTTTTTTTGAGTAAGGCTCATCCAAGACAGTTGTGCAACATCAACAACAGGCAGGAAGCGATGAGTGTTTGCAGGACGTGCCAGAGGAACAGCAAGAGCCCTGTGGAAGGTTCCCCACAGCGAGGCATCCTCGAGGACTCCTGTGTGCCTCGAGTGACGCTCTTACCTTCTGGGCTGGGACCGGCATTCTTCTTCCCCGCTGTCTGCCTCCTGCATACATAAGGAAAGGAGAAAAACATTAATATCTTTTAATACATGCAGGAAGCAAAGGCTTGCATTTTCACTGGTTTGATTGTGTAAGGCAAGGGGAACTCTCCCTGCTACTGCATGCAGCTGTCACTAGAGAGGAACTCGCTTTCTGCTCAGCTGTCACTTCATGTTCTCTCCAAAGCCTTTTAAAAACTCAACAATACAGGAATTTTTGCCCCTGCAGGATTCTGCATGCTTTTGCATAGACTTCCAGTGACCCCTGCCAAACATGGCAGGCCAAAAGCCAAACACTTAGTTCACTTCTGGGCAAAAATCTCTGGGTTTTTATTACTTTTATGGAGATCATATTAATTCATAGTCCAGTCAGTAATCAAGTGTAAAAATCCACAAAACCAGCATGTAATAAACCTGACAAATTGGACTGAGTGAGCACAGATATGACCAGAAAGGAGAAATTTGACACATTATGCTGCTTTAGACGAGATATTAATATGCACAACCTCTAATGTGCTGTGGAATTTTACTAGGCCTACCTACTACAGCCCAAAGCAATACCTCAGCAGAGAGATCTCAGCAATTAATTCTGCTTCACAGTACATTTACATACACCCTCCCAGGCACTGGAGATAGGGTACAGGATCCATTGTATTAGTGAGAACTTACTGAGTTTATGCAGGTCCAGAAGGAAAAAGCGTTTTAAAGCACACCAAGGGTTTTTTCAGGGCAGGGGCATCCCATGAAAACCAGAGTTCAGACAGAGGAGGGAAAGAGAGAATTTTGTTCTTGGTTGCTATGGGCTTCCCTCTTGCAGGTCTCCTTTGGAGTGGTGAGGTTTTGAAGCCACCAGCACGGTGGTTGCAAGAGACCTGTGCCACGGAGAGTGTTCCACACAGGGGTGGAGCTGGAGGTGCAGTGACAGTGACAGTGCTCTCCTTCCCAGCACTGCCCCGGCCCAGACCCCTCTGCAAGGGGCTCCACTGATGTTCTCCCAGGGGAGACTGTTCAGCTCTTCTGAAATACACTCTCTGTGCTTACTGGATGCAAACTGGATGTTTAGTTTGCTTTTTAATCAGAGTAAAATGAAGATGCTCCTGCTGGATATTCCTTCTCATTATTTAGTTGATCTGAAGCTGTGATATATGAGAATAACTAGAAAATGCTGCTTGCTGCTGGTCTCCTATTTCTAAGAACAGGACTAGAGCACCACTGCACCACAAAGTCATCCACTTGGAGCCACCTGCAACCACAAATTCAAGCTAAAACCTGCAGACCACCTACACCAAGCAAAAGCTGGCAGGAATACATTCTACTCGTCATACCTGAGAACTGTCTCAGCAATTCGATAAGGGAGGTTGCATTCCTGACCCCTTCAAGATGAAAACACCAATGAACTCCACAGTCAAACTCCACAGCAAAGGAGCTGTTGCATCATTCACAGAGTGCAGATGAAGAGCAGCCACGGGAGTAGCAGCAGCTTTTTAAGACCAGGGAGCCAAGTCCTTGAAGATCTGTAATCCTAATTAACAGCATTTCCCAGGATAGGGTACTTTCATTTCTCATCCCAGCATGGAAAGTGCAAGCAATCCTGCCAGAACATAAGCTCCAATTGAGTTCCCTGTGGGTTTACAAGAAGTTGAACTGGGGGAACAGGAGAAGGAGGTCAGAAGGGAGGGGAAAATGTTTCATTACAATTCATGTAGAATTGCTAAAGACATGACGGGGTTTTTTAATAAAAAGTGCGTATTTAGCTAGGGAACAAGTTCCTCAAACTCCACAGTAAGGCAAAGCAACTGAAAGAGCCCTTGAAGTCTCGTTTGTGCTGCTCAGGAACTCAAGCTATGCAAACATTTTTAGTATTATAATGAATGGCCGTTTCTACCTGCCAAGAAAAATCCTTGTCACAGCAATTGGCAAGCCCGGTGTGCCATAGCCAGAAGTCCCACAAATGACAGGAGAAGATCGTGAAATATGTAGATCATTATCTTAGCTTCCCTCAAAATTCAACCCTCAGGAGCTCAGTGTGGAGGAGGCCAGACATGGCCCAATTAATCACCATCTGTCTCTGATGAAGCTCTTACATCTCCTTGATACCAGACATAAATGTAGCAGGTTTGTGTGAGGAACACATTCACTCAGAATGAAAACAGAACTGCAGGCAAGGATGACTTGAGGCAAGTATGACTTGAGCAATTCCCCCGCTGCCAGTACCGGGGACGCTGTCTGGAACAAAACTATCCTTCAGCATCCTGCTCCTCTTCTCATCAGCAACCGTGACCAGCCTGCAGCCTTCTCCTTCCCTGGACCACACTCATGTTTTGTCCTGGATTTACAGAGCGATCAGATCCAGGTACCTGAACCCCCTTCACCTCATCCACCATCCCCTCTGCAAACGCAGAGGGCAGAGAGGGCAGTGGAAGAAGGTGCAGCCAACGCTTCCGTATTTCCCTCATCCCAGCCCAGGTGGCTGCTGCCACCGCCGCTGTGCTGCGGCCACCGCAGAGCCCTGTGGCCACTGAACGTGCCCAGGTGGCTGCGGCCACCGCAGAGCCCCGCGGCCACTGAACGTGCCCAGGTGGCTGCTGCCACCGCCGCTGTGCTGCGGGCACCGCCGAGCCCTGCGGGCACTGAACGTGCCCCGCGCCCTGGGAGCGCAGGCGGCTGCAGTGACAATTCCTCCCGCTAGAGGGGAGGGCAGGACAGCGATGGGCCCGCTCCGGGGCCGCTCCGGGACCAGCGGGCTCCAGGGGACGCGGCTCCAGCACCTCCACTCTTTCTCGCCCTTCCCAGAGCATTTCCAAAGGCGGAGAAGCGTTGCTGCCAGCAGGACAATTCATGGGCCAAGACGCGGCTCAAACGCTCCTTTCCGAGGACATCTTTGAGAAGGAACATGCTCGGACAGCATCCTCGGACAGGGAATGCAGCCATTTGGAGGTGTGTCCTGTGACACCGCTCCAGCTTTCACAGCTGCCTTTGCACAGCTGCTGGCAAGAATTTTGGGTGCTGCCGCAGCTGCGGGTCCCCCGTGCCCTGCAGCACCCGTGATGTGACCACAGTGAAGGACCCAAGAGATGGCAGCTTCCAGCAAGGCTCCCTGGAGATTGCTGATGCTGGATTGCTCCAGCCCGCGTGGAGGAGGAAGCTGAGCAGCGCTGATGAGCTCCAGAGGGAGTCATGGCCTTCTTTCCTTGACCAGAAACAGAGGCCTCAGGGGAAATGGAAGGAATGAGTCGCATAGCTCTAAACTAGGCCATGATATTAAAGGCAGTTTAAAGTGAAAGATGAAAAATTCCATCTCTGCTCCTTTCAGGCCATGTAGGACAGAATATGCAAAACATTAATCCTGTTTGTGCTTTGATCCACTGCCAACTATCTGTCATCAAAAGGGCAAGAGAGAGGAGAGAAATTTTGGAGTGCTGCTCTGTTCTATACAATGGGAGTCACTCCGTGTCACGCAAACAGCTCCGCTCTTCTAAATCTCCTTTTTGCAGACTGATGTAAGGATAGATGAGATTCAATCTCCACTCTTACGTATGGGGACTGGAGCTGTCTGCCTGGATTTAACACCAGGAACATCACAGCAAGTTCTGGTACTGTAAGATATGATTATTAGCCTAAGTCATGCGCCTAATAATCACTACATTTCTATTAACCAAGGAACATTTCACACAGACTACACCCTAAAAATACATCTTTCAAACCTTAAAAGGATTCCCACTTAATAACTGCTGGCTATGTATGATTTTATGTCAACCTATACCTGACTGTATAGACAGTGCCTGGGAAGTGTTTTTAGCAGGAGTGAGTGGTCACAGCCAGCAAGTATCAAAAGAACACCAATAATTTAGAGAGTTTTCACCCCTTAAGTCAACATCTTGCTGTGAGATGAGCTGTGAGGTGAACACTTCAGACATTACAGACAATTAGTTAACACAGATCCCCCCTGAACCCATAGCAACACTCAGATGTATCCATCTAAAGCCATCTAAGCCATCAGAGAGGCTTTTCACTTAACACGGTCAAACATCCACATGCAGACAGCTTTGGACTCTGCCTCAGAGGAGGAGCTACAAACCAAAGGACTGAAATTACATGAGCAGTCTCCCAGCTCCCTGCCTGCTCCTTCCCTGGCTACATCCCTCCAGTTGTTCAGGCACACACTAAGTGCCTCTGAGCCGAACGTGACCTTTGCTGGGAAGAAGGCAGCTGCTTCAGTCAAATCAGAGGCTGTGCAAGCAGGCACTGATCCAGTTGTTAAACCATGCAAATGCTCCTTTCACAGAATCCACCAGTGTCCCAGCGTCCCTTTGTTTGGGCTACAGCCGCACAGAGCACTGCACGCTTCTCCGTACGGGAGCTCTGCTCCAATGCCTCCTCCTGCCAGCAAACATTAAACAAGTCAGCACAAAAGCCACCCTCCCACAACTATTTCCCAACGCATGGGCAACCCAGTCTGGTCAAGTCTTGCAGAGGGTGCCACTGCTGCAGCCACAGCCTCTCCTCTGATGCAATGCAGGGCACGCAGAGATAAGAGCATCCACCGGCAATCAGATTCCTTAGGGCTCAACCCAACTCCTGACGCAGAGACGTGGGGACAGTGGAGATGCCCTGGGGTACCCAACTGCACAGAACTGGCACCAGATGCCCAAAGAAGCAACTCAGCAGAGGCTTATGAAGTCCAAGGGATGAGGATCTGTGCATGGACATCACACAGAACTGAAGTTCAGTGCTTTCCAAGATGAAGTATTCGACAGATTCCTGTTCAACAGCAGACCCTGCACAAAGCTGGTCCTATCAATAACCTCAAATCATCTGCTGGAACAAAGCAAGACAAATGTTTTGAGTCACACTGCCAAATATCTATTACACATTTCTGTAGCAGAGGGACTTTCCTGCAGTAGTCTGAGTTGTATCAATCTCTTAAATAAACTGCGTGAGCAAAAAGCCCACACAGGCTGCATTTGCAGTATGGCTGAAGTGCCAGCAACAACACTGCCTGGGAAAACCAAACAAGGGCTGACTCCAAAACATGGGCTGATAAAAGGTTCCCTTTTTTTTCTTGCAAGAAGCCCAAGAGAACAAAACACAACTTCACTGGGGGTTAAGGGGAGATGCAGAGCTGTACCAGGTACTACTTCCAGCCTGACCATGTCTAGTTCTTAGTACTAGAAAGGGTTACTTGGCCACCAAACAAATGGGCATCCAGAGTCCGTGAGTTCCACAGCTGCAACACGGAGAACCAGAAACCTGCAGCAGTTTGTCTGAACCAATTCACTCGGTGTATTTCGGAAACCATCAGTGTGGTAGCAAAGTGCAAATACTCACTGATAGAGGATAGGTCTCAAAGCTCAACTGAAAACCAGCTCACTTCAGACTCCCTCGGTCTCCGGAGGTGGTTAACCTTAACCATGAATTAAAATTAGGGAACTGATTAATAAAGTCACCTAGCATGCTCTAGAGAGGAAGCTCACTGCTACTTTTTGAAACACTTATCTCTACCATCAAACACAGTTTAAACCAGAAGCTGCTACCAGGAAGCCTTTAAGTTTGACATAGAAGTTCTTCAAAAAGCTGAGCAAACCAGGCCACAAACGAGAAAGGGGAGAACGGCACTGTGCTTTGCATAGAGCTTTTACCTCTCCCGAGCCATAGGGATAAGGGATAAGCCAGCATTTCTCCAGCCCTTGCTCTCTCACCCCTCACTATTTGCATGGAATGTTTTGAATGAACGCTGTTTTCCTCCTCTCATGGCTTCTGGATCTGAGGTTCCACATAAGCAGCAGCTTTCTGCAGCCAACTGTTCATTCAGAGGTTGGCATTCCTTCTGGATTGTTTTCTGTATCACTTTGCTATGTCAGTAATTGGTATATTTAGGTCAAAGACATTGCGCTCCTGCTTGGGAGAGAGAAAAAAACAAGTTCCTTATCAAAGCTTTCATCTTCCCGCTGGAGCAAAGAGATTCATGCAAACCTTGTTTAGATTAGCACTCGCTAAAAACTGCAGAACTGAGACACTTCAAGACAAAAATTACAAGCCTTCAACTGGTACAACAAGAGTTAGGATAAAAAATACAGTGTGACACAGCCTGCTACACCACACCACAAGAACAGATTAAAAAGCAGATTACTGTCAACTGAATTTCTTCGGTGAAATCAGCCTTCCTGATGGCGAGTACAACAGCTTTTGCCTTAATGAGAAACCCACCTAAGGGGAAGAAAAAAAAAACCCCATACATTACAGATATTTATTCACTTTAAATATCCCTACATCAAATGTGTATTAATATAATTTCTCTCTCAAAAATTGTGTAGTAGCACATCATCTCTAGCCACTTACAAACACTAAGGAAAAAAACTCAGTAGAGTTATTGTCTCCCTGAACAGACCTTCCCCCAACTTACAGGAGGCCTTCCAGCACCCTGCAAGTATGACACAAAAGACAGGTATTTCATGTAATTATGATGCTTTGCTGGATTTAATGCCTGCAAGGACCCTGAAGGTACCTGCTTAATCTCCTTTTAGGCAAAACTAATGACGCTGTCCACTGGAAATCTTAGAATCTAGGAGCATTTGTTTCCCTAGAACAGTAACAAAGGCTAATGGTGATGGGCCGAGTGTGAGAAGACTCACTGGCTGTATAAAGACAAGCACTGGAACCCCAGTTTTCATGCTGGAAACTGTCGCTGAGGTCCAGGGTATATAGTTTGACTAAGACCAAGTCCGAGATATGCATGTGTACGCTGGTGAATCTCAGGGCAGGGCTTCCACACAGCCAGCAGTCTGTGATTAAAAGGAAATCCCAGCTCCACAGGTTACCACAACGAGTCCTTCATTATCCACTCATGCCGGCTGACACATTTACATGCATGAAATTGTCCCTCTGCAATTATGCAGCATGGACATTCACACCTCAGACCCTCTCCAGTCACTGCCTGTTAAAAACCAGACCTTACTCAACCTGCCAATGCCCTCCAGAGCTTCCAGAGCAGCCCTGGCCATGCACCTCCTCACCCACAGGGCTGACATCTTCACCTCAGAAGCTGGGCCTGTTTCCAGCTGGAGAGAGAGAGGGAGACTCTCCTCAACTGCTGCATTAAAAAAGTGGCAGCTAGAATTAAACAAGACTGAAGGAGCCTGAAAAGCAAACTGGCTAATGAGCCGTGTGCAGGGAAGTTGGAGACCTGGAACTGCAGCTGATACTCTTTTATCATCCGTGGGCACTGGGAAAGCCTACAAGGAAAAGGACACAGAACAGACACAGCAGATGCACAACACCAGCTTCTGGGTTAAATTACTTTCCCATTGACACGAACAAACATTTAAAAGTGTTTTTAAGAGAGGAAAATATTTGGTTTTCACTGATGCTGAAAGGCTATTTTAGGAGGAGGAGGGTGGAAGGAAGGGAGGTACACAGCAAAGGGAAGGGTCTTTGTCTTGCAATCAGCCATCTTCCTGTTAGCATCTAGTTTACCTTGGTGCACGCTCATTTGTATCCCTGCAGGAGTTATCTCAATTAAAAATCAGGGAGTTATTCTAGGGCTCTGATCAAGTTGTAACTCCAGAGCTTTGACTTTTCCAGTAGAGTAGGGTCACTAAAACAATGCTGATCCACCCGCAACATACATGAATATATCGCTCCCATAATGGAACAAGAATAGAGCTGTCTGGATACCACTCCTACTTATGTCCATAGCTATGTCCATAAAATGAAGCTAGGCCTGCACAGCCCTCATGTTAAAAGTCTAATTCCTGGTCAGCAGCAGCATAACCAGGCACATTTTTTTTTCATTTTGACAGCTTGCCTCAAATTGCGCAGATCGAAGCACACGCAGCCATCCCTGAGACCCGTTTCAGCTGCACCTTCACCCCACACCAGCTCGTAGAGCCCAGGGGCTGCCTGTAACACAAAGGCATCCTTCTCCCTGCCAGAATGCTACAGGAGACTCTCACCCACTCAGCTCCTCTGAGATCCAATCCCTGCAAGTCCCTGTCAAATCTCCTCTTGACGTAAGGAACACACAACACAGAGAATTAGGAGCAGCGCAGCAATCTTCGTGACCTACCCAAAATAAAAGCACCAGCAGCCAGGCCACTCAAGGATCTTGGCATACTGCATCAAGAATTAAGAGATTATTTTCTGGATGAAAGATATTCTCAAAGGGGGAAGTTATTTAACGCTTATGAAGATGAAATACTCTGAAAAGAGAAGAGAGCAAGACTCAGTCTGTGCAAATTCCACAATGCTCAACCTTTAAAAAGCAGAGAGGAAATCATTACTATTTCAAATTCTTTACATTGCTTAACCTGAACCTGTGTTCGACGGTATAAATACGAGTTGCAAATTATTACCTAGCATTTGTGAGAAAAATAAAAAAAAACAACCAAAAAAGAGAGGTATCCAAGCAACTACATTGTACGGCGTGTCTGGATGCAGCAGCATCTGCGTTGGCACTTGCAGGCTGCTATTGCGTAACGCTGGATTCGAGCACAGCCGGGGAGGCTCTGCTCTATTGCAGTGACATATCCAGAACAGAAGTGGCTGGTGGAGCTTTAACAGCAGGAGTTCAGACTCTAGATCAGAACAGGAATTGGCAGCTGAGTGCCTTCACCTCTAGCCTCCGTTTGGGTAAGGAAAAACCCCCCCAAGTGTTTCAGGCAAAACTTTAAAAGGAATTGCTGGGACAGCTTTCTGTGCATGCAGGACACAAACCAAGCGGAGTTTGTGGAGAGCAGAGGGGAAGGAACGCCTGAAGATATTCCCTGGCAAGACACTGCAGAGAGAATCACAAGGTACAGAGCGTACTCCTTGTTCACATCTCACATCCCCGGGGCGCACAACAGCCTCTCAGCTGCCCCACTTCTGGGAGGGGACTGCTGCTGCTAGAACTGGGACATAACAGTGATAAACTACTCAGACTCACTCGCTTCTTCACAAAATACACCCAGGTGTTAGTCTGATGTGGTTGGAATTAAAGCCAGAGCAGCTTTCTTGCCCGACACAAGCTGGTTTGTAGGCTCTCGCACGCTGTTTCTCTACCGTGGGGTCCTGCCTACACTCTTCCAGCACTCCATGCCCACAGCAACTGGAGATCCAAGGGTACAGGGAGTTTCTGAGGGACCAAAAGCAAGGCAGCAAATATAACACCTCCTCAACGGAGGCTGAAGAAAAAAAAGAAAAAGGAAAATGAAGCTAGGGAGTAGAACAGGGTTTTCTGGATGAGTCAAATACTAGCAGAACAATGTTGCATAACGAGTGCCCCTTGACTTTTGTTATTTCTCCCAGCCAGCTCCTCCAAAAATCTATTTGTTATTGTTTATTTGGGTTTCAGTCCAAATTGCTGTGGGAGGAGAGAAAAGGAGAAGAGGATATGCTGTCAAGCTATTAATTCTAGCACTGTAGTCATTTAGCACTCTCCCACTATTAACAAATCAGTGTCCTGTTTACTGCAACGCTCTCTAGAGCCAGCCTGAAAGTTAAATTAAAAAACCAGATGTTAATTAGCCTCTTACAAAAGTGACTCCAGCGCTCTTGCTCCTCAGCCAGGATGAATCCTGCCTTTGCTTATTTACCCACTGTTCTGTCCAGACCAGCGCTGTGTCACATCTCTCCAGAGCAGGCAGGAGCTGGGGAAGCAGGAGCCCAGCAAGAAACACACAGCTGGGAGCATCACTCTTGAAATTTAAGCCTCTGCCAAACATTATGTTGCAATAAAGGCCAGGCTGTGTCAGTGGTGGCCAGTGACTGTGGCCACCATCCATCCTCCCATTCTCCCAGGGCAGAAGTCATTTTTCTACACAAGTGCATCAGTAACAGGAGAAAAGTTGCATAATCTGCAGGGTTATGTTTGGTTATTTCCCTGTCTCAGGAAGGGAGAACCACTGGCAGTGGGTACAGCCTGCCCTGTCAGAGGGACACACTTCCATACAGCCACTGGCCCTCGCTCTGTGCCAGACCTGGCTGTTCCCTGGGGCAGGAATGCCGGAGGCAGGAGCCCACTGTCCAGAACAGCCTCGAACAGACGGACACGGTGCCAAAGGCAAAGGAACCACATTAGTCTTGGCACAAGCCTGGATTTGCCTGACCCCAGGAAGTTCAATGGATGTATCAGATTTGCAGCCCTGTGGTACTTGTCTGTATAATCCCAGCCTCCTTTGTGCCATCTGTTTCCCCTTCGGCAGACTGGCCATTAGAGACTCAATGCTAAAACTCGTGTCTCCTTAGTAACAGGTTTTTGTTGATCTCCCCCGCGCCACCAAATCTTTCTATCAATCCGGTAATCTAGCAGGATTTTCCCTGCAGGGGATACATAACAGCATCAGTGGCAAAAAAAAATATATATATGGGATGACAAAAACACTTTAAGGCAAGGGTAGAAGATGCAGAAGGGGAATGTGTGAAGCTACAAGAGTTACAAGTCTATGGAAAGCAGATGTTCTCTTTATACTGGAGCAAGCCACCAACGTCCCTTCCCAGGGCCAGGTTTGAGATCTCATCTGAGCACTCAGTCCTTCCACAGCTTTTTTTTTTCTTAAAAGAGTTGCCAATTGTGAACAATTTCCCATCAATACACAAGTCTTCGGAGAAAACACCATACACAAACCCTGCATCCTTAAGACCATCTTCTCCGAGATCTCAAAGGTCCAAACACTGCCAATGTCAACGCTGTGCAGGTAAAGGACTGTATTCCTGTCTAGAGGGACTGGCTCCCTCACCGCACATTTCAAGTCACTGATTGCTGGCTGCTTCTGGTTCCTTAATCCCTAAATCCCCACACTCTCTTCTTGAGGTTAATCCAGTTAAAACTCTCCTTTCCCTTTGGCTAGTGCCTTGCATAAATAACCACCTGAAGAGCAGAGCTGCAGAAGCCAATGCTCAGAGTACGGCACTTCCCAGAACTCTGTCCCACTGCAAGAGACAGCATAAAGTTCTTGCTGCTGCCTATGCCAGAAAAGGAAATCAAGATTAGCTAGGTAAGGGCAAAAGGCACTCCTTATGGATTGCTTAAATCAGCAGGAATCAATCATCCAGTCCAATCCAAATCCCTTAGTTGCTTTCTGCCTTAAGATAACTAGAAACAGGTTTATGTTATACTAAGATAAAGCAGCCTTAAACCAGAGTAAGCCCTTATGCAAAAACCTCCCCTTTTTGGGAGGAAAGGAGAACTTGCCTTTGAGGTCAGCTCTAAATGAGCTACAATTACAGCCATATAGGCCACGTGGGATTTGGAAAAGCAACACGGATCAGCGAAAGAAAATCACCTCAGTAGACTCAGCCTGGCTGGTCTGGCCCAGGCAGCTCCCTTGGCACGGAGCCGGTGGGCAGGAGAAAAAGCAGCACTAGGACAGGGAGCCAGCCCTCGGCCCCAGGCTGCCAGGAGAGCCCAGTGCCACACACAGTCGGGCACATGCAGTCCACGAGGACGGTGTCGCTACGCACAGAGCGGCAACGGCCTGACCCAGCAGTGATGTGTATTTGCTCCACAGAAAAACAAAACGTACCCCAGGAAGGCACAGAGGAATTGGACTCCTACAGTGCAGAGAAAGCCAGGACAAGTGGGTGAATGCAATGGTGCCTTTTCCTGACGGGGGAGACCCTATCCACTTCCAGTGGCACTTGTCCCCCCGGGAGAGAGCCCTGCATAGCACCATCCCCGTGGCAGGTGGCCAGCAGGTGCAAGGACACTCTTAAGCTGGGGCAGGTTTTAGGTCAGTGACACAAGTGACCACAGGGATCCTGCCTCTGCAGCCCCCACGTGTATCTGTGCGTCCCAGTCTCACAGTGAAGCTGGGCCAGACGCTGTGGGGCAGCAGGCACTGCCTCCCAGAGTCAAAAAGCTGCACACGGGCTCCCTGGTGCGTGCCAAGCTCTCCAAGCCATGCACTGGAGCCAGGACTCGGACCATAAGCTCTTTGTGCTCCTGGTCATTCACAACCAAGAGAAAGAGAAATCTGGTTTTGAGGGCTGTTTATCAGCCTAGTGCTTCCAAGATCCTCAGTCTCCGGAGCAGAGAAAATGACCAGCCCCCTCAGCTTGCTGCCTGACCAAAGGCACAGCAAGCAGGACATGCATTCTGCCTCCTGGGGTAAAGCAGCCCCACTGGGTGAGGAGAGGAGCCCGCACAGCTCTGCAGTGCAGCACGTTTCCAACTCCATTCACGCGGACATAGAAAGCCGCCGCTCAGTCTCTGGTGCATATTTAAATGCTCACTCTGAATGGCCAATTAGTCAGAAGTGGAATGTTTCTGCATTCACGGAGGAACTATTTTAAGATTACATTATGCTCTCTGCTTCCATTAATAGGTACAAATAAAAAAAAAGGAAAGGCGTTACACCCAGCAATGCATTTGTCTCAGACTTGAGTGCTGCATGTCCCAAAGTCCCAGCGCCAGCACAGGAAAGTTGATGAGTTCTGTTACTGACAGGCCACATTCTTCTTCACGGCTCCAGAGATCACCCAGTCATCAGGCTTGCCAAATCTTGATGGAACAAGTCAAATCTCTGTGTTCACTGGCCACCTCTGCTGCAGGCCTGTCAACATGCATCTTCTAAAGCTGTGTTAAACCTCCGTGGAAGTCACCAAACTGAAAGAAGCTAAACCAGACGAGAGCAGCATCTCACGTGTCCTGCAGCTCCGTAGGAGGCTGACCCAGATACTCTCATTCCAGACACCACTTTCCCTGCTCGTGTTGCTCCCCAGCGCTGCCTTCACTCAGCCATAACCCAGTGCACATCTATACCCCGCCAGTGATCCCCTTCCAGGCCCTGGAGAACCACAGATAGCTGACAAGCTGAAAGCTCACAGGAACTAATTCTGGAGCAAATCGAGAACTCTCAGGTTTCTTTAGCTAACAAAACTCTAATCACTAAATGCTGTTGAGCTTTCATGAAAAACAAAGGCAGTTTTTGGGAAAATACACATTTACGTTTGGCCAAGACCGACCCCTCCCAATCTCTCCTGCATGTGTTAGGAATGCAGCTGTATCCATAACATCCACACACAATCATCCATCAACTCCTACATCCAGATTTGTTTCCTCCACCCTCTCCAAGCCTGGACTGCGATATCAGGGTTTGATCAGTGTGGTTTTCTGAGAGAGGGATTGGAGGAGTTAAGAAGGGAAGCATAGATACAAGCATTTTGCCAAACACCACACAGAAGTTCCATGCCAGTGCCACAATGGATATTATTTTAATTCCAAGAATCAATAATCTTAACACAGGGCAGATTGAGTGGAGTCAGTTTTCTGTCAACAGTTTTGCTTTCACTAACAGGTTTATTCAGATCATTTTGATGATCAAAACCACAGAATCCAACAGGTACAGGTATAATAAATCTCATTAAAACCAGAGCAGGTCAGCCCTCTGATGAACTTAAGCTGTAGATCCTTCTAATACTCTTGAAGAAAGCTTGGGTGACCAGCCAAACGAGGATTCCCTCAGCTTACAAATCCACATCTTCTGAGCCAAGTGGAAATACTGTATGAGCTAAGGAAAACAGAGTTTTGTGTGTGGGTTGGTTTCTCTTTTTTTTTTTTTTTTTTTTTTTTTTTTTTTGGTTTTTGGTTTTTTTTTGTTAAATAATGTGAAGAGCAAGCAAAAAGTCTCAAATTATGCAGTAAAAATAAGAGAGTCAGAGCTGAAAATAAAATCCAGCTTAGAGGAAAAAAGGTGATATAAAAACATTGTATTAAACCAATGTTACTTTGATGTTGGATTCAAATCTCAAGAAATGCTTAGCCCACGCAGACATAAAACTACAAAAAACCCCTCATACTAAGGGAACTGTAGAAAGTACAGCTCTGCTGAAACATGATTTACACAAATGCAGAAGGGGAAATGCAGGGGACTGGACAGCAGTAGCAGCACATATAGATAAATATGTATGCGTGTGCATATATAAATGAAAAACAGCATTACATGGTGTCAGGAAAATAAATAAAAGGATGCCCAGTGCTGGAAAGTGCTTCTTAAAACAAACTTAATATGAATTCTGACCTTGTGAGCCCTCAGTCCTGGGAGGACTCTGCTTCCACTGGACACGCAGTGGGACAAGGAGCTGGAGACTCACTCACAGCACTTCTAGTGCTCCAAAACTTTGGCCATTGTGGAGAAACCAAAAAATTCTTGGCAGAGATGCAGTCATTTCAACTTTGTTCATTTTACTGCAGTAATAAAGATATTGCTTTACAGATGCCACAGTTGATATATGCAAAAAATGTGGATCAGAAAGACAGTTTCTAACTTTCTCAGTTAAAGCACACCCACCCACCAAGGATTAAAAAAATCTCTTCCCCCAAGATGTCAAGATATTTCTTTTACCAAAGCATTGGGTTTTCCTGGTTTTTATCAAGGATAGTAAGAAAAAAACTCAGCTTTTAATGCAGAAAACACTTCTGTAAAACTATGGAAGAGGCAGAAAATCCTGGGTTGCATTTAACTAGGGAACAAGGTCACAAATTAAGCAGTCTGAGAATTTCTGGTAGCTTAGTCCTGAATTAATTAATTCCCCCCCCTCCTTTTTTTTTTTTTTCTTTTTCTCCTAACCTCCCTCCAGTACTTAGCTCAAAATGCAAGACCGACAAGAACACATGATACATCCTGCATTGGTACGGGCAAATACATGGCTGGAGTCACAGGAGCACATTCTTCAGAGCTCATAAACCATCACATGACAAAGAGCACAAGAAGTCAATTTACTAAACTCAATTTAAACTTGAAGAAGGTAATAATAAAACCCACAATGGAAATGTCTCTTAGGAAAAGGAGAAGCTGCACTTGAAAAGACAGTAACAAACAACAAAGCCAAGATCAGTTCTCACGTTATTTGAAACTTTTCATTTCTAGTGCTACACATGCAAGCCAGTATTGCTTACAAGTCCCTGATAAATACTTGTAGTCACACAGCTTACAGCAAATAAAAAAAGCTGACCAGCAGCCAGTGAAGCCATTATCAATAAGCATCTCACAAACATACAAATATTGAATTTTATTGCAAGCACTCGAGCTAAATCTTTTCTGATTCTACATGTCTGAAAACCAGCAGCCTGTTCATCTGCTGTAAAGCTTATAGGTATGAGTGACTTCTTTTTCAACAGGAGGACATGCAAGGCACAATCCTCCTTAGCTGTCACCAAGTATTGACAGCTATTCAGAACACACACAAGCTCTGCTTCCAGCTCCAGGCAGACAAATGGATCTAAAAGCAGAACTGCCTCTTAACAAGATGTCATTGTACAAACTGATGTTCATGCTTTACCTGCATTGATTTTCTGTACCAGGACAAAGGACAAGTACCAGGACAAGTTTCTTTAATTTCAAAAGCCATTTTCATTAGCAAAGTCTCAAAGCTATACAAACATTTTATCCTGACAATTTAATTAGGGATTGGTCCAATTCTAGTGCTCAACATCCAGGGATCCTGAAGGGTCTTAACTGTTTTAAAAGGTTGCAGTGATCTGCAGGCCTACCATCACACAGATCACTGTAGACTCATCCTTGGGATTAAGTCATCTCTATTTGTGAGCCCTTATGTGATGATCTGTTACAGAGCGTAAGTACTGCATGAAAGCCTCTTCAAGGCCTTCACCACCATCTGTGAATTACATTATTAACAATGGTATGAACTTCCTAAGAGCATCTGGTTCTCTCCCCACCCCCTTCTCAGATCACTGGGAAGAGCTCTTCCCTATCAAAACAGGCACAGCAAAGCTGTTTTCCTTTTTTCCCTGCTTCCCTCCCTCCTCCCACCCTTCAGCAGCACAGGATAGATGGGGCTCAGCTCTCCATCCCCATTCCCCGCAGGTTTCCTTGTAACTGTTATATAAAGGTGGACAAAACCAGCTCCGTGCTGTGTGTAGCAAAGGCATTTCGCTGGAAAAAGCAGGAGTTCATTTCCTCATTTTGCAGAGGCAGCATCTGAAGTGTGCTGAGAACTGTGCTGGGGCACAGGGGGGACAGCACAGTCCCACCCCAGGACTCGCTTCCCACCAGCACAATTCCTGACCTCAACCAAAACCAGGCAGCAGCCACTCAGCCAGCTTCAACAGTTACTGCTGGAGCAATAACTTTCTAGATGCAAACAAGTATTTTGTCATCCCAAATCTTCTACCACCAAGGATGTTTCAGAAGTTTATTCTGAAATCATGCCAGCTTCTTGTAAACAAGAAGGAGGAAGAAGCAGCATCGCCTGGGACATTGGAGCACACTCTCCACTGAACTTTGCACAGAGTTCACATCAAACAGCCTCCTTGGCTGCTCTAAGGCATCTTTTACTCTTGCAGAAACAGAGCCTTCCTATCTTGTTTTCTGCTGCTTGCTCTTCAAACCCAGCTTCTCCTCTTGCTCTCCAAGGAAGGCGTCTCGTTGCCTCAACTCTCTGTGCTCATCAGCAGCAGTTTTTCCATTCTGTTTTGCACAATACCATTCTTCAGCTGCACAACAGTTTACAATTCAGGCACCGTTACAGCCCTGTAACACACAGCACCTTCCTGTGCCCTAAGTTAGCAGCAGTGTTTCTTGAAAGAAGAGAGCGACATTACGCTCAGCTCCATAAAGGCTCGTATTCAGAGGGAAACAGAATCCAAAACCAACAATCCTGCAATGTGCAGGAAATACTGGATGGGGGAAGGAAGACAAAACTGTTTCTGCACAAATGTAGACAAAACCCTTCAAACGGTTTCTCTTATGCCCGTGTTTCAAATAAATAAATAATGGGACACATGTTGATGTGCTCCGACGGTTGCATCTAGAATGTGCTACTACTGTAATTAAAGGCAAATAGAAAATTTCTTCAAGTTTATACAAGAGTAGGCAAGTATTTGGGGTCACCACCAGTCCAGTGCTGCCCGAATCCGCGCTCTTTGTGTGGGCTGCAAGAGGAAGTCTGCAGTTACTGCTGGCCTCAAGCTGCAGGAGGCGAGGAGGCTCCAGGGCCGTTCCGCCAGGGTTTCATCTCATTATGGTCGCTCAGCTTTGGCCTCAGGCAGGTCAAGATGAAGATGGACCACTACCCAAACTTTGGGGAAAGCACACGGCCACGTTTTTACACAGCCATTCAAAAAAGTCAAGGGAGCCACAAAGAAAATTAGGCAAGTTTTATGAGCGGCTTTAGACGGATGGCTTGACAACAGAATCTTCTCTTATCCCCTGCAGCTTATTGGGAGGGATGCAGGGAGAAGAAAAGTCAAGCAATTGGCAAATCTTAGTGGCAATTACAGATAGGCTCTGCCAAGCCCAGGTCCCAGTATACAGGGAGGGCACAGTGTCCTATCAACAGGATCTTTATAACACTGATATCTGGAACAGTAGCAACTAAAATGGGAATAACTTCCCATCTTTCAAACAGTATGTCAGGTGACCATGTAATCAAATTAATTAATATTTTGCAAAATCAGTGCATTGAATATTACCCAATGAGCTCATTTTTGGAGGCAGTTCAACGCCTCACTTCTAGGACTGATGTCAGTGTCACATGCTTGGAGAGGATCAGTCTGCAGCTGGATATTTTAAAGCCTTCTATTAGGAGCATAGAAAAGTCAGCGGATTTCAACAGCATCGACCAATGAATTTTTGTTTTATCACAACAATTCAGTCACCAGACCCCACTGTCAATATCTCCGTGAGAATATCAGGCCATTTCAGACACTTCAAGTCACTGGACGAAAACTGAAGAGTGCAGCAACAGAGTTGTTTCAACAGAGAAAGTTGTGTTTCAACAGAAAAGGAAATAAACAGAAATAGACAAGGAAACAGGAAACTCCGACTCTGACTGGCTCCTGATAAAATAATTAACCTTTGAGAAACTAAACTCAGCAGCTGTAAAAATACATAAACAAACAAACAGCAGCAGAGCAAAGGGTGTTGAGCATCAGTAGCACAAACGCTCCAGGCAGCAACGTTCAACCCCGAGTTCAAATCCCATTCACTCACAGACCAACTGTGATGTCATCTTTTATTCTGACATAATGCAGGATGTCACTGAAGTTCAGTGGCAAGTGTTCATGCAGGATCTGTGAAGTCTCCGCACTTTGATGCTCGCTGCTTGCACTCTGGAGCAACAAGCAGGAACAGATTTGCATTACACAAATAAGCCGTGTCTTTATTGTGCAACCGCATGCGACTTTTTTGGAGAAAAACAATGCTCAAATACAAGGAGTGCTGTGTGCATCAGGCTGCGGAGTGGGTGGCAGTGATGTTGTCAGAAAGCACTCGGCACCGCTTACCTCCACACCCATTGACTTCAGCAGAGGGCTACATACGGAAAGGCTCTGAAGATGAAGCTGAAGTGTTCCCTAACCCATGGCGCTGTCCATACACTATACTTAAGAAAGAGACAAAACAAAAACCACAGAAGTGAAGCAGCATGAAATTGCAGGGTTTGGGGTTTTAATTTTTTTAAGACTCTTGCAGTCCCCGTTCCAGTTAAGAAATGCAACTGCAAACCCATCAGTGGTGAGCGAGCCCTTCCCCACACTGCCTGAGCCTTTGCCCTGTCTGGAGTGTAGGATGAGAACCACGGTGTTTAATGCATGCTCAGGGTGCTCCCAGAAGACCCTGGATGAGGCTGTGTTAAAGCTTCATGGTCAGCTCAGCTGTTAAACTGTTCAGTGAGACTGCCTAGGCTGGTCAGGGGCGGTACCAACCCCACAGCCCTCACACGCAGCACAGGACACGGCCCGTTTTAAACAGCCCTGGGAGCCTCTCGCCATAAAGTTCACAAACTCTGCATCGGTTTCACAGACAGATCAGGTCACCCTTGCCCAGGACACTAATTTAATTTGTAATAGTTTTAAGAACAGGAGAGTCAAAGGCAGGACCTCCTACACGCCCATGAACGTGAAGCCCACGCGTCAAGCAATTGGCAAATCGGCAGCTCAGGGCCCTCCAGAGGAGCTGGCAGACACCAGATATTTGAGCTTCAGCATGAGACAGACCCTCCCTGCACTCTGAACTCAGGGGTGGATGAAGAGGTTTGGTGTGCAGGCTGCAGATGGGGTCAGGGAAGGTTTCTGTAACCAAGACAAACTCACAGTATTCCCAGCAGTTAACTCCAGAGGCATGTGACTATTTTCAGATTGTAGCTTTTATCCTGGTCCCAGAAAGACGAGACTAAAGGAAATAACAAGATCCTTACATGTCCAAGCTCTTATTTAGCTGCTTGTGGTTCAGCAAGGCATTCCCTCTCATTTTAAGATGAGGCTTATAAATTCAGTGTACCCCAAAGATTTTAAAGTGAGCAGAATGCATCCTTCATTCCAAACTAACCCGTCTGCAGCCAGAATTCCTCCGTACAGAATTCCGTTTGTTTTCAGATGTTTGAAGCTATTTGGCAGTTGTATGACACTCGGACCAGCCTGCACATTTCTCTCTCTCTCTTTTTTTAAAAAATTTTAGACTTAATGTAGCATGTACTCTGAGAAAGGTTTACAATGCAGCCTTTTGTAGTTTGCTCCAAGCTGGGCCACTGCCAGGTTGTTATCAATGACATTTTAAGGCAGATGAATGAAGTTCTTATTACGGTGACAAGCAGAATTGTGATATGGCACACGCATACACCGAAAGAAGAGAGCTTGCTATTAGTTTGTCAGGTTAATAAATAAATAGCGATTTAATGAATAAAAGCCTTTTATTAGGAAACAAATGAACAAAATTAATATTTATAAAGCTTTAGTGGTTTAGAGCACCCTTTAAAATAAGATTATTCATTTCAGTCACAGCCACGATCGTGGATTAGAGATTCTTGAACACAGCTTCCCCTCCTAATTCTCTTATCATAGCAGTGCAAGGCAAAAAGCAAAGCTGTGCCTTCTGAACTGCTGAGGCCAGACTCAGTTTGAGACTGACGGTACTGAAGGCCCACGACAGCAAACGTTTCTGTTACATCTTCAGGACTGCAGCTAAAGACTGCACCTGTTGGAAGAAC
Organism: Regulus satrapa; assembly: GCA_013396955.1. Lineage (NCBI taxonomy): Eukaryota > Metazoa > Chordata > Aves > Passeriformes > Regulidae > Regulus > Regulus satrapa. The sequence continues at coordinate 8,462 of VWZN01010810.1, read as the reverse complement.
TGTTGGTTCCTTATCACAGCAGGAAATTCTCACGTTTTACACAGCGTGCTTCCACAGAACCCCGAGCACTGAACCTGTGCCAAGCCACCGAGAGCAACGCTGCAAGTCAGACAAACCCTCAGCACTCAGCCAGGAAATCGCTGCCCATCTGTCCCCACAAAAGAGCCTCACTAAAACCCTGCTGCTATCTCTACCCTTCCGAGTTCTTCAGCATCTCCCACAGCACATGCAGAGAATGTTCACCACCAAAGAGACGTTTAAGGAGGGTGAAGTATGTCCAGGATTGTCCCACTTTCCAGCGAGCAAATGAAATTCTGACGTGCACAGATCGCTTCTCACCTCAAGCTGTCTCTGCCATGTACTTCCTTTGGCTCAAGGAATTCTGCGCTCATCTGTCCTAAAATCCAACTTGTAAGTTTAAATTTTAAACAAACTGAGTAATTTTGGGGCTGTTTAGTTTTGGTTTTGTTGGGTTTTTTTATTACTTTGCTTTTTAAATGGGGCACTTCTCAAATTCAGGATCAAGACTTGAGCAAGTGCTGAAGCTTGAAAATTTATCTTGGCTCTTGCCATCTTCTCCTCAAACGCTAAAAAAAGAAAAGAATCTTCTCAAACTTTTCCCTTCTCCTCGAGGCAAAGTCAAGTTTGAGTTTCTCAGTCATACAAGAAGCAGACAGAAACTGCCCCAAAATAACCGTCTCAGCCATGTATGGTCAACATGAGCAGATCTAAGTTAAACAAGAGCTTCCTCCCCACCACAGCACTTTCTGGTTTATATGCAAAGGAGAAAAATTCTACATCGAGGACCAGAAGTGTGGGTTGCAGAAGCGTGTGGCACAGTTGTTATCTTTGCAGCATGAAGCACAAGTTGAAACCAATGATCTGTAAAGTGTATGTGAAAAATATTCATTTCACCCACTGAGACTGTGCAAACTCCATTCCAGTCACACCATAAACGTTGAACTAGTACTACCCCCCTTGCCTTAAAGTATCCCACAACTATGCCCAACTTTTGGGGAGGGGGTTGAAAATATGCTCTGCTGATATTGGTTTTCCCTGACCATCTCTTATTTGAGATTCAGGAGCGGAGCAGAAGCTGCACAGAAGGACAATTCCCTGCCAGCACCAAGGCAGCCACACAGCGAAGCGCTGAGGGACGCAGTGGCAGGCAAACACTAAAAGCAAGAGATAATATATTAATATTTGATTCCCATGTGCAACTGTACTGACAAGTTTATGCAATATTAAACCCAACCCACACTACAGGGGTAGCTGCTGTCTCAAGATTCATTAAGGTGGAATTCAGGCTTACATGTTCTATTAACTGCTGCCAAACCAAAATACTAGCAAGGAGGAAGAAACACCACAAAGAACAAAATGGTCTAAGTTGTCCTGTCTCACTTCCCTTTTTGAAGCCACAAGCTTCCTCCCCATAAGCACAACTCAGCTGAAGGAAAAAAAAACAAAGCAAACTCCCAGTAACGAAATTCACTAAATGTCATGTAAGAAAAATAGTTGGTCAGACAGTGAATTAAATCGTTGTCTATGATTCCGCAATGTGAAAGGGCAAAGGGGAGGGCTATCATTTCAAGGTTTGCACTTCTTTCAGGAAGACAATACAGCACCCAGGTAGCTGTTTCCTATCACATTTTGAAGCACTGTATTTAAATGCAGTGGTTACAGCATCTCTGAAGAACATGCCCAGAGCTGTTTGTCTTTAAACTATTTAAAACTGTAGAGCAGGACTGAGGAAAGGAAAACAAAACCAGAAAGACAACTACAGAAACAAGAAGAACAAAAAAAGAATCAATCCTTATTCCAGAAACACCTTTATCTCATCACCTAGCACTTCCTCCTGTACCTAGGTTTGGCTCCTGTCTGTAGGTCAGAGAGCTGAGTCACTTCCCTGCCTGCCCCACAGCTACTGAGGAGCTGAACCCCCAGTGTGACACCCTGTTTCCTACTGAACCCCCAGTGTGACACCCTGTTTCCTACTGAACCCCCAGTGTGACACCCTGTTTCCTACCGAACCCCCAGTGTGACACCCTGTTTCCTACTGAACCCCAGTGTGACACCCCGTTTCCTACTGAAGATGCTCCAGAGCTCAGAACCACTGCAAGGGAGCAGCGGGCTCCAAAGGATTCCTGCTACTGCACAAGAAGCTCACAGACATCAGCTGACTCTCTGCAGTCCATTCAGGAACTTCAGGGACCTGTGGGAAACTCCATTTTTAGAGGGACTGAGTGAAAGGGTTGGACTACCTCTAACTACCAACCTGCTCTTCTTTGGAAAGCAAAGCATTTGACACATGCAAGGCACATGGCCTATCCCTCCCTCTCATCATCCTGTAAAAAGGGTTGAGATGAAAAGCACGACAGGTTTTGTTTCAGGACTTTTTTTCTGAAGAATCCTAATGTACACATTTCTCAGATGTCAGCTGATGAAGCTAAACCAAGCCAGTTGAACAAGTCTTAAAAGTCCTTACTGCAATTTTAAATATGATAGTTCTGTACATCAAAACAGAAGGGACATGCTAGCAGCCTATGAGAACAAGACAGCCGCAGCTCCCTGGGACAGGACTGGCTTTCCACATTAAAATTCACTTTTTGGATATTTGATTCAGTTACAAGTTGCATGATGAGACAACATCTCTGGAATTTCCTTCTCCAAGATCTCCTGTGCTTCTCCATTGGCAGAGCAGTGGAAAGCTCAAGCATCAAAGCCACCTCCTGAGCTCTGGTATGAGCTCAGCACAGGGACAGTGTGATCTCTGATAAAACACTTCTTTCAAAACAGGTCAAATGAAATACTCTAATGTCTTTGATTCTTCAACACAAGAAGTTTACGCTGTGACCTTAAGCTCCCCACTAATTCCACCGTGAAACAGCCCCCACTAATGCAGTAACTTCATTATTTCCATGCAGGCTGGGTTTGGGAGTCCCTTGGGAGGAGGAGGAGGAGGAGGAGGAGGAGGAGGAGCAGCGCACCCAAGAGCAGCGAGGAGCCTCAAGCACGAGGCCAATGCCAGGGGCGTTCCATTTGCCGGGGCCATCAGGAGTTCACGTCACAGGCATTTGCCAGGAGTTTCAGGATCGCTGGCGTGCACAGCCAAGGGTGCGTCTCACCATGGAAGCAACAAGCTGTTAAACGCTGTGACTCATCTCACAGCAACGTTCTCTGCCTTCCGAGAGGAGAGCAGCCTGCAGTGAGCAACGCTGATAACATGCATATTCCGAGCAATTCTATTTGGGCAAAAAGCTATTGACACATTCAAACCTCTACACACAGAAGTCTGCCCAAATGCTGACTAAAACTCATGAACACACACACACACACACACAGTGCGATATTGCGGTGTTGTGTTAAGACGTTTTGCAGATGGCTGGGTTGACAGTAATTTAAGCAATTTATGTGGCCCAACTCAGAAACGCAAAAATGGCTTTTAGCCCTCATAATGTTTTATCCCTTTAAAGAGAGCGGTCCAGAAGAGCAGCCTCCAGCTAAAGAGTAAGAAACAATGTGTGCCTTGCTTAAATCACTGACTACTTCCAGTCAGTATCACCTCTTTCTACTCCTGCTTCCAAGATTCCCCTTTCATGCAAAAGATACATGAGCTTCATTGTCACTGCCTAATAATCAAATTACAGGGACGCTCAGGCAAATCAATGGCACAGAGTGGAGGTATCTTTAATTCAGAGGCTGAACTGAACCCCTGGAACACCTGGAGCAGGCAGCTGACCTGCCTGAGCGCTCCTGAGTGGCAGGGCCCGCTCGTGTGAAGGCAGCACAGGTCACAAAGCAGCAGCTCCGTTTGTACTCCTCGCTAAGGGCACCAGCAGGAGTCAGATGTGAAGACTGCAAAGCCTGCCAAGAGCCCCCTCTCTACAGCTGCTCCTGGGAGGATATGGTTTGTTGGGACTGAAGAATGGAACCTTGAGCTGCAGGCCGTGATCAGGGAGCAGCTACACTGAGCTAAGCTGCCCAAAGGCTATTTTCCTTTTTTTTTTTGTTTTCTTCTTCATTTCCCAAGACAGAAGAATTGCAGCTTTAGATCTTTCAGGATTTTTTCCAGTAACTCGAAATCCTCAGGCATTACCCCTGCATAAAGGCAGCTCTCTTACAGTAAAATATTTCCAGCAGATTGCTTTGTGGATGGCAGTCTCCACTCAAAATAGCATTTTCCACTTAAATAAACATGTCATTGGCTCCCAGAATGCCTACAGATGCTACTGTACCCTGCCCTTTTCAACTTATTTTCATTTCTTAAACAGCAAGGATCAATACTGGTCAGATAATGACTCATTGCAGCATCACAAGCTATTTGCATTTTCAAATTACAAGCTCCTTTTCAAAACACGAGTATTTATGTGCCACTGGAACTCAAGAAGTGAAAAGTGAAATCAAGCTATCATTGAGATATGCTACAAAAGAAGTTAGATCTCTTAAGCAAAGATTTTTTTCACGCACTCTGCAAGTGTGGTTCTCAGTGAGGCTCCAATTCCACTGCCATCGTCCTCGTCAGCTGCAAACAGCGCTCTCACCTCTAAGGGGACATTGCACTTCATGCAGATCCTGGAGGAAACCTGGGAGCTGTGTACACAAGAGGCAGCAGATATTCCAGAGAAGGACAGGCCCTCTGTAGCAGTTTAACCATCAGGCTGCTTTAGAAACAGGAGTCTCATCACACATGGATGCATTTACACACAAAAATTATCTGTGCTCCAGCAGCCTGGTCCTGTCCAGCTGGAGAGAAACCATCTTTTAACAACACAGCATCACACCCAGCAAGAGGTGGAGGCCTCCTGGTTCCCTCACTGGGCTTTCAAAAACCAGGAGCTTACAGATCACCTCCCTGGAACAGTTCTACCTCCCAAACGGTGCCAGCTGGCACCAGAGCAAACAGGTACCTGTAGGGCACCTGCCCAAAGCAGGAATCAGCTCGTTCTTCTGAGCCTCTGAAACCTTCAGCTCGCAGGATGAGCCCTGGCTACACCTGAAAGACATCAGCTGGAGAAAACCAAGAAACAAGAGATGATCTTTACTGATCAGAGCATCCTTGAATATCACACACACCTACCTTTACTAAGTATTTCCTAAGAGGTTTCTGATCGCCCAGCTACGTTGCAGCTCCCTCCAAAAATCAACTCTCCATAACCTTATCCATGCAGCAGCAATCAAGATCTTAATTTATTTCTTTTTTTAAAAATAGGAAAAATAGAAAAAATAGTTCTGTATGAGACAGACTGGACTTATCGATGTTTAAGTAAACTCACAATTACCACATTGTTTAACAGCAATTACAGGACCAGGGGTAGAAAAGTGTTCTGTTTAGCTTCCCCATAAAGAAGTGGGGAAAATATTTCCTGAACATTCTACCAGCAAGGAGCTTCCAAGCACAACACGACACTCCCAAACACATTTCCAGGACTCTACTTCCTCAAGCTGTTCTCCTGGGGTTAAGGAGGGGAAGTCCAATGGTTTAGGTTTTAATTTGCTTTCGCATATTTCTTCCCCAAACTGTGCATTTTATTCCAATATATACCCAGCGTAGCCTCTCTTTTTGGGTCAGTCGGTCCCTTGCAATGAAAGCATATTGTGTCCCTCGGGGTAGGGAAGAGAAGTGAACTGTGAGAGCAGCCAGGGCCAGATTGCCTGCCCAGCTTCTTCACTTCTCAGGAAAGAGATATCATAGACAAAAGGAAAATAGCACTTTCCAGAAATTACAGATACAATTGTTGGGTAACTGTGCACCAAAAATACTGTTAAAAAGCCAAGTTTCAATAGATTATTTCCAATACAGGTAATTATAAGCCAAGCACTGCCTTGAACAACACCACGTTAGCATCAGCACCAAGACCTCCTCATGGCATCTTTGTATTTCAGCATGGTCCTGTCTGCCACCACTTTCTGCTAACATGGCACAGCAGAAAGCAACTGCTCTGCCGTAAGGATTGAAGATTGCAGTCTCATTTCTCAAGAGTCACTGCATAACCAAAGGCCAAAACAAACAGCAAAAGTCTGGACAGACAATTAAAGGAATTTTACAAGTCATCAAGCAACCAAAGGGCTGTAAATGTATAATCAACACTTTGCATGAACTGCCCTGAAATGAATGCTCATGAGATGCTCTGTGGCAATGAGAACAAGATAAAAACCTATAAATAAAAGCCATCCAATTTCAGAGCGATTCAGATCAGCTATTCCCCTGAATCCGTAAGAGCCAATTATAACAGTTTATAGGGCACACTTAATGCAAAAAATCCAGTTTGAGGACACCAATTTCACCTTTTCTCCTTGTCTTAGAAGTTTATCTCTGAAGCAAAAAGACATCAAGCAATTTAAAAAGAGAATCCATTTCTGTCCTCAAAATTCTTAGTGACCTGGAAACAGAATTAGACACTGCACACTGACATGCTTGGCCCTTGCCCACAAGTTGAGGCAGTTACCAGATAACCTTTGCTCAGAAACAGCAAGGATAGACCCTTCTACTACTGATAAAATTATTGAGCAAGATGAGCTTTCACTTAAAGAGGTAACCTGGAGACAGTCGAAGGAAGCTCCCATCCATTTACAAGATTGGCTGAAATGATTTGACTTAAAACAGAATCAACTTCCCCATGGCAAGCGTGGCAAGCTTAGGACCAAAGCCTTCCCAAGGACTAAAAATTCATCTCCCTGCTCACAAACCCTCAGCAGCTGAGGAAGGAGAAATCATCTGAAACGATACTAAAGTTCTGATTAAGAAACAAGAAGTTTGTGGCAAAGGAGGAACGGAGGGAGGGAGAAACAATCATCCCCCAATATCCAAGGGGTTAAAAGAGCAGCCCAGTCCTCAAGTGTGGTTAGGAAGAGGAAATGCAGACGCGTTCAAACAGCAGCAGTTAGGATCGTGATGAAAATCAAGTTCGCTTTATATTGCAAGAGAAGATAATCTGAGAAAGCAGAAGTAATTATGAGGCTCAAAACCAGGCCAGGAATATGTCACACACTTATTTCTGGTACAGAATAAACCTCCGTATCATGGCATGGGAGAAAGAGAATACAGACACACAAACCAAGGCTGCATCCTCTGGATTTATCAGGCTCCACGGGGAGCTGCTTTTATATTTAACAACTAAGTAGTATCCAAATATCAGCACGGTTTCAATTTAATTTAATTGGTTGGGAAACAGCCTGGCTGCTGCAGATGGAAAAGCTTTAGAGAATACAACTAATTGTTCATTTATATATAAAATATTTAACAAAGAGAGGCTCTATGCATCCAAGTGGGAGAAAGAAAGAAAGAAGATGCATCCAAATGGGAGAAAGAAAGAAGATGCCAGGAGAGACCTATCTATTCTCACTAGATGCATGCAATGCTATTAACGTATGGGAAAAGGAGTAGTGGAAAGGGTAAAGAAGTCAGAGGGGGAAGAAATCTCTGAAGTAATGAAGCACATTAATATTTATAGCAGGTAAGTATAAGCGAAATTAATCTGTGTTGCTAAGTAAACATACCTTAGGAGAGACATGGGAATGAAAGAGGGAGAAAAAAAAGAGGAAAGTGTTCTGACAGCTAAAATGCCATTGGGGCAGGCAGGACCTGTCAAGTAGCTGATCTGGTTTCAGAAGAGGTTACCTAACACAACAAGAAATATTTTCAGAGTAGCTGGCTTCTTCATTCCCCCCCCTCTGAGGATGGGAGCAACTGGGATTTCAACTATTCCCTTCCTCCAAACATTGGCAAGCCAGGCAGAACAGCAGTGTGATAACGCATGAGGTTTTTTAAGGATAAATGCTAACTTAGAACTAAGCGTACCGAAGCGAAAGCGAAGCTATTTTTATTCTCATCCTTGACTACATCAGAAATGACACACAGGGGGTAGGTAGCAGCTTAAGGGGTTAACATGCCGGGGTTTAAAATAGGGAAGTACAAACAACAAACAAAAAAGCAGCCTGTCCCAAGTTTAAAGAGCCTGGAAAGGCAGAAGCATTCCCAGGGCAGCGATGGGAACATCTGTCCTGCCGCACATCTCACTCAGGGATTCGGAATCTGGCCGTTCTGTGTCTCTCCTGGGCTCCACACAGCCCTGGGAAGATTACATGCACCGTTCTAAAGAAAGGGGGAGAAAAACCACCTGAGCTGGCCGCAAAGGCAGAGCCGGGCACCGGGGATACCCAGAGGCTGCTGTCAGATGAGATCGGCTGAGCACGGCCAGAGCCCCAACCACGTCAGGTCGCTCCCACACACGCTTCCCGCCTCTCCCACCGCACACAATGGACACGGAATAAACCGGGCGGATTTACGGAGACAGCCCCATCCTTCAAAGAAGGGCTGGCTGTGACGGGGACCCTGCCATACCGTGAGGGAGCTGCCCTGCCCTAAGCCGTGCCTGCCGAGGGGCACCGGCACCCCCCGCCCGTGCCCTGGGCTGTCAGCGGGCCGCAGCCCAGGGCTGTGCGCGCCCCGCTCCCGGGCACCG
>VWZN01010808.1:52813-82879 GCA_013396955.1 Regulus satrapa | reverse complement strand
TATATTTCGTAACTCACTGTTTAAATCAAAGACCTGCCTACAGCTATAGTAGCAATATTTTTTCCACAGTGTGTCACTTATTTTAGTACAGATCTTCTTTCCTTAAATGGACATTTAAAAATACAGTCCATCAGATCTTGGGGTTGTGTTACTTTTTATAGATCACTGTAAATACGTCAAGACCTCTTTGTTAACTATCACAAATAACATTTTAAATACTGTCCCACTTAATTTCTTTCTAAAATAAAATAATGCATAGCCTAAACTAATTTATTTTAGCCTGTCACATTATTTTAAACTCTGTGAAACTTGTTACTTCAAATATCCAGGTCCATGCAGTTAGGTATTTATTTTGAGGGGAAAGTTATTTTAAATGAATATGTATTATACTTCCTGAACAATTGCATCAATCAGGAACTTAAATATTTCGGTTAAAATTCAGGTTTTTCTTCATAATGTAGTAGTTGCTCGGTTCTGTTTTTATAGTTTTTCTTTCTTCCTGTTTCCTTGTCATTAGCCTCTTCCTATCACTTCTTATTTCTGCAAACATTTAAGCATTCTGGAAAAAAAAGAAATACATCTCTGATTAGTTATAATGCTTTTATTTATTATCTGGAAAACATCTGATGTTTAGGGTCTAAATATATTACCTAGTCTTGCTTTAGTAATATTTACAGTACTTAACTGCAAAGTATTATCTGTAGAGCCAACCTTCAATATCCTAAAATATTGCAGCATCAAATCTGATAGTTACATTTTTGCTGTTGAAGACTTCTGTCAAACCTATCACTGAGTGTTGTGAAGTTTGGGTTGCTTTTCTTCTATATGCTGGCTTTTTATGAACACATTCTTTTTTTGTGTGTGCCTTAGTTGACATACTTGGAGTGTTAAATTAATTCCAAACATTGTGATTTAAAGGGTGCTGTCATGCAACCTGTTTTACTTAGGAACAGCTTATCTTCAAAGTAGTGATAGTTGAGCAAGTTCAGGCAGTGTTATATGAAGAGTCAAAGTATGTGACATACTAAAAAAAATACATTTTTAGATTAAAAAAAAAATGATTTGGTGATTTAATATCAGGAAAAAATGCAGATAGAACTTCAGTTTGCTTAAGCAAATGGCAGTATATACATATTGTTATATATTGTGCTACACATTGCAGACTTAACATACTGTGTAGTCTGTTCTGCTGATGGTTTCATGTGTTCATCACTGGATTTCTCTTCCCCATGAAACACAGAAGTTCTCTTTACAGATGGACCACGAGTCAGAGAATGACTGCCCAGAATTCTGGGTGGAAGATTGTGACTGAAATTCAGAGTCTCTTGAGTCATCTTCAAAACACTTTTAAAAAATAGAAGAATAGAATTTGAAGCCAGCCTTTCTCTACTCAGTTATATTGGTCAGTGGACATCCTGGGTCCTCTGTGCTGTCCTGTATCAGTTTAGTGCAGGGAAGGTCGCTGCTGGGGGCAGTTGCAGAGGTCTTTTAGTTACATGGCTCTCTTCTGAAGTAGTCGGATATATCTAGGCATGCTGGAGAGAAACACTGCTAAGTTTTCCCAAAAATCTTGTATGAAATTCATTTCACAGCCTACCCAGATAATCCAAGTTTATGTTTTATCTAGTTTTCTATTTACAGGCTACATTTTTGCAGCCAACAGTGTTGGATTAGAATATTTATGTTTGCAGGCTTGTGCTTTTTCTGTTTTCTGTTGGCTGAATGAACCTAGTTCCTTCAAATTCTTTGTCTCGATATTTAATGCCCTGTTTGTTTTGCCTTCTACAGATGTGTTCTAAACTTCCAGTGTAGAATACAGACTGAACATGTTACTTCAGTTTTGTCATTACCTGCACTGTTCTGGTTTAATGCACTGCACCTTTTAAAATGTACCAAAATGACATTTTTTAGAATAGCATTACATTGATGTTACATGTGGTCATCTTCTGGTTCAGTTTAATTCCCTAATCCTTCTCTGCAGTGCTTCAACCTAGCTGATTATTTTCATTTTATTAATGGTGCTTTGGAATTTTAATAATTAGTTTAAAATGAAGTTTTCTTTTAATTGTGTTTTAGCAGTTTTGATTTTTTTTTCCTCTTTGATTGGACATGTTCTCTGACATATCTTTCTGTTCTTCTTGTGTTTCCTGAGTAATCACTATTCCTCTCTGTCGATGCTTAGGCCCAGTGATCAGAAAGATTGAGGTCTTTGTTTGCAGTTTGGTAGATGTAGCTGTAGTTTGGTGTAGGATGTCCTTGTTCCCTTCTCACTGCCAGACTTCTTTGTGGGCAGCTCAGGGGACTCTGCCATTTTGCTCCCGTTTCATGTTTCACCACCCTTGCCATCTCTGTATTGCACCTCTTTAATCAAGATTTCATTGAATGATGGTAGAGTGTATCAGTATCCTCTAGAGTATCTGTCTGCTCTTTCGTTGTCATGTTTTGTTGTGAAACATGTACTTGGAATCACTCCTGTTGTTTTGATTCTAAATGCACGTGATGTTGTTTCTGCTGTGTGTGACTCCTCTTGTGAGCTTTCATGATTATAATGGTTGTAACTTCAAAAACGGGTCCGATCATATTGTAAGTATGATTGGAAGTTGGGAACTGAGTTGTTCCCAAGTCTTGTGATTTTATGCCTAAGGAATTTGTGAGTATAAAGCTGAAATGGCACACAAACCAAGTCTGGTTGCTGCCTGGTTGTGCTAGCAAAAGTGCTTCTGCCAATGTTACATTTGCCTTGTCTTAGAAACAGGTTTATCTTTTTTACTAATTCTGAGTTTCCAGAAATGATTGAGATGGATAGTTTAGACAAGTAGAGACCTGACTTTTCATGAAGAATAATTAACTCAGATATATTTGTCAAACAGAAGAAGATATATCTTCTGAAACTACTGTGGAATGTTGTATTTCTGCTAATTATGATTTAAATTATGGAATGCAGTGGGATGTCCACTTGTGCTAACTACTTTTCTTCATCTTTATGTAAAAAAAAGTTTTTATAGACTTGTTTCTCTGGTTATATGTAGGACCAAGATTTCTTTCCTGTGCATGTGGAATGAATGCGAAAGGATGCATGGTGATCTTCATGAACAAACTGGCACTGACTTACTCAGCTTGCATTTTCATGAGAGATACAGCATGAATGCTTTTATTTGCTTATTCAACACTGGCTGAATAATTTCTTAACACTGTCTTTCTAAAGATGCAGTAATTGTTTCTGAACACCAATGAAGTTTTGTGTATTTTGAAGTATCTAACAAACAGTTACCTATGAAGCTTAATTTGTTTGCTCCTTGATAACAAATTAATGTACAATTTTCAAATATGTAACTGAGAATATACAGTGCCTTGGTAAACTGTATTAAGTGAAACTTGGTCTTTTATAAACTTAAAACGGAGACTGCACCTTTAAAACAAAGATTTATTAATAACTTTTATTAATGCTCTTATACAGCTATGACAGTAAATCACCAACAGCTTGCATTGCCAATTGCTGATTTTTTTTCTTTTAATAATATGCTGCATGTAGACAAAGATGACCTGTCCCCAACTGCTGAGGTTTGGGATGTAGACCAGGGACTAATAAGTAAACTGAAGGAACAGTACAAGAAGGAACGAAAGGGGAAGAAAGGGGTAAAGAGTAAGTGCAGATTCTGAATCTTGTAATGCAACACTTTTTTGCCTATCTATATAGAAGACATTTTTTTTCTCACGAGTTCTGTTTGTTGTTTGTTTTTGTTTTTTTGTTGTTTTTTTTTTTTTTTCCATAAAGCATCATTTTCTGTAATGGGGGCAACCAACTTTAACTTTCTTTCTGCTGAATGTGAATATGTCAAAACCTTTGACAGCCATTGAAAAAACAAGAAATGTTGAAAAGGCGAAATTTCAAGGTTAAAGAGGTGAAGAGAACTAAATGCATAGGAATGTTAATGTAAAAGTAATGAACAACTCGCATTTCGGGGACATTCCTATTTGGAGAAGTTTTCTGAAAGATGTAAACTTTATCTGTTTCTTTCAGTATAATACTGTGATACTGTTGTGGGATTCGTGGTTGTTTAGCTTGTTCTGGGGGTGGTGGAGTGGTTTTTTATTTGCCTTTTTGAATTTATTTTTTTTAATGAGCTTGAATCAGTCTTTAATTGCTGTTTATGGGCTTATAATTATTTTTACAGTCCTAGGCATACAGAATTAGGGAATGCCTGTAATGTAAATAGGAACTTTTTTGTGGCTTTGTTTAGGAGATAATCTTTATTTTACAATGTCCTTCACTTTTCTGTGCATTTACCAACATTTTATTTGGTATCACTTTACTCTCTGAGTTTTTTGACCAGTTGACCTATTTTAACTACGTAGTTCAAACCAAGCTTCAGAGTTGAACTACCTGATAAAAATGCTTTTGGAAATTATGTTTTCAGCTATACAAAGTTCTTAGTGCATGAAGTGGTATTAAGACTGTCATCATAGAATGGTTTGGCTTGGAAGGGACATTAAAGATCATCTATTCCAACCCCCCTGACGTGGGTGGGGAGTACCACCAGATCAGGTTCCTCAGAGCCTCATCCAACCTCTCCTTGAACACTTCAGGGATGGAGCACCCGCAGCTTCTCTGGCCGCCTGTTCCAGTACCTCACCACTCTTACAGTAAAGAATTTCTTCCTAATATCCAACATAAACCTACCCTTTTAGTTTAAATCCATTCCATACTTCTGGAGTCACTCCAGCAGGTCCCTGTCCTCCCTGTGCTGGCACCCCGAGCTGGCTGCAGCCCTGCAGGTGGGCTCTCCCCAGAGCAGAGCAGAGGGGCAGAATGCCCTCCCTGGCCCTGCTGCCCACGCTGCTCTGGATGCAGCCCAGGACACTCTTGGCTCTCTGGGCTGGCAGTGCCCATGGCTGGGTCATGTCCAGCCTCCCACCCAGCAGCACCCCCAAGTCCTTCTGGGCAGGGCTGCTCTCCATCTGTCCATCCCCAGCCTGTGCTGATACCGGGCTGTGACCCAACCCAGGTGCAGCTCCAGCCCTTGGTCTTCTTAAAACACATGAGAATCTCATGGACCTGCTCCTGGAGCTTGTCCAGGTGCCTCTGGATGGCCTCCCATGTCACTTTGGAGAAACTCCCATGATTGCTGTGCTTTTATTTTGGAAGTATTTTTTGACAATTTCTGGACATAACTAGTATTAAAATTTTTTTTTTGTTTTAAAATTTGTATGGCTATTCACTAAGTTACATGATAATCAAAATATAACACTTCCTGAAGAATTCTGTAATTATTAAGATTTTAATTTACTTTGCAACATGTAATAATTACAGGTCAGTGCATGTTGGTTGTTGTTTTAGCATTTTTGCATGACTTGGACACACACATAAGCATAAAAGCTTTGACAAAGCAAAGACTTCCACCTAATCTTTGCTTTAATGAGAGCCTACAGCAGTCATCTGCATGCTAATGTGTATCAGCATTTAACATGTAAATCAGCAGTTGACATCGAATTCACATGAAACATTTGATAGAATTAGAAATTTATGTTTAATACCAAAATGGATTTATTTTATCGGAAATTTACTTATTAGGTTCTTTACATTTTAGACGTTTTTTTAACTTTCTTCTGCCAAGTAACAGAAAGAAACAGAATAGAAAGTTTTCTTCATCTAAAGGAATTTTGAAATCTTGGGTTCACAGAAGACAGTATTTAGGAGACACCTGTGTGTGACAATGCTGAGTGACATAAGTCATTGTTCAGCATTTTGAGTTTTAGGTTTGAATTCTCCTTTGGGAAACCCTGAACATATATAGTTCCGCAAGGTGGTTTGTGAGATTCTTTGCTTGTCATATTCATGATTGTTTCTGATTAAAAGTTAGTCTCTCTATCACTGAGCCAATTGGATGAGAGAACTCCACACACTGAGTAAAAGTATGCATTCAATTGTCAATACTTCGAAGACAGCATAATAGGACAGACGTTCTGATGGGTTCTTTTGTTGAATATGCATCTGGTAACTGCCACAATCTGTATTTACACTGTAACGTAACCAGGCAGCCCTGGGCCCCAGGTGTGGAATCTTTCATTGCACATGGACACATAAATAAGTGAATACAAGTAGATCTGTTTGTATATTGATACTTCTCTAGTCTGTATCCCTATGTTTTCTTTTGGGTGGAACACCTAAAGTAAGGTCATCTGCTGTCAGCACATATGTTTTCATTAAGTAATACTCTTGTTTGCTGGGGAGAAAGAGTGTTGCTGTCTGGGTAGTCACCATATTACCTGGAAATACTACATCTTTATGAAAGGATCTTTAACAATATCCCACCAAAACAAGAATGAAATTTCCACCATCCCCCCACTTGAATTTCCTTTACAGTGTCAGCTGTAAAACAGTGCAAAATCTGTTCATTGAAGAGTTCATGTGTTAAAAAACTCCAGAAGCAGAGAAACAAACCACACCTCTCCTGGACTTTCTGTCATAGATAGATAAGGAGTTAGCTTTGATTTATATAAAAGCAGGTTTTTCTTTTCAGTAATATGTTGAATTTAAGGACTGTTTCTTTTCCAGCTTTGATAAGATCAATCTTGGCAGGTGAGTCAGGGGATGACTGTTTTTCAGATATAGTCTGTCACCTTTAGAGGTGTTGTATATCTCATTTCATTCTATCAGGTCAGCATGTGTTCTCTGTTAAAAGTTCTCACATCTTGCGTATATGTGTATATATCACTGTTGAAATGAAGATACAAGATGCTTTTACTGTTTTTACTTGGCTTTTTGTGCTTTTACTTTCCTGTTCTTCAGTTTAATTGTTCTGTACTTAAAAAACAGTATCTGTCCCATTCACTTTCCTACTCTTGATTTCTGGAAGTAGTATAATAGTTGATAGGAGTGGAAACAGATCTGAATTTTACCATCTTCATTACTGTCACTTGTCCTTGACAGGTAAGAATCTCTGTGTTATATTCAGACTTGGGCTACTAAATCTTGGGCCTCTGCTTAAAGCTTCTCAAACTACAACTTTTAATCACTAAATATTTAGGGGTTTTTTTCACTTTCGATCTCTGAAGGACAGTACGCTGAGATGATACTGTAACTTTTGCTTTTGTTTGTACCAGGTCTGTCAGGTATTTTTTGTCCTTGGTTTTTCTTGAGGGTAAAAGGGTCATCCCATTTTGTGCCTTGAACATTGTTGCTTATGCAGAGACAGCACATTCTTTTCTTTAAAGATTTCCTTGTACCATTTACAGCACTTGAAAGCAGAAACTTGTGCAGTCTTCTGTAGTACTTTTAGTTCCTTCTGAGTATGCTTTGAGACAAACTTCTCATGCTCATATGTTTGGCATGAAAGCACCTAGAGAAGATGCTTTCAGTTCAGATGAGAAAGAGTTTATAAGCCATTTTTGGCATTTTGCATCAATGTGTTGAACAGCTGATGCATATCAACATGGAGAAGACAAATGGTGTTTTCTTCTGGAAAGCAATGAGTTCATTAAAGTAAGCAGTTTAGGGTCCCAATCATGACTTTCATCCTGTCATTTTATTGATTGCTCTATAAGATTTTCAAGAATATATCTGCTGGTCACAGTAGGTGCCTGGCTGATGGCTAACTGGATTAAAGACAAAGAAAAGCTTTTGTCTGTATGGTGTAGAGATCTGGCCATTTTGTCTTTTTTTATGTCAGATCTTACCTGCTGTCTGCAATATTAAGTGCTATACTTTAGAAATTAAATCCTTTCAGTATAGTGACTGTTAGAAAAAGAGAATGTTGGTTCAAAAGTGATTTCTCATTATTATTTTACACTCAGTTCATTAGCTGGGATTCTACAGGTTTCTAGACATACTTCTTCAGGGGAGTGAAATGAAACCTAACTGCTCAAGTGATCTATTGTATGAGGAAAACTTTTGAAAGCCAGTTCTATTCTCAAATTGCTCTGGGTAGAAGTCTTTATATATTTAACTAGAATTCTAAAGTTAACTGTAACTTAACTTAATTTCTTTAATTTAAAAATTTCAAAGTTCCATAAAGGAAAGAAATAAAATACCAAAGGCAGAAAATACATAAATATAGGGAGTTTTACTACTTGGTAAAATGAAAATGTTTTGCAGATATTAATGGGAATAGTTATATAGCATCCTTCTAGGGATGTATGAGGTAATCTTGCTGTAATTCTTCAAGGAATATTTTTTGTTGTCATCCCTCTCTGCACGGAAGTCCCCATATCTTTAGAGAATTCTGTTATTCATAGACACTTATTTTTGAACACATTGATTTAAACCAGTAAGATCTGAAATAATCAGATACTTTTTGAAAGAGCATATTTTAGTGTTTAACTGTTTGAATGAATGATTCTGATTTGGATAAGTCATCTGTAATCATAGTATTTACTTTTTTGACAATAATGGCTTTGGTTGAGTTTCAGTTTCCTCTTTAATAAATGTGAGATGTGTCACCTCAGTGTATGAGCTTGTTCACCAATGCTTCCTTTACTAAGTGTTATATAATATCTGCTCGTAGTTCCAGGAAGGGCTGTTGTCTTGGTTAAAATTTGGTTGTCTTTCATAATGTGGATTGTTTCCTTTAAAGATGTTCTCTCACTGAAATACTCTTTATGATTGAAGCTTGACTTGTTGATTTGGAAGCTATAAAGATGAAAGCAGGAATGGATTCAGTAATTTAAAGATAATTCAAATTCTACCATTTTTGTTTGCCAATGTCTGCATATTAATGCAATGTACACATAATTCACAATGCTTTGTTTCTAGAAGCTTGCTTTTATAATAATTGTACTATAATATGCATCTGCAGTTTCTTACAGTGATGAAAGCATTCTTGCTCCTCTGTTTAACAAACACTTCAGACAATTTAAGTACCATTCAAAGCAGGGAAAGTTAATTGTTCGTTGCACCCCCATTATGAGTTGTCTGTACTTTTGTTCTCATTTTTAAGCTTATTTTTCATTCACTCTGTTTTTGATGTTAAATTGTTCAGTATAGTTAAAGTTGTGTAATATTATTAGAAAATGTTTAATTAATACTTTTTTGTTTAATAGTGAATGTTCTTTTAGTATTTGGCTTGACTTTTCAGTAGGGCTGTAAGATAATTTTTTTTCTCTTTCCTACAGGAAATTGTAGAATAGATCTGCCGAACACAAAGGAGTTATTCTTTGATCTAGTGAATTAAATTGTTTGCATGTAGCTTTCAAATTTGATATATTAACTCCTGCTTTTGATTTCCAAAATAATTGCCAAACAAAAGAAAAGCACTATTTATTTTAAGGAGGTCCCATCAGTAATTATTCTTATTTAATGGAATTTTAGACTTCAGTCAAGTCAAGCGGTAGCAATCAAATGAATTTTTGCTGCTGACATTAATTTACAGGAGTCAACAGGACAAAACTTCACGACATGATAGCTGATCTGGGCGATGATGAGATACCCCACATCCCTTCAGGAATCATTAATCAATCTAGGTCACCCTCTTCTAGAATGACTGATCATGAAGGTGCAAGAGCAGAGGAAGGTACAAAAAATTCAGCTACTTACTATATTTCAGGAGATTTCTTTTAGAAAGCACACACTGTAATTTATTATCCCCACTGTAAAGCTTAATGCAGTTGCAGATTGTCACATTATTATTTTACTTGAAGTTATTCCCAAATGGTTTTATGAGAATATGGCTTGAGTTTCTGTGACTTATCATAACTCACCATTATTTCATGAGTTTTTAAAATTAACTTCATGTACAGCAGTGCATTCTGACACTACTCGCTATTAAATCCCTGCTTTGGAGACACACACCTCCCCCCAATCAGCAAAAACTTTTCACAAATAGGTTGTTATTTATTGAGGGGAAAAAAGGTGAGTATTAACATTTGATGCACAGTTTGGATTTTAAAACAATAAGTGGTGATTTTAAGTTACGGAACTAATTAGTCTCTTTTCCTCAGATTTAGTGTTCTCTTTTATAAAATTCCCTTGGTCTACATACACAAATTTACAAAGACACTATTTATTTCTTTACAAAGTATTTATTTAAGTTTCAGGATTATCTCTGGCAATGAAAATTAGTGGCAAGCTATTATATATGAAGTCCAAAATCTTGTATTTTTGTTTTAAAGGAATGATTTTTCATGTATTAGCTCTGAAATTAGAATACCATTATGTAAATTGTCCTCTGCTTGGAACATATTCTTTCAAAATACTTAGGTGTATTCAGATTTGGCTCTTTTAGGATGACCTCTCACCCATAAGCCGTGGCATGGTATCAGCTGTAGTAGAAATGCAATTTCCATTACTACTGATTCCAGGAATCTGTTGGTTCTGTTGTTTTTCACCCTTGGCCTCACAAATAAATGCCTGTCAGCAGGCAAGCAGAAAAAAACCCCAAACCACATTTCAAGGAGGTTTTTTTCTTTGCTCTCTCAAACTGTCATTTTTACAACAGTAATCTTTTTTACTGCCTTCCTTTTCTTCTTTTTTTTTTTTAATTTCCGTCTTCAAGATGAAGCAGTATCAAATCTACACGTGGAGTGCACTTGAAAAATCTGCAGGTGAAAATTCACTTGCTAAAACGGGTAGATGTGTATTTAGGTTGTTTCTAGGTTTAGTGTTGGCATGCTTTAGGTTGCCTTTTAGCCGTGTTTAGGTACTGAGGCCATATGACTGACCCTGAGGTTACAATTTTCTAGGTGTGTTTTGGGCTGTTTTTCTTAGGCCATACATGTTATGTAAAGGAATACAGACCTTGTTGCAGACAGGGAAGTTGTCTCAGGTAGAAGTCTTACATCTGAAATAATACTGGACAAAACAATCTTTTTTGAAGAAAATAGATGCTAGATTTGAATTTGATATGGACTGACTAATTATTCTTATTGTCTGGTTCTTGTAGCACGAAACACTGTGTTGGCCTTCAAGTAAAGATTATTCACACTGTTCAAATAAACTGCTTTCATGTTTATATTTTCATGCTGTTTAACATGTCCATATGCTTTTAATTTGTCAGTTGGCTCTTTATTTATTAGGAGTAATAATGTTAATATCTCTGTTATCTGCTCATTGTGGTTTCTGCATAGTTTTTAACTTCAATATTAGAGTGCAAATTCTGTTATTTCTATCCTGAATGCTATGTGGTTTTTTGAGTTTTTGTCTGTACCATATGGTGCAAAGCTGCTAACAGGCAATGTTGTATTTTAATTCCTTCTAGGTGTTGAAAAGCCAAATACTTCATTATCATAAAATACAGATTTTGCACCATGCAGTACAAATACAGATTTTACTCAATTGCTTGTTCAGCTGTGTTCTAAAAGCTAAAATTTTGCAGATAAATTTAGGCTTTTTTCCTGGGATACTCTAGCCTGTGCTGATGATTTTTATGAAACCATACTTTTCTTGTGACTGTATGGAAGTTACATGCTTCACTTTGAAATATTACAGGTCTGAGGTAGTGGTAGACAACTTTTTCTTGAAGGGGGGTCAGGGTGGAACTGGCTGTAACTGGCTTGGAATATCTCTTTCATACCTCTAAAGGTGTGAGAGGTTGGATATTGATTTTTTTGGTGTGATTTTTCGGTTTGGAGGGATTTTTTGTGGGTTTATTTGTGGGTTTTTTTGGGGAGGCTTTTTTTGTTTTTTTTTTTTTTTTTTCCACTCAGAACTGCCTGGTTAAACATAATGTTACACCATAATCACTCTTGATTATTTTGGCCATGAGAAATTGGAGTTTCCATTTCAACATATTCTGTTACTTTTAGTAATGATACCAAAATGTTTTTCCATCCAACGTAGAGAAAATTACTTTCTTCACTGGTTGTTTTTCAGTTTTAATAGCTATAGATTGCAGAAGTGTCAATCTACAGATTGACTGAAAAAAAGCTGATTGATGGGTTATGAACAACTGCTTTTGGTGTAGCACATATTAACTTTGTGGGAAGCAAGGTTAAGGTGTCCCCGTTGGAGAGTAGACAACAGCAGCTTTTATGAGCATACATATCAGATTAAAGCAGTTTCAGTTTGTACAAGTATTACTGCTTGATTTGTACTTAATTATGTATGATGTCAGGAACTTGAAGGTAAGAAGCACTGGCTAGGATTGGCTAAGCAAATATTTAATTATGCAATCTTATATTTCAATATTTATTTCACCTAGTTTCACCTACAAAGGAACTTGTACTACGACATTTTTATATTTATTGATTGCAAACTCAGTTAAGCATTTATATTATGCTATGAGAATAATGATCTACTGTGTATTAGAAGAATCCTTGGAATTTTTTTTCCAAGATGAAAAGCATTAAAAAGTAATTTAACTGTCATTTGCATATATCTATTGATGCATTGTTTTGGTATGTGAAGATGTGCGTCTTTATTTTTAGTAGCTGTAACATCATGCATTTTTCATTATGTTACTATTCTGACTTTTCTTTTTTACAAAAGCAGTTTCAACCATTTTTTAAACTTCTCAAATATGCCTCACTTTAAAATATAAAATTCACAAATAAATTATGGAATACACTGTACATACATAGGGACAACTTCAGTATTGAGAAATAGTCTTCTGAATTTTAAGTAACATTAATTTTGAAGCTTTAAATAAAGAGTCACTCATGCAAACAAAACTTGAATTTGTAGTACAGGTTCTTGATGTGGTGGTCCTTAATTTTTATTGTAAGGCATAGGAAAGTTGATCTGTTAAGGTCAGGTGATTTTAATTCAGAAATAATTAGTATGGCAAGTTACGGGGCTTACCTAAACCTTGTGGGCTTGTCTTAAAGATCAAATAGCAGTAAAAAGTAAATAGGTGTTTTGTAGAAATTTGTCTTTCTTGAAATATAAGTGGTTTGTAGTAGACCATAAAATGTAGAGTTTTAATAAATTACTAATGGAAATGGAAAGCTTATTAGTATGAGGGCATGGTAAGCCATTTTGGGCTGTTAATGTAATGTAGCATTCTTATGAGTCAAACTTCTGTATGGATTGTGAATATTTTTACAAGAGGTGATTATGCGTAGTTAGGATATTATTTGCTCTTCTTTTGCAGTTGTAGGAACAGCGGTCTGTATTCTTACACAGAATATGTTCTTAGATCTCACAAATGGTTGTGTTGACTGCTAATGAGGTTACATTTCTTACTAGTACGATAGTTCTGAAGCATTAGAACCATTTTTGTACTCATCAAAGTGATGTACTTTGATGTGGCTGGAGTGGCTCCTCCTCTTTGCCTGGTCCTAGCAGTGGTGCCAGAGATCTCTAACTTTGCACCTGGTTTCAGTCACTTTCCTTCAGCAGGAGTGGTGGAAGCTAGGTCCCTGTTCAGACAGCGGCCATACGGAATAGCGGGGATGTGTGTTCTAAACAGGAACGTGTTAATTATTAGTCCTCTTGTTTGGAACTACTTTTAGAAGACAAAAAACCCAGGAAACTGGAAACTATTTCCTCCGAAATTGAAGGTTTTTCTAGAAGGATTAAAAATAAGGAGTGGCATTAAACTGAGGCCATAACTCTCTCTGCCAGATGAGTAAAATTCAAAAGTCAAGCAAGTTTAATTTTTCAAGATGTCAAATATCATTTAACATATTTTGCGGATGCTTATACTTAGCTGAAGTTCACACATACCTTAATTGTACACACTCTACTTAACAAGTGTTGCTATTTCTAAGTGGAAAAGAAAACTGAGAAGTAAAAGTAGCTTCTAAAATGTGCTGAAGCATTACAGTGTTCAAGCCTTCATTCCTGTTCCTTACTGCTAAATTGATATTTGTTGGTTGAGCAAGATTCACAGAATTGTTAAAGAGGGTAAAAAATATGGGTGAATATTTTTAACTTTATTTTTCAGATGTGAATTAATGGTGAATGGCTATATATAACTTCTATTTATTCTAAATGTTAATTAACAGAAATGTTAAATTATAATTTGAGAAAGGCATAGTTAGACAATATGAGTATCAGTTGAGTGTACTTTAAAATTAGAATTCAATATCATGCCAAGAAGCCAAGAGAGGAAATGAATAAATAATAGATATTTTCATTTTTTCCAGTTGTCTGAAAAAAGTTAAAGTGGAAGAGATGTTTTGCAGGAGTCTTCTACTTGAGTGATTAAAAATACTTCAGTATACACGTAGAAATATTTGATTAGTATAAAACACAGGGACTTATTCTCAAGTGGATAGATGGCAGGAAGCATGGTATAATGAATGTAAAACTCAGCTGAGAATTCAGAGACACGGGATGTACATTTGATATTGCAGTGTAAAGTAATGTCAGTCAAATCACTTGTCTGTAAATAAAGTTGAAATCAAATGATGAAGCATGTTACAAGACTTGTGTATATAATGTGTGTGTGTTTGCACATGTGTGTGTGTCTTCATGCTCTTATTTTGGTTTTTTTTGTTTTTTTTTATTTGGGGCTGTATGTAGTACATACTAGTTGAGTTTTAAGCTCTGNTTTTTTTTTTTTTTTTTTTTTAGTTGGGGCTGTATGTAGTACTTACAAGTTGAGTTTTAAGCTCTGCTTTACTATTAAGTGATGAATAATGCAGCTTTTCATCAGTCTGAATTACTCTGTTGAGACTTAAAGCAACTGTTTTGTTCTTTGTAGCTGAGCCAATAACGTTTCCACCTGGAGGAGGCAAGTCATTTATTATGGGTTCTGATGATGTGTTGTTAAGTGTACTGGGCCTTGGAGACCTTGCAGACTTGACAGTAACAAATGATGCAGACTATAGTTACGATGTAAGTGCAATTTTATTTCAGAATTCTTTATACAGTTTAACTAATAATAGTTGGGTTCCCTCTCCTCAACCCTGAACA
The DNA here is from genome assembly GCA_013396955.1 of Regulus satrapa. Taxonomy (NCBI): domain Eukaryota; kingdom Metazoa; phylum Chordata; class Aves; order Passeriformes; family Regulidae; genus Regulus; species Regulus satrapa. Next base: position 68,085 of record VWZN01010808.1, on the reverse strand, counting down.
TTACTGATGCACTTCTTTAGTAAAAGCTGTTACTTGGAAGGAAAGAGCACCTTGTGAATGAGCTAAGTAATTTGGGTAACTAGAATAAAGTGAAATGACTTGGTTTTTTCTACATTAATAATTCAGATTTTGTCACTGGGGGGGGAAGTATATAATGGCATAAAATACATATTAATGTATTGACATGACCAAAATAACAGTTATGCATTGAAATGGAGTGTTGAGTAGACCTGGCATGAAGCACAAATATTTATATTAACTTATTTATTTGCTGTCCTTTTGATGAGTAAGTAGTGTTAACAGCATAGACTGTATATATAGTAGTATATTTCAGATGTGAGCTTTTAGGGGGTATTTTTATTTTAATCCAGAGTGTTCTGATATTCCTTTGACAATATTCATTAAGCTTCTACCGATAGTGTTAAACGAATTTTTCACTGGCCAGTAACATTGGATGGCTAGTTAGGGGAGTGTTCAGGTAAGTTTTGCATGCAGTATTATATTTAAAATGTCTTGTATTGGCTTGACTGCAGATTGCAACTTGGTAGTGTATTGCTGTCTTTTGTGAACTACAAATTCTTTATAAAACAGTGTGCAGCCATTTTGCTTATTCTGAGATGGAGGCATATTTAGAGGCAAGCCAGGGCTGAACTCAGAAGGCACTACAATGAGTATAATTGATACCAACTAATCAAACTCTTACATGAGAATCTGTGCTACTTGCGGCAAACCTGACAAAACAGTTTCTGTGGTGTGAAGAGTGATGCAGAATAGAGGTTACCTTTGCTCTTGCAAAACTTAAAGCAGAGAACAGCTGATAAATGCAAAAATATGAAGTGCTGCCTGAGCTAATAAGAAATTTGATGAAGGTGGGAAGGTGTTAATCATCCTGTAGGTGACATTGATCTTTTTCAATGTAGTTGAATTTTCAAAATTTTCTCGCTCAAACCCTTTAATTTCAGCTTGGTTTAGGAGGTGAGTGGGAAGAGGCTATTTCATGCTCTAATGTCTGGTGTATACACCAGACAAAAGATAGATGTAGTGTTTTGTTTTCTTACTAGACCATTCACCAAAAATGAGTTGTGATTGACCATATTGTCAATTGGTTCCCTGCTTCTTGTCCAGTCCGCCTTTCCCAGTACTCTTAGGATATTTTCTTCCTTTTAAAGCATAGCAGAAAAAATGCACAGTGGCTTCTGACTTTGTGTGTCAGAAAAAACAAAGTATAAAATAATACAGATGGCAACAGGTTTTTATTTATATTTAAGACAGCACTGTGCTGTCATGACTTTGAAGAGATTGAAATTCCGATGCTATTTGTTTTTCACCACAATGTTTCTTTAGGTTAAAAATTCCGTAATAGTTCTTAATTTCTGAAGTTGTTCCCTTATAGCTGTGGATTTGCAGCACAGTAGGACCCTGTCTTACCCTGTACCTGTAACACAGTACTTGTAGGCCATTGTAGTCCTAATGCCCTTGTAAGCTTAGCTGAAGTCACCTCCTTTTCCAGTATATCTCCAGACAAGGAGGTGTTACACTAAGTTAATGTGTAAGTAAAACAAGAACAATGAAAAAACCTCAAACCACAATACTTAATGCATTTGCTCCCACCAGGTCCATGCTCTTTAAATAGTTTTTGAGCCATTAGGGTGCATGAATAAATAAAGCCATAACAGGCTTCCACTAACTTTCATGTATCACTCCTTGATGAGTGCTGTATTTTGAAAAGGAGAGGATATGAGTACAGAGAGTGTTAAGTATAAATCCTAAGAATTTCATGTATAACTCGAAAGATTTCTGTACGTTTGATTAAATTCACAGGTTGTCTTTAAGACTGTTTATCTGTTAAACCGTACAGTCATCTCAAGTCATGTCTTTTTTATTACCTAGTTTCTTACATTGACCTCTGTGCATTTAGTTGTTTGTACACTGTACAATGGTGCCAAATCAAATTTTCCCATTTGTATATTTTTTGGATTCCATGGCAGCAGAGGATGCCTTACTCTTGCAGTAAGGGTATCAAGATCCATTAGAAACATGGATAAGGAAAAGAATTTTTTAAAATTGGTTTGTATATAACTAGATTTCTAGGAAAGTGCATGTGGTGTCTAGTAGAAGAACCAAGATGTTCCAGTCCATTAAAAAAAACAAACAAAAAAAACTTCAAAGCTATACATAAAATAGGAAGTGTACCTTACTTTTCTTAATGTTTGTAAGTTCTATACCTTGCAATTTAGCAGATTTGTCTGTACTGCCAAAACCAAAATTACCCTTGCAATAATCCTTTTATGAAAAAAAGAAAAGAGAGACAATTAACTTATTTTCATGTTTTAAAAAATAAGGATCACTGTATTCAGTTCATATTTTCTCAAATTGCTTTTCATCACAACTGTAATAGATAAGATTGTTGTGTGGATGCACATTGCACCCAAAAAATTGTCTTCTGCATAATCTGGGACATACCATGTGCAAATTAAGGATTGCTGTTTCAAGTTTTTGGCTGTAATTTCTCTAAGCCCCAGATCACAGCAAATGCATGAGGCAGCATAAGTTAGCTAGGTGGATGAATATGTTACATAATGAGGATTTAAAATATCAAGGGGGCTCTATTTCCTGGGACAGTACTTTCCCCCCCCTCCCATCCGCCCTTGTCTTTTTGGGGTGGGACATAAATCAGCACTTTGATCCAAATTATGTTTAATGCAGAACTCCAGAATTCCACTCTGCTCTTTTTCCTCAAACAAAAGATTATTATTTTTATGAAGCCTGTGTATAATATACACAGTAGTGCTAAATAACTTAAATCTGAGTAAAAATATTGTAGTATTCGTTGTACTCTGAAGGAGGAAGATTGCAAACAAAATGCTTTGTTATTATATGTATTTCTTGGTTGATATTTAAAAATCCCAGGTTTCATGTCTGGTATAAAAAGTTTCTGTGACTTGATTGCAACTAGATAAAGTTTGCACTTTGGACAGAAATTTACTGTAATATAATGGAAAAGCAAATATCTGCACATCTGTAACTCAAGACAGTAAATTTTATTGTCATCTTCTTTGTTTTGTTGGATAGAAAAGAATTTCGTTCCAGGGAGTAGTGATGATTCAATCCAGATGATAGATTTGGTCCAAAAATATTTATTGCAGTACACGTTACACTATTATCTGATGATACTTTTCAGTCCTGACAGATAAAAGGTAGTAAGCTTTGATTAGTTATGGGAGATTTTAATTTCTTATTAGTGTTGCTGAAATTCATTTGAGATGTTAAGCTGTTCTGCCTACAGTTGAAAAGCATACTTAAATAACTACATGCTAATAGTATATAGACTACACTATTAGTATATAGAATATACTATTAGTATATAATAAGAAAAGTAACAGAATAGATAATGTGTTATGATGAAGGATACAATTAGTTTCCATTCATTCTTAGTTTGCTTATTTTGTTCATATAATTCAAGTCAGTTTTCTAAACTGCCTTTAGGGGAAAAGAGAAGTAGCCTGGACAGGTTATTTCTTTATGATGGAGGCTTAGGATGGGATGTAATATTTTAAGGGTCTGCTTGCTGCATAAATATAAGTTGTATCCAAAACACTAAATAAGTATCTTGCAGTCACTTAGAAAGGCTTGATTTTTTTGGGTAACTCTTAGGAGTTACCTATATTTAATATTAAGCAGCTGTAATTACTGTATTTTAGCCTAACAGTCTATAGGTTAAGAGTATGAATCGGATGTTCACAGTATATAAATGTATAGATTGCATATATTACTTCACAAAGCAGCTAAGTTATTGCCTCACAAATATATTTGAAACGCATTCAAGACTTATAGAAAATTTGTGTAATGTTATGTTAAAAATCATGACAGATATGTACTGAAATTTTGATTAGCTATTTCTGTGTACATAACTTCACCTGTAGAAAGAAGTATTCAAGAACTATGTGTGTATCTTGTAAATCTCAGTCAAGTCACTCATCTGAGGAAGATCACTCACCAAGGATCTCAAGTTCATTATAGTTGTGTTTAAGTGATAAATGAGCTTTTGATCACTATAATCTCTTCCCGGGGTGCAGACAACATGATACACAATGAAACATTTCTCTTTCTACAAGGAAGAAGAATTAGGGTCATTACACAAAGGGATTAAAATTGGTTTTGAAAATCAAGTCTTCTTTTCTGTATGTTTAACATGATGTATCATTCCAGCCTGGGTCAAAGGAAACTGTTGCACGAGAAAAATTTGCAGACTGTCTAGCTGGCCAGATAAGGCTGTAGATGTATATAGATAAACCAAGAGATAAATACGAACTTAAGGTTGAATATATACTCGCCGAATCAAGCATAGACTGTTTTCTAAAAATATGAGGGGATATATATATAAAATACGTATTTTAAAACGCAAAATAAAATTACTCCTTTGCTTTTCTCTTTTAAGTTGCCAGCTAATAAAGATGCCTTCCGAAAGACATGGAACCCTAAGTATACGCTACGCAGTCATTTTGATGGAGTGCGAGCATTAGCTTTTCATCCTGTAGAGCCTGTGCTGGTTACAGCCTCTGAGGACCATACTCTAAAACTTTGGAATTTGCAGAAAACGGTTCCTGCCAAAAAGCAAGTATATGGGTTTTTATAAAACATCAGTTGAGTTTTAAATGCCTTTGAAATAGATTAAACTTTAATATTTTCAGAGTTTTGCAGTAGAGATTTCATGTGGTATAATAAGTCTTCTTTTTTCTTTCAGGAGTGCCTCTTTAGATGTAGAACCCATCTACACATTTAGGGCCCACATGTGAGTGTTTGACATTACTTATGGCTGATAAATATATTTTTGTTATCTTATGTATTAATAAAAAAACTTCAGTGTAAAAGCCACAACTTAATCTATTTTTACATTGTTTAGACAAGGCCCATTAGACTTTGTAAAGCAGCTTAATACCAAGTCCCTGTCATGAATTGCAGAGTTCATGTTAACACAAGAACAAGAAAGTGGCTGATTTGATTAGTTGCAGTGGAAAGGAGAGATTATAGATGATAATAAAATCACCTGATACATTTCTTGGACTGTGGATTTTATATGTGATGTGGGAAAAGATGAGTAAGGTAGAGGTTGGTCATGGCTACTAGCTTCACATACAGGTCTGAGTCTTAATGATACTTCAGCTTGTATTAACTGCTTTATTATTGCCTGAGTTTCACTTGCTAATTTTGAATTCTGCTTTCTTTCAATAAGAAGGCAAGACAAAAATGCACAGTTGATAGCCAGAGTAGTACTTTGCTTATATAAGTAAAGATCACTCTCCAGCCCATGTAGCAGGTAAGCTTCAAGAGGGTTCTTTGATAAGCATGGAATTGGGTGGCACTTCTTGTGCTGGCCTCAAAAACAGCAAAAAAGAAAATGACTTCATAGTTTATATTAGGAAATTTACATGTGCTGTTATCACCCTCTCCTTCCTTAACACCACATGATAGAACATAATGTCTTACTTTCTCATTTATTACCTAAAGCATAAAACACTCATCCTCAGGTTTGGGTGTCCAGTTTGTCCTCATGAGGTACAAGTTCTTGTGAGTGATACAGAGAGTCACTAACCAGTTGAATTCTCCAGACCTCTGTCCAAATTTAAGCTGTTGCTTTTGTGTGTGTTTGTTAGTGAGTACCAAAAGGTAAGGTTTGGGGAAATTCTGGTAGAAACTAATCCCCACCCCTGTGACTTGTAGTGTGATGAAACAAAATCATTTTACTATTTTTCCCCTCAGGCAGTTATGCAGCAACATTACTTTTCTGCCCATCCTTATTCTTCACTTTACCAAATGTATAGGTGAATTCAGCCAGTACTCTTCCTTTGCAACATCTTCAAATATGTAGTTCTAGTTTGTTTATCTTCACTCATTTATTTGATCAATGTGGCCATCAAATGACCCAGACACCTAATTTTGAGGATGTGGTTTTACAGTACAGTTAAACCTGCGGTAGTAGTGTGTCCTACTAGTAGTAGAAGTAGTAGACCTGTTTCTTCCTTTGAGCTCCATCTTGTGCTTGTCTGATATGACAGCCAGCAGGTTGAAGATGTTAAACCAGTACATGCCCAATTTTGGCCAAAAGGTACAGTTTTTAGGATCATTTCTCTCAACCAGGAGACCCAACCAGTTTTCTGGGGCATGGGTTACTGTCTGTTCCAAAAAGCAGGATGAGAAAATAGTTGCCAGGGGGAAGGGCTGCAGCTGCCTCTCTCTGCTCAACTAGCTATTGGGTTGGCATAGACACTCCGTAAAAACTCCCCATTTGTAGGTTTTAGTTACTGTTGCTTCTGAGAAATATGGTAGTTTTTTGAATTGCTTCAGTTTGCACAGTTTCAGTTAATTACTTACAATTATTTTGATAAGGGTTGATATATCACTTGTTGAGACTTAAATAGATTTCTATTTCTGTTTTTCTGTTCTAATAGATTTTTTTCTGTGGATTTTAATGGGTTCTTTACTGCTTAAGACAATCCAGATGTTTTTTTGAAAATAGCCATATTTTCATTTCTATCCTGTAGGCAGTTACCAATCAACTTTTCTCTCTGTCTCTCAATAGTGGACCTGTATTGTCATTGGCAATTAGTTCCAACGGAGAACAGTGTTTCAGTGGTGGTATTGATGCAACCATCCAGTGGTGGAACATGCCTAGCCCTAGTGTGGATCCATATGATACCTATGGTAAGTACCTTTTAAAAGATAAACAACTTCTGCCCATTGTCTTGAACAGTATTTTCCACTTGATATTAATCTGTTTTCTAGAGTTTTTGTGAAATATTACTGCCATTTCTCAGCTACTTTGTGTGTTTTCATCTACTTATGTGTGGCAAACATTAGTTATTTATTCCTGCTTGCACTGGTGGTGTACTTTGTTTGGAACAGTAATAGGGAGACTTAGCAATTCCTGGGATTTATGCAGTAAAGAAAAATATAATCCTAACTTATATTTTTGAGAAGCAAAAAATTTTGAACCAGAATTACAACTTCTTCATGATTATTTATTTCTTCTGATGGAAATTTGCCAGGAAACTAAGATGAGTGTGCTATCTCTCATTTTTCTGACTTGCATCTCAGGTCCCTGACTTTAGATATCTTTAATTTTAGATGTTTCTAAAATTAAATAGCTAACAACTGTTTGGAAAACTATGCATAGATTTAAAACCCCTCTATAAAAGGCAACTATAAAGTATCAGGGAGGTGAAAATAAGATCCCCAGCTCCACAGGAAAAAATTTGTCCTGTTTTTATTGTTAGTGTGCTTAAGAGTTTTAGACCACACCTATATGTCAGCAAAATATGCTGAGTAAAAACCACATGAAGTGGTTTGAGATGAACCACATCCAGTGTTGAAGTAGAAAGCTGATTTTCTGCACCTTATACAAAGGAAGAGCCGTGATCAAGTATCTTTAAGGTGTTGAATTTGGAAGGAAGAAGAGAAGAGGTAGTAACAAGAGTGTATAATTCTGGAAAAAGGGACATAGGTGGTTGAGTTGTTCATTGGCTGGGTTGGTTTGGTAGGGGGTTTTTTTCTGTTTGAGTTTATTTCCTGTTGGGTTGGTTGCGTTTTTTTTTTGAGAAAGATGGCAGTGGTTGTGCAAAGTGGTTTATGTAATATTCTAGCTATTGCTTAAACATCAAGGGCAGGGGGACATACAGCTGGGGTATGGTGTATGTATGGTGGAATATAATTTATGTTGAGGTACAAGAAATACTTAATGCTTCTTCACTAAAAAGGTTTCCTTTCTGAACTTTGTTTTCCAGAGCCAAACGTTCTAGCTGGCACATTAATTGCTCACACAGATGCAGTCTGGGGTCTTGCTTACAGTGGTGTAAAGAATCACTTACTCTCTTGTTCAGCAGATGGCACTATTAGGTTATGGAACCCACCAGAAAAAATGCCCTGTATTTGCACTTACAATGGAGAGAAAGGTAACTTTTTGCAGTGGTTTTGAAAATCTGTTATGAGGCAGCTGATGATGCATCCAGGCTCCTTATCTCCATTTGTCCAAACTAGGTAACATAGCTAAAATAATAACTTGTAATTAAATAATCATGGTGCTGTAGCATTACTTTAAAGAAAAGAACAAATATCTTCTTTAAGTATGACCATAAATGTTTAAACAGTCAGGAATTTTTGAAGTGTTTTGTTCTTTCTAAAGATATTTTTCGCTCTTCCTAGAGCATGGAATACCCACATCGGTCGACTTTATAGGTTGTGACCCTGCTCATATGGTGGCATCTTTTAACACTGGCAGCACAGTCATCTATGATTTAGAAACATCCCAGTCAGTGGTAATGTTTTCATCACAAGTAGAATCTGGTAAGTAGAGGTCTCCTGTGATAAAGACCCATCTTGAATGAGATACCTGTTGTATTATTATGGTACCTGATTGTATGGTGTAGTAAATAAATAAGTTTTACTGTTCTACTGCGTCATTTAGTTTGAAAGCTGGTTAGATACTAGAAGGTGCTTGGAACAAATACTGTGGAAAGGTGTTTTAACCCCTCTATTCTGCTCTTGTGAGACCAGGCCTGGAGTGCTGCATCCATTTCTGGGACCCCAGTGTAAGAAGGGCATATAGACCTGTTGAACTGAGTCCCAGAGCTGGAGCACCTCTCCTGTGAAGACAGGCTGAAAGGGTTGGGGTTGTTCAGTCTGGAGAAGGTTCTTGGGAGATACTGTTGTGGTCTTCCAGTACCTAAAGAGACACAGTGCCTACAAGAAACTTGGAGAGGAACTTGTTTGTACAAGGGCATGTGGTGAAAATACAAGGGGGAATGGCTTCAAACTGAAAGAGAGTAGCTTTAGATTAGGTGTTAGGAAGAAGTTCTTTACTGTGAGAATTGTGAGACACTGGCACATGTTGCTCAGAAATTTGGGATGCTCCATCCCTGGGAATTGTTCTAGACCAGGTTGAATGTGGCTTTAAACAGTTAGGTTTAGAGGACAGTGGCCCTGCCTCTGGCAGAAGGGATTGAAGCTAGATGATGTTAAAGATCCCTTCCAACCAAGCCATTTTATGACTCTGTTAGTGGGATTTGAAAGTTAGAGGTAGTGAAAGCAACAGTAAGATTTTTTTTTTTTAAGAGTCAGTTGTCTGAGTTGTTTATTATTAAACCACAGTTTTCATTATATAGGCTTGACAAGTCAGTGAATAATAGGTGAATTAAACAGAATATTTAGTTTGTGGAATTGTGCACAGGTTAGGCTTAAACACACTTCTGGTGGAACTTTTTCCAAATTCTGTTGCTGCAAATAAAGTGTTACATAGAGGTACCTCATCAAGAATTAACTGCATGTATTTGATGAAACTCTATATAGAAGAGACTTCTTTTTGTGAACTTCCTAAAATGTTTTGTAAGGAAAACCTCCAGTTTCTGCTCATTCCTTTCTATAAAATGTGATCTAAAAGATTAATGCAAGGGGATAATCTGTGTCTCCTCTTGAAGTAGTGTAGTTTACTTAATAATTAAACTTACAGACTTCAACACAGGTTACAAAACTGTGTAAAAGCTATCTTATAGATATCTTCTGCAAAGCCTGATGCTGAAGTGAGGAGCATCACAATACCTTTTCTAGTTCAAAGATGGACTTTTAAATGGAATGAAGAGAAATTAAGCACATAAATTAAGATACCAAGATAAGAAAGTTTTTTTTAAATGGAATACCCTGTAGATTTCTAAGGAGATTTTAAACCATTCATTGTTTAAGTTGAAATTGAAGGCAAATATCTGACAGGATCTAAGAGGGTTAGATTGACTTCAGTTATTTGCATTCTCTGGTCTAGTAGGTGTCCCTTCCAACCCAAACCACCTCTGTCTTTGTTTTTTCCTTCCCAAACTAAATATTTTTTTGATGTGGAGGTGTAAGAACTGTGTGCTAAACATACATACTCATGCTACAGTTTGTTTCTACTTGGTTAGTGCTGCCCTGCAGTACTTGCTGGCTTTTAGCTCTCAAGAATCTTTCATGAGTGTAAAGTACTTGTAAGATTTAACCTTTCAGTACTTTGGCTGGAGTCTACCTCATGTTGTCTCATCCTGTAAAGCAAGAAGCTTTATTTCTAATGAGACCCATTGGTCCTAAAATATAATTTACATAATATTAAATAATACAGTAAATCTAAAGTGTAATGCTAAAATACTGTTATTTTAACTTCAACATTTTCTTTAAGGCAAGTGAATTTTATTTTATTTTATTTTATTTTCAGGTGTACAATCAAATAATCATATTAACAAGGTAGTAAGTCATCCCACACTTCCTGTAACAATTACAGCACATGAAGATAGACACATCAAATTTTTTGACAACAAAACGGGTAAGGATAAAGAAAACCTAATTTGCTCATGAATATAGGGAGAATCTGTTTCTCGAAAGTTTACTAGTAATGTAGTCTTACACAAAACAGAACTTTCAGTATTTCTAAGATATTAAACCTTTTCAGTACCTTCTCTGTGAAATAGTGATACCCATTGCAATTGTTATTTCAGAAGTCAGAAAACACTCTCAAAACAGGCAGAGATAGTTGTGAGGGATAAGAAAGTGGTCTTTAATTTAGAGCTTTCCAAATTTATAGAGTTTGTCTGCTTTGTTCTTCTTTTGTCATTTCCATGCTTTTAAGACTAAGCATGTATCAGTTACATTTTTCAACTCTCACTCTCAGTAAAAAAGATCACTTAGTGCCTATTAGGGCAAGAAATAACCCTAAATTGATTGTGGTAATGAAATCCTGTGTTATACTTAAGTTGTTGATAAGGTTTATGGAACAGACAAGAATCTAAAAGAAGGAGGGTAAAGAAGGCTATAGCAGAAAACTGCACTGTCTGTCATGATGAAAACATTAAAATAATTTTAAGAACAAACTTAAACTTCCTATTTGTGAAATTACGTATCACTTCCTACATGTTACCTATCAAAGTTGGAAGGAAAAAAAGTGAAGCTCACTTTAAGTAAGCACATGCAAAACCCCTGTTTGAAGCGTGTTTGGTTTGGGCCCAGTAGGGGATGGTGTTCCTGGGGTTTTTGTTTTCTAAAGCAAAAAAGCTCACCATTTTTTCCGCTTTGCACCTGCCATGAACGTATGTATTTGAATTGTAGTCATTAAATGCATTGCATTGATGTTGCTGAAATTAAGATTTATTACTTCAAAGGAAGAAAGAATAAGGAGAAAACAAATCTGCATTAAAAAAAAAATACTGGGTCAAAGACAGGAAACAGAGGGTAGAAGTAAATGGTCTTTTTGTGGAATAAAATATCAGTGGATCTGGAGGGATCAGCTGTAGTTCAACTTAGTGAGTCATCTGAACAGGGAACAGTATATTGGCAGTTAACTGACATTCATTAATTCAGGTTATTAAATGTGAAGGCTGACAAGGAAGAACTGGAGATCTTAAAATACATAAAAGCAGGCAAATTCCATGTGAATAAATGTGAAATTATACATGTAAGGAAAAATAAACATTGTAATATAAAATAATAATCACTGGGCTGACTGTTCTTTATTCAAAGTAAAACCTTGGAGTTATAATAAGAGGTTGGATAAAAATACTAGTTTATTGCTTAGCAGTCAGAATAGCAAAATGCATATTAGAAGGCAGGAAAGGAATAAAAAGCAAAAGGGAATATTTTTAATACTTATCTATGAATACTTTGAATGAAGTCTCCCTTATCTCAAAAGGGATATAGCCAAATTATTATGTTTCAGAGAATGGTTAGGAAGATGATCAAAGGTCTTCAGTAGCTTTTAGCTTCTTCAGGAAGCATCTTAGAAACTGAATAGGCTGAGATTTTTCAGGAAGACGAACAAGTGAACGAAGCTGATATACTTTCTTCATGTTGGCCATGGTCTTAGAGGGATTTATTTGCCGTGAATTTTATTACATGAACTGAGGTTCAGTTGCTAATTGCCAGTAGGCGACAGGCTCAAAACAGGAGAGAGGCAGTGGTTCTTCTGTGCAGTTAAACATTCTGGAACTCCTTCCAAAAGCATCATGAGGTGCAAAAAGATTTTATTAGGAGTCCAGGAGCAGAAGTCAACCTGAAGAAATACATGAAGAGCAGTTGAATGCAGAGTTAACTGTTCTGGTTTCTGACATAATCAAACAGTTAACTGTTGGAAGCTGGAGAGTATTTTGGGCAAGTGTCACCTATAGTTGCCTTATTTTTCTCTCCTAGCAATGACATAGATGGACCATTGATATGACTCAGTAAGTCTCATTTTACAAAGCTTCATCAACACTCTCCTAATGGGGAATTTATTAGGGCATTTAAGAGACAGGTCCTCCCCCAGTCATATTAGGTCTTCATTGTTGTTGCTGCCAGTAAAGATGCCAAATGAATAAAAAGATTGCTTACAATGGGAATAGCTTGTTGAGAATTGTGTGTCATTTGCCCTTATGTTTATACAAGGGTCTGCAGTTGAAATTTCATAATTTCTTATGGAGTAAAGCATTCAAATATTATTGGAATCTAAACAAGCATGTTATCTTCTATTTTGTATCATGTAAGCATGATATTGTAAGCATGATATCTTGTATCCCCATTTAAGGGGAATGGGTTGATTTTTTAAATTTTTTTTAATAAACAGTACTTCACAGGAAATTCACTGTTTATTTTTCTTTCAGGTAAAATGATCCATTCTATGGTTGCTCACTTGGATGCTGTCACAAGTCTAGCTGTAGATCCTAATGGAATCTATTTAATGTCTGGAAGTAAGGGGATTTTTTAATATTCTATATGTTCTATGTAAATGATGCATTTATGATGCACCGGATTTCTTACAAATATAACCATGTCTTTTTGTCTCTCTCCTTTGTTTCTTTCCTAAACAGGCCATGATTGTTCCATTAGGTTGTGGAATTTGGACAGCAAGACATGTGTGCAAGAAATAACAGCTCATAGGAAAAAGCTGGATGAATCAATTTATGATGTAGCATTTCATCCATCAAAAGCATATATTGCCAGTGCAGGAGCTGATGCCCTTGCCAAAGTATTTGTGTGACATAGCAGAACAAACCTGCATCATAACAGCAGGTCTGTTTGGACAAAAAAGAGGGAATGCGTCACTGCCATCAATTATAAGGTTACCAATAAGACACTACATCTGATCTGCCTGGGCGAAGGCTCTTAAGTGGGGCAGGTTGAAGTTGGTGAAAAGTCACCGCATCCTGAACGATGTCAGGCTCATTCATTTAACTGTAATTACTGTATTTGGGGGGGTGGGGACAAATACAAAAAAAAGAAAACCAGTATTTGTAGCCTTGACTGGATATGAACTGAGCGTATGTCTGTTCTTTAGGTGTCTTTGAGCAAACGTGGAGTCTGATCTTACAAAAGACTTTTATTTTGGACTCTGTGTGCTGCCTTAGGGTTAGGAATGTGGTGCTCTTGTGGGGGGAAGTGAGCTCCAAGAGTAGCTTTCTTTTCATCTCTTAGTAATCTTCTGTTTATCAGTTGAATGCCACAGATTCCCCTTTTAAACTTTTATTTTGCTTTAAAGAAAAGGAAATTTAACTTAAAATATTTTAGCATTAGTTGCACAAAATGTTTGGATAAAATTCTAGTTTTTATAAGTCTTTTTATATATTTAGCCTGTCACAACAGTGCTCAAGATTGTATTGATAATGTTTTTCTGCATTATAAAACCCTAAAACACAGAGATCTCACTGACCCGCTGCCGTGTAACCACAATCTTCCCTTCTTTTGCCTAATACAGCTCAGCTAAGTCCTTGCTTAAGGATGCTAATTCATCATCATTGCATAAATGTCTTCATAAATAAAGGACTGTAAAATGTGTTGAAATGAAACACAGAGGGGTTAACACCCCTGAATGAACTCTTAAAAAAAAATTAATCTTGGCATCCTATCACTATGTGATATTTTGTACATCTTACTGTATTTACGAGTTTATTTATCAAGGATTACCCATCTTGCTAATGGCCTATTGTTATTTATTTCACTTTTTGTTGGTCTTTATATCCTTTTATGTAGTGTGTTAAAGGGCCCTGTATATCTGTTATGGCACTCTTTGAACAGTCTAAAATAGATGAGAAAATGGGACATTTGATAATTCTAAAGTTGCAAACCAAGAAATTCTTTTTCCTCTGGTTAAGTACCTGGAGTGGAGTTGATTCCAAAAAAAAACCAATCTTGTTTCAGAACCTTTGGAGTGAAAATTATTTTTATTTGCATTTCAAATAGAATACAAAAGTAGTTAATTCAAGATTCATAAATCTGCTGTGTTTTGACTAGTTATTCCCTGCTTTTATTTTATTTTTCAGATGTGCTTCAGTTTATGGTGTAACTAAAAATTTTGTTTGTGTAATGCATGATTAATACAAAAAAGTATTTTTTCTAGTCTTCCACAAAACTTTTCTGATCAGTTTGCGAGTTTTGATGAGTTTTGTAAGGTTTCTGTTTTACAAACTATGAATCAGCAAATTTTTAAGATTGTACCACATAGCAAAAGTACAGCTGTTGAAAAATAATGTATATAAAATGCATATAATAAATATTAAATGGTGTACCTGTATGTTACTGTTGGCTACATTATTTTGTGTTGCACAGTTTGAAAGAGTCATTCTACAAATTACTAAATTAGGTCTCAATTTTAGCAAAATGACCATTTGTTTATTATGCTTATAAGCTGCTTTGCTTTTGCAAGATTGTAATAGTAGTCTGGATGTTAAGCAACTGTTCAGTTTCAAGCAGCAGTACCCACATATAAGAACATGTTTCCAGTATGTTTTACAGAATTTTTTACAAGAACAAATCAAAAATTGCTAGTGTGTTCTTTCAGCCCTTCGAAGATGATATCTCTGTGGTTTTCATTATCTTTGCAAATGAAGTGATTCTGAAGTGATTTAGGAGCCAGAAAGGTACTCTGTTTTTATTTCAAACTGCCACTGAATAGTTGTGTTGAATTTAAAACAAAAATTTTAAATGCTGAAAATTTGCCCATAAATTTTATCTTTGTCCATTTCTTTCCAAGTCCTCCCATAAAGTTGATGCACAAAAAACTAAACTGAAGGTCAGCGTTTACCTATTCTGTGATGAGTCACTTTGCTCAAAGTGTATCAGCAGAATCAGAATACCACAATATGAATATTTTCATGTGAAGTAGTATGTTTAGGTATAAGTTAACTAAAAAGCTAGAACATGTTCCTATAAGTGGTTTAACTGCATAATTCCATGTAAGTTTCCAGTTTTCCAGTAAGAATGTATTTCATGCCATCTTATGTCAAGCAAATTAG
>VWZN01010808.1:31816-51041 GCA_013396955.1 Regulus satrapa | reverse complement strand
TATATATATATATACACACATATGTTTATTTATGTTCTGTCTTTAAGAATTATTTTAAAAAAGAAATAACAAAAGCAGAAGGCATCAGAGTGGTTTTGAAATGCTACTTCTGAGATGAGCAAGGAAGAGTGTTGAGGAATGTTCCATTTTCATACTTGCTCTGTTGTTCCTTTGAGAATTAGTACCCTTGAGTCTCATGCAGATGAAATTAGTAACAGATTTTTTAAAAGAAATAATTCAAGTGACAAAACCTAAAATGTCATAAAAATGTATTGGTTTGTCTTAATATTTAATAGAGAAACAAACTTTAATGAGTTAAATAATTTTAATTGACACGCTTTCTTTTTAGCACTCCCTCTTACTCCTTCCTCCTGGAAGGTCGTGTTGTGTTCCAGCTGACTGGAGTTGAGGGCGTTACTTCGTAACCTCAGCACAGTCTTCTTGTGGCCAGCTGCTGTGGGTGGAGGGAGTTGCTGGGGCTGGCCAGGCTGTGATGGACACTTCTGGCCTGGAACGGAGCAGGGCTGCAGGAGTCCCACAACAAGCTGTGAGGAGGCAGGGCAGGAGAGGTTTGCCCTCTGTGCCTTCAGACACCGTGGTGTTGGCAGAGGGGGAGAGCTGCTCGTGTTGTCCGTTGTTGGTCACGTATCCTTGAGGTGTTTCCTGAGGCTTGTCTCCCCTCACCTTAGCTTGCCATATGGCTGTTGGGAAGCTGTCATTGATCCTGGTGCCTCTGGAGTGATCGGTTGCATCTGGGCAATTGTCAGACCATGCCTGATGGCTACTGGGGTTTCGCTCATGCACAGCAGCTGGCCAAGGGAATGTGCTTTTCTTTCCTGAAAGAAGGGCTGCCCAAGGTGGTAATGTTCTCAAATGACTTTGTGGTGACTGGCCTCACTTCCTTTTTTAAGCACCTTTCTTACTATTGTTTCAGGTACCTTTCCAGTTGCTCTTTTGTACCTTGGAATGGGTGGCTGGATGGGTTTTTTTCATTTGTATCGTAATATATGAGGCCTTTCTAGATAGAGAAGGAGCTGCTTAATTAGGGACATCTTGCATCTAAGCTCTTGCGAGACTTACAGTGCAGTAGGAATAAAGAGCTCTTGCTTTATGTAGAAGTAGTGTCTTCCTTCTCTGAAATCTCAGCAGTGGCTGGGAGGAAAAGTGGCTGTAGCTCTGTTGGGGAAATCCCCTGAGTGCAGCAGGCAGGGAGGAGGGTGCTGGCTGTGCAGACCTGGCTGCTGCAGCTCAGCCCTTGGGAAGTACCCAGCCTCTGGGAGCAGGGCGGTGGGCAGCTGGGGGCAGGAGGTCAAAAGCAGAAGCTCCTGGAAGTGCCTGCAGCTGCTCTGCATGCACTGGTGCTGTGTTGGAGTCTGAATTAGGGCTCTGTTTTACGTGCAAGGTGCTTTTGGTGAACTGGCTAGTAGCAGGAGATTTCCCCCGGCTTCCCTCTGCTGGAGTTCTCTGGTCTTAGAAACACTATTGCACTGTAGTGTAATTCTTTTAAAAATACTAATACATTCTCATTACTAGGGTCCACATTTGCAAAACCAGGAGCTGTGTGTTGGCTTCCCGAATTACTGATGTGTCTCCCTTGCCTGAGATAACCCAGGTGACCGACTCTGCTTATCTTAATAAACATAGTTTTCTGTAAAGATTTAGCTGACAGCTGCAGAACAGAAGAATTTCTTAAGAGGCTGGAAATATTTTCCCCAGATTGACCTAACACCTGACGGTTTCCATGGTGCACATGCATTATATTCTGTCAGAAACCTTTTTTTCTGGCAGCTATTTGGGCTTAACAGAAGCAACTGATCAGTTTCTCTTAACTGTTTGTGTTAGTCTAGTCTTTGTTTAGATTTGAGCAAATCTGACCACTGGGGAGTAAATTCCCTGTTGATTTGCTACCAACATGCTGTGCCAGACAGGTCTGGGTTTTTTTTTCCTAAACTGGCTCTTAGTCCTCACCAGAATTAGTTCAGCAAATTTGTGTATCTCACCTAATTTAGAGTGTTTAGATGAGAGAAAGCTCCTTTTCCCAAATACCTTTTCTGAACAAGTAATATATTTTTAAAATAGCCAAGAGTTTCAAGAGAATTTCAGAAACTACATAATTGTGAATTTGCTTTTCATTTGAAAAAAAAAAAAACTATTTTAATTATGTAGTTTGTTTGATTTGGAACTTATCAAATCTGAAAGTAGTGCTGTGATTTTTCCCATCTAATTTAAAGTATTTTCCTAAATCTTGCCAGTCTTTTTCTCAATCTTTTGACTTCTTGTTGTCCCTAACTTGTATTTTTTGGCAGATAATTGTTTATCATACTTGTAATCTGATCACATCCACCAGGGCAGAAAAATAGTTTTATATCCCTCTGCTTACATTCTGCCCTACTGCAATTGCTGTCAAGTCGTGAAGGCCGTATCTGACCTCAGCAAAGGTTGGGAAAGCTTAGTTAACATTTGCTAGCAAAACCGGTGGTGCAGTATTCCCATGCTGGTGTTTTAGGAGCTGGCCCAGTGGAAGTTCAGCTGTAGGTTCAGTTCTTCCCCGGGGCTGAGGCTGTGTTCAGGCTGACAGCGCGGGGCTGGCAGGGAGCGGCCGCGGTGTGAGCCTCGCTGCTCGGCACTGGGGAGAGATGCTGCCTGCTCCTTCTGGCTGTGGCAAGCCCTAACCCTTCCCTTCACCGCCCTGGGATGGCTAAAGAGCAGCTGAACCTGCTGCTATTTACAGGCAGCCGCTCTGGGTGCGGAAGGAGGGGAGGAATAGGACAACGTTCGGTTGTGTATAGAGGCAGGTGAATGTAAACAAATTGGAGAGTAATAAAACAATAAATACCCTTCATTTCATGAAAGCAGCTTATGATCAAGGACACTTCACTAACCAGACTTGATTGTTTGAAGGGGAAAGGAAATTTTGATCCTAATGAGATTAAATTTAAAGTGGTCATTTGCTTCAAAGCAGAGATTAAAACCTGAGATTTAATCATAGACAGCAAATTTTCAGAACCTATTCTTTCTTCAGCTGAGGCTAGAGGCAAAATATTTGAGGCCAACGAGGGCAAAAGAAGGTGTGCTTCATTTAGTAGCCATGCGTGACTGAAAAGTGGCTCATACTACAGTTATAAACTGTCCACTGGAAGTTTCCATGTGTTTGGTGTCTCTGTTTGGATGACAGGTGATCACAAGATATTCATCCACATTCTGTTTCCACTTCCCAAAAATACCACTTATGTTTGCTGTCCCAGGACCAAATCAAAACTATTGATTTTATTAGGTTGGGGATTTAAGTCCCCAGTTTCCAGGCAGTTTGTTTAAGAATAAAGTTGATCATCTTTGACAATGTGTTC
This sequence comes from Regulus satrapa, assembly GCA_013396955.1. Taxonomy (NCBI): domain Eukaryota; kingdom Metazoa; phylum Chordata; class Aves; order Passeriformes; family Regulidae; genus Regulus; species Regulus satrapa. The sequence continues at coordinate 47,694 of VWZN01010808.1, read as the reverse complement.
AGGCTTCTGTGACACTTGCATGGAACAGAGAAATTTTCTGTTATTTTTGTGGTTTTGATGCTTTCTGGAACTGACTTACCCTTTAGGCTAGTGAAAGGAAGGAAAGTGCTAACAAAATTGGTGGAGCTTAGGTAGTGCTATTGAGAATTTCCCCATAAGGAAAATGGCTTAAAAGCAAGGCATAAGTAGTTATCCCCACTTCTCTTCTTCAGAGCATGGAAGGTAAAAATACTGTATTTTATGGGGCCATGCTCATAGACGGGAAAGCTTACATGACAACACTCATATGAAATGCAAATGGAAGTAATTAAAATATATATAGGAGAATCTACTGTTCTGATAAGACTATACTAATGTGCCAAAAATTCCAGCCCTGTTGTCTTTTCCCACTTCAAAATTGCTTTTTAAGTTGTAGAGAATTGAAGTTGTTGACTTTTGATGTGAATGATTTTGGCTCATTTGTGCATAGCTCTTTATTTGCATTAATTTTAAAAGGCATAGAACTTTTAAAGTGATATTTTCTTTCAAGAATGTTAGAATGGTCTTTCATTTGGGTTTTCCTCATTCCCTGCCAATTCAATGTTAATGGTTTCACAATGATAGTAAAGGTTGGTCAACTTCTGAGACCCATTTTGCGTTCTACTTAAGGATATAATGTAGAAGGCTTCTGCTACTGGGTTGCAAGTCTGGCTGTATGAAGACTTCTCTGCAGTTTACTGACCTTCAGTCCTAGATTGTATACCTGCTTTTCATGTATGCTGCACTTAGCAGAGCTAGAACTAGCCCTGCTATCAAGAGACAGTGATAAATACAAGGTGTGTACAAGGTGATTCATGGTAAAGAGAGGACCTAAATGCCTAAGATTTGTGCAAGGTGCGAAATTTGAGGTGCAGAAAATTTCTAAGGAGAATCAGACACTGGCCTGAGTTTCCTTCTAAGACAGAGACATACTGCCTATGACAAAGGAAGTCATGCTCCTTTCTGTTATAGAATAGCCTGTGAGTGGAGAATTTACCCAGGAAAGATCTTGTGGCAGGAAATGCTTCCAGTGCTCAGGCATGTGTCCTAACCAAAGCATGGCTCTAAGCTGTAGCTCTTCCTGGAAGTTATCATGGTACAAAAATGGATTTCAATTTATTTAGGACAGCAAATTAATAAAACTTTGTAAATTTAGCTTGCTGTAAGTGAGAAGTATGAGTTTTGAACTGTGTTAACTGCTATTTAATGCAAAATTCAAAACAGCTGAATGGCAGTTACAGTTAAGTACCTCAGAGTTTTTTGCTCTTTTAAAATGAAGGAATCCTAACTTTTTTTTTTCCTATGATGATGTGATATGGCATCAGGACTGGGATTGCAAATCTGAGGCCTCCTGAGGCTGAGTAGTGTTCAGGGAAATACAGCATAGAAAACCACAAAGTGGTTTCAAGTTGGAAGGGATCTTTTAGAGATCCCGTAGTCCAGCCCCTTTACAAGGGTTTTCATTAGTCTCCCAAGAGAACAGAATTGATCCCCTGCAGACCAAATTCTTGACTGACATCCCTAAATCTGCAGCAGTTTTTCCCACTGGAGTTTGCATAACTGACAGTAGCTGCAGCTCTCTTCATGTTCTTTGTACTGCTTGGTCCAGCAGCATCAAACTGAACCCCTGTCTGTGGCTTTGCTTACCTTGTAAGAGCTTCAGCCTGTGTCTGCTACCCTCTACCATGCTGTTCCTCCTCCAAATTTTCCTTTTCCACCCTGCCTCTGTATCTCACTAGATCTCAATCCTTTTGTCCGTATCCCACCGATATTTTTCTCAGATGGAAACTGTGTTTACAAATGGCTTGCAGGCACATGAACATTTTATCTTTAAAAAAGTATTTTCTATACTCCCTGAGTGCAATAGGAGTGTATGAAGGGTGCAAGTGACCTGGCATCACCCTTCCTGTGAACTGCTCTGCATTAGCTCTGCAGCTTTCAGTGTCCCAGGAATGCAAACCTGCTTTTTGTCTGATGAATGAATGAGTTAAAGCTGCCTATTTCTTAGCAACAGTAAAAGCAAAGTAAGAGATAAAATATGATTCTATCAGCCAGCACACAATTTATATTCAGATGATTAACTAGCATCATACCTAATATGAGCAATGACAAAAACTTAGATATTGACTCATTCAAATGAAAATATTTGTAAAAGTAATGTCCTTATTATTTGAGAATTATTTGGAATTTAAGATAATGCAGTTAGAAAGCACCATAAACCACTTACTCAAGCTATACTATATGAGGTTCATCATAAAAAGACTTCTATGTTTGAAATACTAAAAGAGATAGCAGCAGTCACAGTTTTCTTGCAATATGTATTTCTATAAAAAGTTTATAATCTAAATTAATTAATTTTTTGCACAAAGTTGATACAGCATATGAATTTATACAGCAAAAGCTTAGTAGTACTCTTATCTATAAACATGTAACAAAATTAAGGATAACAATTACTACAAAAATACAAGGCATCTTTGCCATTTATGTTTAGAGCAATATATAGCCAGTTATAAGTTATTAAAAAGTGCACAGCAAAAGCCCAATGAATACAATCCCTTCTGTGCCACTCCAGAACTACTAGAAATTTTACAATCAATAGTGGGGGAAAGGAAAAAAGGGACACCCCAGATTGATAGGGAAAGTGCTGTTTTGTTTTCTTCTATACATTTTATTTGCAACCCCCCCTTTATTTTCTAAAGAATATTTGGAGTATGTTATTCACACCAGGACTCTGAAATAACTTGGTGAATATCACAAAACACATGTGTGTGCATATAAATATATTGACTTTACAAGGTAGGTAATCAAATGAAAGAGTTTTTCAAACAAACAATTTTTTCATCTTCAGAGAACCTCACACATTTATAAAGATGTTTTTACTACCATTATGAAGTTGTTATTCTGTGAACTACTCAATCCCACTTAATGTGTCTACCTACTCTCTTCTTTTCTGATCATGTAATCTGATATAAATCTATTAGGTTTAAAGAGATACCTCTGGACTTGAATGTTTTCAGTTTCCACTGTGTGGTCTAATTTAATCTCTTGGCCCAAGATTCCTGTCTCTAACTGTCTGGCCAATAACAACTTTGTCAAATCAAGACAGTACAAGGCAGCAGACAGGAAATATCCGGTTGTCAGTTATATTTGGAATATCACTGTTGACTTCAGTGGTGCAGAAAGCAGTAGTAGTAGCTAATACGTTAGGATCCAGATCCTCAAAGAACTGCTGTGCCTTAAATACCTTTAAAATTCTGTGCCAAAAGAACCAACCAAATAGAGCCACAGAAATCTGTGGGTAGAAGTTAAATGACTTTTGATGTAAAATTTGCCAACCGGATCCAGCAAAATTCCAACTAGTATAAAATAGAGATTCAGCTACACTCTATCCTATCTTTTCTAAACTGCCTGGCAATAATGGATGTTGCACAACAGAAGCGCTGGAAGGAGTTCATGTCATCAGCAGAACTCTTTGAAAAGATACAGAATTGTAAACTACAACAAGCCTGTAGAAGGTAGTACCTTGTATTTAAAGTTATATTATTTTAATTCATAAGAAGGTGTCTAGCAAGTGGTAGAAAAAATGTCAGAGCTGTATTATTTTGTCTGAGTATCTGCTGTTCTTAAGGCACAATACTCAAAGCTTTAAACTTTGGGATGCTGTAGGCTTGGTGAAAATATTAACTGTTGGCCAAATTCTGCATTTCAGTATCAAGAACAACTTCTAACAAGCTCACAAGAATCTTTGACTGATTACAGAAACAAAAAATAGCCCTTCTTTCTCTGTATTATGATTGCATATATAAGAATAAAACATCTGTACTTTAGAGGGACTGTTTTGATTTCATGATTTTTAGTTACAAATAGTAATAGTGAACAGCAGATTTTTTATTGTTTAGAGTCCAAAAAATCTCTACAGATGCCTCTAATAATATCAGGAACCATCTGCTCCAATCCTGTGAACTCCCTGGTGAAGAAAGTATGAGATTCTCTTGGTTCAGAAGCCATGTCTTTCAGATCATCCAGAGGTGCCCAAGCAACACCAACAGAGAAGACCGTTATTCCTACAAAAAGGAAATATAAAAGAGACCATTTTGTCTGTAGATAACAAGAAAACCAGTCATTTGTACATTAACAAATCAATGTGGATTTGAAAAGCATGTTTCAACACCCGCAGTCTGTCAAAGATAAATTAGATTTTGCCACTAAGCACCAGGAATTAGATTTGTCTTAGGAAAAATCCTGAAGGAAATAGGAGGTATCATAAGAGCTAATGTCCAAGTTGTTCCTGTAGTGACACATAGGATTGTAGCAGTTACAATGTCAGTCTTGAAACACAAATAACACTGTGTAAAATGATTTTGAAAGTATGTTTGGTTCCTTCATGTATACTTAGTGCCTTTATATACTTACACTTCAAGCATCATCAGCCCAATGAGATTTTTGGCCACAACTACTTATTCTCTCCCTCGCTGATGCTGATGGAGCTACTTGGCTCATGATTCTTACTCTGCTGTTTAGGGAAATGAGACTGGGAATATGTTGATTCCCCAAGCTGCCATAAGTGAGTCTAGTCATACCTGGCTCTGTAATACTGATTGCTGGAGGTTTTTTCACCCTAATGGAAAACAGTTCCTTACATTTTGCTAAATTCAAAGCAAGTATGATACTTTGCAAACTTTAACATTTTAACGTCTGCAGAGCAGCCGAAATAGGATGGATCAACTTCCACTGCTTTTCAAAGTACTTAATTTACCTGCTTTTTGTGCAGCTGCAGCAGGTCCTCTAACATCATCGTAAGACTGACCATCGGTGAGAACAACGAGGAAATTCTTGTTAGGTCCATCTTTCACTGGCCCAAACACGTTCCTGGTGGTGAAAGCAATGGCATCGCCGGTAGCCGTGCCCCCGCTCATGTAGCGGATGCTGCGGATGGCCGAGAGCACTTTCTCCTTGGTCACGTAGTCCGTGAAGCCGAACTCGGTTCTCTGGTCGTAGGTGAACTGCACGGCTGCCACCTTGGAGCCGATGTCAGAGATCTCAAAAGCTTTGGCCACGTTGCTCACGAACTCCAGCACCAGGCGGAAGTTGCTCTCTCCAACGCTGCTGGAGCCGTCGATCAGGAAGCCGATGTTGACAGAGTTGTAGCAGGTCTTGCTGCACAACATCTGCTCGTGTGAGCACAGTTTTTGGACGAGAGGTTTTACGTATTTGGTAGTACCAAACCAGGTGGGCATTTGGTAAGAGAAGAAGCCATTGTTTCGACAGACAGCCTGTTTGGAAACATACATGGAATGGGTGGATGCCAACAGAGCAGCTGAATGGGTAAGACTCAGACAGCTATGATTTGTCTTTCAAAAGCAGGTTAGAAATGAAGCCTCATGGTGGGAACTTACCCTTATGGCTTTTGTGTGCTTGTCTTTAAAGAAATTGAAACATCCGCACTCAAAGTCAGTGAAAGCTTGTAGTACAGCTTATTTTAGCCAGCAATAAAACCAACCCTGCCCCCCAGGCTCTGAAAGTTTTCAGATGATTTAGCTTTATTCACAAGAAATGCAACAACTGAAAATTGTAGTTTTGTTGTTTTGTGTACATGAACGAAGTCATGATACCAAATACCCAAGGGACTGAAATTTCTCTGATTTTGCTTATACACTGAAAATTAGCCTCTGTGTTTTCCCTTTGAATTTGGTAAGACCTTTGGATTTTTGATCAGTAATGGGTCACAAACACAGATGAGTTGGGTAGAAATGTAGCTCCAGGTCATCCAGAGTAAAATTTCATTTCCCCTAGCTTCCATCAGATGCATGTAAAGTACAAAGCAACTGAGAAGGTTAAATTCAAAATCAGCTCTCCAACTAATCTGGCTAACATGAAAATGCACAAGAGGGGAAGACAGGCCTCAGCCACTCTACGGACATGTCTTTCTGTGCCTCTACAGGGACAGACAGTAACAGTACAAGGGAAAGAGATATCCCAAGAGAGGAGACATCTAGATTAGGCATTAGGAGGAAATTCTTTACTGTGAGGATGGTGAGGCACTGGTACAGTTTACTCAGAATAGGGGATACTTCATCCCCAAAAGTGTTCAAGGCCAAGCCAGAGCTACCTGGTCCATTGGGTGGTGTCCTTGTCCATGGCAAGGGGGTGGGAACTAGATGACCTTTAAGGTCCTTTCCAACCCAAATGATCCTGTGGTGCTTTTGTAAGTGCATAAGGGTTGGACCTGCTTGCAATACCTCTGGGATCAACAGCTAGATATCCCTAGAAGAAGCAGAGCTTCATTCTGTTCATGCAATTTCTACTGAAACTGGACATCTACAACCTCCCTATGGAAAATTACCTGTTTTCTCACTGCAGAGTAAGTAAAGACCTACTGATCAGAGAGCTCACGTGAGAGTAGCTGATTGGTGTTTGAATTCCTGCTCTAACTCTAAAGGAAAAAGATCCAAAACTCTGTCTACAAGATCAAACTCTTGTACACAGACTTGCTAGGGTATGATTTTCCATATTTTCTGTCCTCTAAGTAGTTAAAATAAGTAAAAAATTATCCACAGAGCAAGTAAGAATTAAGTACCTCCCTGTCTGCCCTTTTGGGAGAGACAATGTATCATCAGCATTTCATTGCTTTGGCACATTCAACCATACCTGAGACAGGGGAATTTCCTGCACTGACAGTCTTCACGCAATTACAAATTCCAGGAGCTACGACTTGGCCAAGCTTCTGAACAATGGTACTTTTGTGTGGCCCCTTTAGCAGGGAAAAATCTCCAGTATTTCTTTAACCTTCCTTCTGCTAGTCTTTTAAATCACATATGAGCAGGAATAATTTAATAAGCTGGTTTAAGAGAATATTTTTATGTCTATACATCTATATGAGATATATATATATTTATGTTTTTTTCATTAGAATTTTACTGTAAAGTAAATTATTCAGAATGATATTATAACTGAAAACCAAATAATGACATTCTTTCTTACTTTGTCAACAAACCCAATGTCTTGTACCATTCCGAGCTCCTCTGTTGTGGGTTTTGCTACAGACACAATGAACACGTTGACTCCAAATTCTCTGGCCACTATGCCGGCTTCTTCTAGATCATCTGAGGGCCAGCCGTCTAGAAACACTACAATGATCTTGGGAATTCCCTTCCGTGCTCCATTTTCCAGAGAGAAGAATTTCTGAGCTGTGTACTTCAAAGCTTTCCCTTGTTTTGAACAGAAAAAGAATATGAAGAAATAGTGCATACAGCGATGGTACGTTCTGGGATCAGCTTCCCTCTGAAATTGTGCAGGATTTATGTTTTAACTCAGAACTAAGCCAGTGCTGCATTGAATTGGTGTCCCAGGAAATTTGATGATAAGGAATCACCCCAAATCAACACCTCTCCCCCCCAAAACCCCCCCACAGATCAAGCTGAGGTAAAATTCCCTGAGATATTTGTTTTGCTCATGGGTCTAGTTTTCTACTAGGAAGTAGGTATATTAGTGCCAGCCAAATGGATTGGAAGGAACAAAGTTCAGAAGCTACCTAAATTTATCTTGTGAAATGCAGTGTCATTAGATCCTCTAGTTTCAATGTCTGGCTGATTTTGTCTGTGTTAATTCTTTTTCTTCAAATTAGCTCGTAGGGGCTGATTTTTGTATGTGTGTGGAAAGCTGTGCTGATAATAATAGATGATAATAGAGGGACCCTTTTGTTATTGCTGAGCAGCTCTTGCACAATGCCAAGGCATTTTTCCTTATGCCATCCTGCCAGTGAGAAGGCTGGGGGTGCACAGCCAGGACAGCTGACCCCAACTGATCACAGGGATATTCCACACCATGTGGTGTCATGGTCAGCATATAAAGCTATGGGAAGAAGAATGAGGGTGGAGGACATTTGGAGTGTTGGCATGAACTGCTACGTGTGCTGGAACCTGATGGCTGAACACGTACTTGCCCATGGGACATGGTGAATGAATTCCTCGCTTTGCTGTGCTTGTGTGAATGGCTTTTGGTTTCCCTAATAAATTACCTTTCTCTCAATCTACAGATTTCTTCATTTTTCTCTTCCCAATTCTCCTGCTAGGGGAAAGTGAGCCAGCAGCTGCATGGGGCTTGGTTGCTGGCTGGGGCTAAACCACGATGCCTTCTCACAACCACTTACTACTTACTCTTAGTCTAACTCTTTAATTAGCCACCCAACAAGAAAGAAACACTAAGGCTTTTATGAATTTGTCTCAAGATATCATTCTTTTACTAGTGAAAAGCCAATTATTGTTGAAATACGGGAAGCATTTATACAAGTATAAACACTTGTACTCTAATAAAAAGTGTAATAAGCACATCTAACTTCTAGAAATTAAATGTGAGATGTGGCAATGTTCTAGTGGAAAAATCACTGAACCTGATTAAGGTAAGTGTGGCATCTAAAACACTTTATGACCGATGTGCTTTATAAGAACTTAAACATTTACACACATGCATAGATACACACATATACATATATATAAAAAATACATAAAGAAGCAATTTCTGGTTCAGGGGAAATATGAACTCACCTGTATTGGAATTGCCTCCTCTGAACCCCAATTCCTTTATGGCAAACAAAACTTCTTTTGCAGCAGTAAAGTTTTTCAGATAGAATTCAATTTTTGGATGTTCACTGTGGAAGAATAAAACAGAGTAATAAGGTTCACTTTTCATACTGGCATTAGCAAGCTAAAACACACTTGGAAGGATTTTGCTCTTTATAATATATATTCTTCCCTGGATTTTAATACTAAAATGTAAGTATACTGCTTGCTCAGTAAGTCTTGCAATCCTTAGCAAGTGGAATTATCTACCTGAATGGGTAAATTAAGGACAGCCAGATTCTCATGTTTATCAAAAAGCTGAAAACATTAGGTTGAAAATACATATAGGAAAAAAATGAACATGCTAAATGTTAAACTAAATGCATCTCTATAATTAAAGATTGGCAGGTTTTTTACTATCTGTATGGCAAATACCTTCCTTATTAAAAATTCCTGCAAAATGCGGTTTGAGTTTTTTGATTTGATAAGTTCAAGGTATGCCAGCTACTGACTAAGAAATTAAAGACTTTAAGTATTCTGTGTCCAGATTTCATTTTAAATTGACAGTAGAAAGCAAAAACAAGTGAGTAGTTACAATTTAAAGAATATCAGCTGTTTATCAATTGGTAAGAGCAGGTTTTTGTTTTGTACATGCACATAGCCATTAGGGACTATTCACTCTCTACAATTTTTAAAATCTCTCCTTTGCAGCATGTTTCCCACTGTTCTACTAAGATGAGATGCAAAGCTGCAGCAGAGGGGCTGTGAAAAGTCCAACTACTCTCTAGTCAAATATTAAATATTAGAGACAGAAGATGTTCACATTTGTCATGTCCTCTCACATGCACATCTCAGTACAGCACAGAGCAAACAGTGCTACAGCTCAAGAGTTCCTTTCCCTTGCTATTCTTCAGCCATTACTGAGTGATATTGTTCTGTGAAATGAGAAGTGATGTGTTAATTGATTTCTCTTATCAATTACTCAATTATTTTTTGTGTAGACCTGTTCTTACCTGGCCTGTACAACTCCAACATGAGGCCCTTCTGTTCCAATTCCCAACATTACAGCTACTTTTCCAACAAAGTTTTTCTGCAAATTAAACCTTCGTTGGCCAATGTTGTAGCTTCCATCAATGAGAAATGCAATATCAGCTTTACAGTCTGTGAACATCCAAAATAATTACTTATTAACACCAAATAAATGTTAGGATTTTGCTTTGCAAAAGTTAAATCTGTGTGTTCTTACCTTTGTTTCCAGCCTTTTTATCAAGAGTCTTCTTAGGTCTTTTGCCTTCAGTGAAAAAACCAACATAGATCATTTAAGAATAAGAAGATGAATGGACTGAAGGAAAGCAGAAAAAGCTCTGACTCCAAAAGTTACAGTGCAATCTATCTGCAGTAGGAACTGTCAATCAGTTGAGTAGTTAAACTTGGGCTGCTACTGCTTTGCTCCTTGGAGAATATTCTTTTTCAAATGAAACAGCCTAACCTTCCATTTTACATCTGTCTGACTGACTACTGACTTGTACAAAGCCAGGTGGATTTCTGTACCTCACCTTCCCAAGTGCTACTGTTTCTCAATTAGCAGCCCTGCTGTACAATGGAGTTTTAATGGTCTGGAAGCAAACTATGACTTAAACTGTAAACCAGGTGGTCTAATCACAAAAAACATCTAAGTCTTGTACTTATATAGCCCTAACCTTCAAAAAAAAAAGGGTTTAATGCAGCATTTTCTGTGGTGAAGTTCACATAACAACTAAATTTCTGCTACACGTGTTCTGACAGCACTCAGCTGTTCAGTAGTTCTGCAAGAAGGAATGCATTAACTCTGTGTTCTCCCTCACTTAAAAAGAATGAGCATCGCAAAAGCTCATGAACTCTTACCTTCCTTTGTTCTGTCTTACTTTTCAAAAATCATTCCAGGTTTGTTTTTAATTTAATTTTGCATTAGTGAGATCAGAATCAATCTCCAAGATTACACGATTCCTCTTTTTTTTTTTCTTTTTTTCTTTTTTTCTGGTGAAAGATACTCTGCAAAACCAGATACTGCATCTGTTTTCTTCTTTAAAAAGAAAGGAGTCTCATGAAACAAGCTCTTTTAGCTGGGGACTCGCACTCTGCAGTGCCCCATGTCTCAAGGGGCTCCCCTGGCCGCGTACCTGTAGAAGGACGCGCTGTTGACACCGATCGTCCAACTGCTTCCAGCGCTGTGTTCTTGGGACCTGCTGAAATAAGAATACTTCTACTGGATTTCAGTGTATTTAGATTAAGTTACAAGGGCTTGAAGAATTACTGCACTCGCAATAATGGCTTTCTTTGTCACCTGCTATTAGTTCTGCTGGGAGTAGGATACAAGCCTAGGCAAACCTTTGCTGTAATTCAGTATTGCAGTTCTTATTTTACAGGTAATTAATTTCTGCATTTGAAACTACAGCAGCTGATGAGTAATAACAGCATATATATCTGATTAGAGGTTTTGAGCTGCTGTGGCCATTATTTCTAGCCAATAAAGTGAGGACTTGATCTGGAGAAGTGGATTTCACCTTCACCCTCACCAAAAGCACCTGTAATTCCAAGTTCTTATCTAGCAACTTGCCATGGGCACTTATACAAGGAGTACTGGTATCTTAGAGACAGTAGACTAAATTTTATCTGTGTAAACAGTAAGAACACATTACAGAGATCTGCTTCACAAACTTTCTGTACCAGCAAATGCACACACTTGAATATTTTTGAAACCACAACAACATATACAACCAATATGTTTCTGCATATGGTTTTATGAGGGTGGATCAGCCTCACCTGAGTGGCAAGGCATGACAGTTGGTTTGCAATTAGGCAATTAATAATTAACAACTATCTCATCAATGGGGACAAAAACTTCTGGACAAAACCACCACATCGCACTGTGACTTAATGACCACATCACACATAAGCTGATGTTATTACAATTTTTCGAGGGTCAGTTTTCTCCTTGCATGGAAAACTGTACAAGGTATTTGAAGGGCCTGATGAAGTGCTGCTGCCTGCACAAATGCAGGCAGAAGGAGGGAAGAGATAAAACTAAATGTCTGGAAGTGGCAGGAGGACCAGACTGCAATAGCAGGATCAAAACACTGACTTTGATCAGCTTAAACTGCCATGGAACTGTCAACTGCCTGTTATCATGTCATTATATTCTAAATGGATGATCCATTTTTATGTATCAGCTTCTGTTACAGACTAGCTACTCTAGCTGGAATAGTTTTTCTTTAGGTAATTGAGGAAAAATGAAGTTAAAATAATGAATTGGAAGTGAAAACTTCTGCTGCTACACATCAGATAACAATCTCTTTCTTTATGCATCCAGAATCACAGAGTTCATCTAGAGCTTCAAATATAGTTTGAAAAACAGTGTGATCCACTTACCAGTCACTGAGAAAGATGAAGCCCATCTAGAGAGCACCTGAGACTGGATCCCATTGGCATTTACAGCAGGGTAGTTTTCCTGTCCTGGGAGAGTTTGTATCCTTACAGCTCCTCCTGTGTTGCTAATCACCCCGCTAATGTTCAAAAAGAGTTGGTATAAATCAGACATTTTAGTCACAGGAAAATGCAATACAGGTAATACCATCATTAGAATTTTTGTCACCAGCCTTCTCAAAAAGATGGAATAGAGGTAGGCAGTTGTGTTTCAGCTAGAACCATCTGTGAGTTGCTGAAAAGACTTTAGAAAGACTATTCTACAGAGCATTATACAGATTTATTTTAAAAAAAATAGTCAGGAAAGCCTTAAATTCTGTCATTTAGAGCAATGCAGAACAGTGATGCTTCAGGCCATATCAATACCTAAGTGACAATAAGAAGCATCAAAACTGTCAGATCCCTTTTTTTTGTGCTACTGAAAGAACAGTTATTATTTTTAGAGGCCAAAGGTCAGAGCTTAACTTCTCTAAGAGTGAGAAAAACTTGATGCCTTCTAGTACATGGGCAGGTACAGTTCTGTGGGAGACAAGCAACCATTTCAAGACTATTTAAACACAGCAATGTGTGCCCTTTTGTTTGCTTTTTGATTGTGTTTGGCCTCCTGCTTAAAAAGAAAACCTGGCCTAATCTGATTTAACATATTGTGAAAGTAGAATAATCAAGATCAGAGTTTAGAAAACTTTACATATGTTTCTGCTAATATGAGATTTGGTTATCTGTGGCAAAGGCAGCTTCCACATAAAATTCTATGTGGATTGCCATTAAAATACATTCATTCTTCATAGATGTGACTTGCATTTCTAAACTGAACTGTGATTATATATATTTCCTTCTGTAGCTTGGAACAGTTTCAAAATATACAGACATATTCTCATCTAAGAATACTTTATAGAGTATATAGACAATGGAGCTTTAGTAAGGTTACCCTAAATGATTTTAAAATAAGATTATAAAGTTGGCAAATACAAACAGCACTTTATAGTTCTTAAAAAATAAAAAAAAATTAAAAAAAAAAGTGAGAGAAAAGCCAGACAAGAGACATGAATTGCTTAGCTTTAAATGATAGGAAAATCCAGTAAGTCAAAATTATGTTTGACAAAAATGACACATAAACGAACTTAGAATATTTCAGTCTACTTAGAATATAAATTTCTTCTCCAGTACCTGGTCCTCTTAAGCATTCAAGCCATCACTAGTGTCTCAGTCTCAATGGATAAGGAAACATGTCCAATATAATGTGTTTAATTGGAACAATTTCTATTTTAATTTTGAACTTGAAATTTTAGTGAAGATACTTTCAGCAAACCTGGTCCACTCCCACACTAGCTCCTAAGAAGAGCCCAGTGTCTCTTGCCACTTTCTTGGTTGTGGCCAACTTTGAGAGCTGAACTGAACTCAAGAAAAACATCCAGATTGAAAGCTCAGCCTAAGAAGTATTCCTGGAAACAATTTAAGCTTATTATAGGCACACTGTGACCAGTGTTGTCCACATTGTTCCATTTTGTCTATTGGTCCTTACATTTTAATTGCAACAATAATAATTGATTAAATCTCATTGAAATTTTCAGAGGAAGAATAATAATCTACCTAGTCTCCACTGAATTTGGAAGTTTTACAGTGATGCTGGAATAGATTTGCTCTTTATGTATTTGTTAAAAACGTTTGATTCTGTATTTGAACATAAGACAAAGTTCCATGCTGCCTTCTGAAGATACACTCTCCATACAACAGCTCTGCTATTTTTAATGCAAGTGGGGGCTGATATTAGATGTGAATGTAACATGACTGTAGCCTCATGAAAGTTATTCCTTCCTTCTTGCCATTTTATTCTGTAGGGGAGTTAACAATTTAAGGCCATCTTTTGCAATCTGATCAGTTTTATCTGGGATGTTTCTTCAGGTGAGTCTACTCAGAGTGCATGTTTATATATGCTGACATGGAACAAACCATATATTGCCAGTCTACCTTTGTGTTCTGAACTAGGTTGGCAAATTCCTTTCTGCCATGATTTATGATTGACTTTGAAAGGAGGATTCATCCTCTGTGGGTCGGCAATGATTTTTAAAAAGGGAAGAACTGTCTATGCATTCCTCAGAATGATTTATGTCACTGCAATCTGCTGTTCTTTGCTCCTGTGGGACTGACTTGCATGTCATGGCTGTTTTGACTAAACTGGAACACAGCAGATCTTCCAGGAACAGCTTTCACTTCCCTACTCATTATGTTTTATGCTACTGCCAGTGCTGCTTAACAGGGACTTTGTGTAAAAGCTGTCAGCCCGTCTTCTTACCTAGCTTGTTAATAACAGCCTGTGATTTATACCTAAATGGTATTTTTCACCCAAAAATGGACATAAATTAAACAGAAAAGCAGATACACGAGGTAGTAATCCAGTACCTCACTGCACAACAACTCATAAAAGAAAGTATACCAGCCAAGGGTAGTAGAAAGGCCTTATAAAATACAGGAATTTCAGATAAAACATACTTTAAAATCTGAACTGAATTGAGGTAAATCACCAGATTAAATGGAAGTTTTTAAGGTCCCCATGTACCTCCTCAGTGTGCAAGAACTGTTTATTTGCACTCTTGGAAAAAGAGATACAGGGTTTTGCTGAATTTTGAATGAATTTTTTAAACGGATCTACACATCAAAACTGATGCCTAGACCACAAAGAAAGTCTTCTGGCCATGGGAGGTGAACCTTATAGATGTAACTGCAGTCAGTTTATCCATAGAGACTTTAGGCAAGCAGCTGAATTGCCTGAATTCCCATCTTTCCTTCCTACTGTCACCATCTGCAAACTCCTTCCAAATAATCAGCCTTTCTCCATCACCCCAAGAAGTATCCTCCTCATCTCCAAACTGGCCTCGTGCCACTGCCTGATTGCCATCAATCACTGCTGCTCAGGATTTCATGCCAGCATCCTCTGGACCCCTAAGTTGGGTTCTTTCCTTCTTTTTCTGCACCCCTACCGCTTTTGGCAGAAAAGAAGTTGAGCAGCAGAAGCAGGCACGGTACCAAAATTTCCCAGGGATCTACAGCTGCTCAGAAATCTCTTTGGCCAGGCAACCTTTCTGTCAATATTCTTCCAGCAAACACTGGGGCAGCTCAGATGCCATTTGTGTTTATGGGCACTTTGTGGCCAGCTTGGTAACACCATGATATGCTTTTATTAGACTTGAGTTCTGGGACCCCAGTGCTTAACCAGGACTGGTTTCCCCCTTTGGCAAGTTAGGAAGGGTATGAAGAAATTTACATGCCTATTTAACATCTAAATGCTACTACATTGTGCTAGGTCTCAATTTAGTGGAATTGGCACTAGAACAGAACTGCACAAGCTGAGAACCTGGTCCTTCATTTGACCTTCTGATTATTAATCCAATTAATCACTCAGTGGTAGATTTAACTCAGTTCTTCATGCCTACATCGTGTCAGCCTGGTAGGAGGTTCTCCATTCTTCCCTCAACAAATAAATCTTTTATCCTTGTGCCTAGAAAAAATAATATTAAATAAATATTTTGCTTCCTAAGAGCAATTACACAAAAAATGAGAGAAAAAGCCAACTATAACAAGCTAAAACAGGCAGAAAAATTACTCATCTGTAATACACAGAATTATTTGTAGCTGAATTGTGCTAAATTATTTTCATGCATTACGTAGTATTTTCCTGCATTAATAACTGCCTCACAGTAATGGAACTACTCATAGGACTCAAGGAATACATAGACCCAGCATGCAAACTGAAGTGTATGTGGAAAGGGGAAGAGACCCATGCTCACACAACCATTTTCATTAAAAAAAAAAAAAAAAAAAAAAAACCCGGGCCCCACAACA
>VWZN01010808.1:0-21195 GCA_013396955.1 Regulus satrapa | reverse complement strand
CTGGCGGCCGCTGTCCCCCCTCCCCAAGCCCGCATCCCCGCTCCGGCCGGGCCCGCGGGGCGGCTCGACAGCGGAGCTCCGGCCCCGCGGGGACCAGGGGCACATGGTGTCGGCTAGGCTTGGGCTAGCGTTTCAACTCATCTGGAGGCCAGAGCAAATTGCTCCGCAGAAGCGTTAGTCACACGGGCTGGGGCTTTTGCCGCAGTGAAATGTCCCGGGAATACCTTCCTCCGGAGGTCGAGGGACAGGCAGGAAGAACAGGGAGAGGCATCCCATTTATGCCGGGAAATACGGGAAATGCCTGAACCGAGGGAGACTGGCTGGCCTTCCACACGGCCCCACAGAACCCTCTCTGTCCTTTGTGTGAAGAAAGGCTTTGTGCAAAGATCAAAAAGGACAGAAGAAAGCGCTAATTAAATTTTAAGCCCTATATTCCACTTGGGTAGGAAGGACCCTTCCTGTGCCTTGCAGTTCACTCTCTGGGAAAATACATTCACCCATCCTCACTGCAATCCTCCGTTACCTCCTTTCTACATTTTCCTTTCCTCCGATTCCCTTCGTTTTCTGGAGGTTTGCGTTTCTGGCTTGTCCCTGCATTCCTTTCAGACCTACAATGCTTTCCTTTACACCTTCTTCACAAAGGCTACTTAAATCATCCTCCAAACTGTTTGGCATTGACTTGTGCATGCCACCTTCAATTTTATGTTCATGAGGGTCTGAGCTGTGCTTGAATTTTTTTTTGTTTGAAACTGTGCTGTCTTGGGAAAGGCATAAAGGACTTGCCAGGAATGCTGGTATGAGACAGGCAAATTGATGCCAGGCTGATGGAGCCTGGTGCTAGGCAGCCATCTGCAGCAAGGCTGTTTGATGCCTTAGAGGCAGATGATTTGAAGGGACTTTAGAGGGGTACATGCAAATGTTACATTGCCTGTTGGACACAGCCCTTTTCCTGACATCAAGGGGCTCAATCTGTTAATTCACACCATCAGCTTAGTTAGGCTCCTTCATGAAACATTAGTTTTCGTTTTGTTCCCAAATTACTGTTTTGCTAGTAAAACAAACAGAATTATACCCACTGGCACCTGCTGGGCTCCCAGCACTGGGGTTACTCCAGCCTGGAACCAATGTCGCCTTCTTGCTTTGGAGGCAGAGAGTGCTCACACACACAGACAGGCAGATGACCAGGGCTCGTGAGGACACCTCAGCGGGGGCTGCAGGGACAGCAGGCACCTTGCCTGCCATTGCACAGCCTGGAGTACTCTCCAGGAAGGCTTTTCTGGAGAGCTCTTCACCACGGTCACAAGCAGTGTGGAACCACCTCCAGTGCACCAGCCCAGCAGCCTGAGCACTGAGGATGACAGGTGCCTGCATGCAGGCATCCCTTTTCAAGAGTTCAAGCATGACTGCTAGCAAAACCTTCCTGATGGGCAGCAAACCATCATCTACCTGCAGTTTATACCTTTTAGATGATTTATTTTTAGGTTAGGCTTTAGATTATTATTTTATACACTAACTATAGAGCTCTGTGAGGTGGAACTAGATGTCTGTCTCCTCTCCTACCAGGGAAAGGGAGAAGACTGCCCATCTCTTACCCATTATCAGTTCTGGTGTCACCTCTGTCCTGTCCTGTAGTGTGCTTTCCAGAGTAACCTGAAGGTTGGACCTTACTTTGATATCTGAGGAGTTCTCCTTTTTCCAGATAAATTTTTAACTATGTTTGTTCCTTTGGGTTCTATTACTGTAGTAATTAAAACAATCATCTCATATGTTTCACTGACATGAGGATATAAAAGAAGCCTGAGGACAAAATAACATAGGTAAGGACCAACAGATTAATTTACTTCCCATATAAATTTTAAAAACACGTAACATTGTAATGATTATTTCAGAAGTAGTTAATGTCTCTGGATTAATCCTTGGATGCTTATCTTGGGTTACTATGAAGACCTTTGTTAGCCTGGAGGTGTATTTTTACCAACATTTTGAAAACTTTTTTGTGTTAAAACATGGAGGTCTCTTAAATGATTAATGAAGACAAGGATGGGGCCCTGTTTCCATTTGCTGCCCGTTCACTCTTCTGTTTCACTTGGAGCAGCGATGCCACTGGGTGCAGAAGTAAACTGCCCATCAGAAAACCTCTTTAGTACACTGAGAACTGGGGATGCTGGTATCCGTGGAGAAACACAGAGAAAGGTGCCTGCTTTCTGGAAACAGAATTTCAAATCCTGTTTGAGGGTTCATCCACCTGCTCAGTCAAGAGGCTGCAGGTTTCACTGGCACACGTTTCTTAGAGAAATATGCACGTCTCTGTAAGTGAGGTGCGTTCTTCTGTTTCATATAAACATTATGTTAACCCTGAATGGAAGTGCCCGACCAGAGCCTGCCTGTAGTCATATGGCTGTTGTTGAATGTGTGGCTTCTGTTATTCCTGGCTCTGTAGTTGGTGAACATGCTGTTCCTTCCACTTCCTTCAGTAGCGGTCATCTGCACAGTTTGAGGGTAATCCAGGGTACCACACACACACACTGTAGCCATTCTTAAAAACACAAATTCTTTGTCTTTCCTTCATGCGCACTTACATTTGCACACAATATTTGCAAGTCTTCATAAAGGAAAAAGGCATTTTCTGACTAACTTTAGAAAGTGAAGATAGAGTGAATTCAGTTTGCTCACTTTAACCCCTTATAACTGGAGTAGAATGGGACAAGCAATACCTGTGGGTTGGTATTTGAATTGCTACCTTTTCTCTTGATTGTTGTGAAACATCCAGGAAAAAGCGATAACTGAGAAATATTTGTATTTGTGCATGACATTCAAAGACCCTCTTAATGTGCTTTTATTGCTAGTCCAGAAAAGTACATATTGCTGAAACTAGCTAGTACTTGTCCATTTTTAGTGGTGGATCACTGGTGGATTGCCCAAAATCAGAATCATGCAAACCCATTTGTAGCTCTTCTGTTTCACCAGTCTTTTGAATATAATAAACTCATGGAAATGAAACCTAGCTGTATGCCATTAATTGAATGAAAAAAAACCATGGTTTTGCTGGGCATGATTTAATCATCTAAACAGATGGTTGAAAAGAGCCTCTTTCCAGTTTGTAGAAAGAGCAACACTATGATACCTGTGTCTCTGTATTATTAACCTTCTGTTTAAAATATTTTTTGCAGAATTCTAATGACAGCAGAGTAAACAGATTTATGATACCTATACAGGTACCATTGTATCTTTATTTAATACTGAGATTCATATTTAATACTGAGATAACACAGAAATTTCGGAAATAAATGTATTCCTGTCATGTTCAATGCAATATAGGCTTGCAGGAGAAAATTTGTTGATCCAGGGCAGTTTGTAGTCTCTAGAGATGAAATGTCTCTTTTAAAATTAAGGACACTATCATCTATCAATTAGAGAGATGAAATTTCAGCTCAGATTTCACTTTGGCATGTACTATAAGCATTTATGTGGGTTTAAAATATTTTTGTATTTTCTATTTTGATGATTTAAAAAAAAAAAAACTGACACTCATTATTAAATCACTATTTTTTACACTTGGAGTTTGATTTATTCTGTAGAATTCAGCTGTTTTAGCTAGAACTCATATCAGTCTACCAAGTGGTAGACTTGGCTTTTGACTTTTTTGCAGTTGAATCGTTACCCATCTCCAGCAACAGATGGAGCTGTAATTATTTTTCTCTCTATTAGTTCTTCGTTGCTCCTTTTTTTTCCCCCTTCAGTAGTTATTTGAGAGAGTTTCTTAAAATGGGAATTATTTACCACAACACTAATTTACTTTTAAGTCCAAGTTATGTATTGCTAGAAACACAACTTCTCCAGTAACTTCATCCAAGGTATGGAAAGGGTGGGCAAGTTTCAGATCTGAAAGTAAATTGCTTCAATTTTTCTTTCTCTGAAGGCAATGTGTCAGCCTTTTTTCTTCCTGCAAATGTAAAGAGTTGTGGAAAGTTTATGGCATCAGAGAACGGTGGCTAAGGATGCCTGGGTTTTTCTGGTGGCTGGTTTTGTGAAAGGGTGAAAGGGTGTTTGGTGAGATTGTAACTCTCCTTGAATCAGGCAAAAAGAAGAATTCCCCCTGTGCATTTCCTTTGCACCAAAAACGATGGTTTTAAAGTAGAAATATTCTGAAACCCATCCTTAGCCAGGATCACTCATCCCTCTTCTCTGCTTGGGCAGAATACAGCCGTGGATAAGAGAGCAAAGATGCCACCTACACGGGGATGTGCAGAGTGATGGTTTCCTTGAAGGGTAGCAGCTCTCGTCCGGATGGCTGAGTGTCAGAGCCACAGACTGATTCTGGGGGTGCAATACCTTTGGTGGTGAAACCCTGCCTTCCAGAGGAATGCCTGACACTAAGGGTAGGTGGTTTTAAGGTCCTCTGAGGATGTACTGAAGGCTTTTTGTATTTTAAGCTCTGTGAGCATGTATGTTTGGTCTTTTGTGAGGCTGTTCTCTGAGCCATTTCAGTGTATGCACTGGTATGGGACGAGGCAAGCCTGGTTCCTCTAGAAAGAACACAAGTTTGAGAGGAGAAAGCAAACAGTATACTGGCCTTTAGCTCTGCCAGTTCCACTCAATTCAGAGAGGTGATTTATTGTACAAAGAGTATTCAGCACAGTGCTGTAGTGAATAATTAATTTCTTTAAAACTTGTTCGAGTGAATGGTAGTTTTGAGCTGCCAGAGATTTCTGGATTAATTCCTTTGGGTTTTATTGATTTTTATTTCTGTCTTTTAACACTGTATTCTGTCTTGTTAAATGTGTCTTAAAAACTTATTCAGATCGTGAAATCAAAGAGAGGAAATATTTTCCAAAACAGCAGAGATTAAAAGTTAGAAAAAAACAATGCTTCTTTTATTTTAAAAAGTCACACTGAATGATGAATATAGATTTTCACTTTGGTGCAATTTTTTTTTTCCCTGTCAGCTATTGCCAGTTTGAAAGAGATACAAAATATTTTTAAATAAAGAAGCAGTACAGAAATTAATGGCCATTCAATTTTTTTTCCTTACAGAGAGAGTTTTTACAAACAGGTGTTGCTGTAACCCTTTGCAATAGAAATTCAAGGTATTTTATTCACATATAGCTAGCATAGTTTTGTAGGACTAGGGTCTCTCTGAGCCCCTAAACTCAGAACTGCTTGGAAAAATATTAAGAGTAACATGGGTTATGGTAGAATTGCTGGAGCTGTTTAGGAAGGCAATGTTTACTTTGATGTCTCTGAGACTCACACCCTGTAAAGGATTTAAAGGCCATAAACTCATACGCTTTGTTCTCAGATTTTTGTTTTAATTCCTTCTGGTTTTACTGATATTTATTTCCTTTCTTCTGACACTGCTGTCTGTATTGGCTCTTCAAATCTTACTCAGATCATGATATCAAAAGAGAGGAAGTATGTTCTTGTATCATCCAGCTTGGCAGGCGCATTGGTTAATTCGGAAAATGGGAGTGTGGCAAAGGAATTGAAGTTCCTAATTTGTTACCTCAAGTATCATCACTATTCACTATCTCTGAATTGCACATTTATTTGCATATAGCATGACTTTTGCTACTGTGATATAACTAATTTCTTTTTGTAGTAACAATTGTGACACAATTTGATTATAGTTGGAAGAGAAAAGAAGAGATTCGAAATATTTATATCTGAACCAAAAATTAAAGCATTTTATTTTGATTTGATCACAAACTAATTATTGGTGCTTTATTTTACATTCAGGTTTCAATTATAAATAATGGAATTTTGATTGAAAATATGAGAAATTTTATTTTAAAGCATTGAAAACCCCCTGCTTTTCTGAAATTAAACATTTGATTTTGATTTGTTAGAATATTCTAATTTACTATTTGTTAAAGATAAAAATATTGAATTTTTTCACCAGATTTAATCTTACTTTCTAGAATATTTCCTCAGTTCTGTCTTCCAAAAAATTCACTATTCATAATAAATATAGACCTTCAGGGGTTTTTTTTCTTTCAGTTTTATGCATTTGCTTGTGTGTGAAACAAGTACTGTAAGAAATATTTACCTGTATCACTGGATAATTAATGGTCAGTAAAAATAGGTTAATCCATAGTTAACCCTTGTGGGACTCAAGTGTCCACAAAGCCAAGTATACTTTGGTACCTTCATGCCAGTGGCAGATGGTGGCAGTCTCCCTTTTCTTTCTCCCCATGGATATGTCTCTCCAAGATATCTGCTTTTATTAGCAGCATTTGATCTCTCTCTGATGAGGTGACCACATTAGAGCTTTGTCAAATTCCTTCCCAGGAATGGTACTTCGTGTTCAGATTTTTTGTTTATGTCACACAGTGTCACAAAAAGGGCTGCTGCAGCCCTCAGAAGTTGATTTATTGCAAATACTCCTTGCTGGGAAAGATTGTTTTTTATTTTTTGCTAGTATACATATTTTTAACATTTACAACAGAAGAATAAACTTCTTCTTTTTTTTGTTTGCTTTTACTTCAGCCATTTAATTAGCATTAATTGATTACATTAAAATTAAGAATGTTTTCCATGGAACTATGCTAAAGGAATGCTTAAATATACTTTTTAAATGTTTCTGATCCAAATACCGATGATTTCTTAAAAGAACACTGGTAGGAGGTCCATTCTTCAGTTTTATAAACATTTGTGTGCCTTGCTAAGGCCCACAAGCCCTGGGATAAGGCCAATGTAGACCAAATACAAGTTGGCTGATACATGTGCAGGACTTAAGGCCAATATAAATGCATCTATGAAATGCATGTGTACAAAAAATCTGGGGAAAACAGTTTGAAGAAGACCACCAAGAAATAGATCACACATGAACATTTCTTTCATGTGCGTGAAAGAATATCATTACAAATATATTTAGACAGTTTTATTTGGAGATTGTAATTTACCGTAGAGGATGAGAGAAAAATGGTATTTTGCAACAATGTTCAATCTGAGAGATTGAACATTGTAAAAAATGACATATTATGCCACACTGTAGAGGAAAATATTAATTTTTAAAAGAAGTTTTTGTAAGTGAAGCAGTTGATACAATGGAAGAAATAAATGTCTACATTTATTATGTTACTTTGTAATGCGTCTGAAGAAATATTTAATAATTTGGCAAATGCTACACACAAATGCTAAGCTGAACTGCTAAGTGCAAGTTACCACTACGAATGCTGCACTTCATCGGAAGAATTTAATAATTCACTAGGTGCTTGAAAGATAATCCAAATGTAAGAAAAACTGATTCCATCTGCTAGGTAGCAGATGAAAGTGTGATTGGTAAAAGACCCCAGGGGCTGCAGCCCATAGTCGTGTTCACGAGTCATTCTGAAGTCTGTGACAGTGAGCCCTGTTCTGGCTTAGCCAGGGTTGCAGAGTTGCACTGTTTATTACGATTAATTCTGTATTCTAGCTTTCAAAGGGAAATGTCACACTAATGCCAGCATTTATTGGTATCCAGCAAGATTTAGAGACAATGAACCCTTGCTCTTTCAAAATCAAACACTCCATGAAGCAATTCTTTCCCCAGAAAGGGATTTGAACTCATTGTCACATCTGGCATATAAAAGCCACATCTAACTGTTCTGGGTTTTTTCTTTGCTTCCAGGAGAAAAAAGACCGAATGCAAAAAAACCCAAACAAACCACCTCGCTTCATAACCCCAGCTACAAAAAATATATTGTGCTGCAGCTGTCCCTCCCTTCCTGAGTTTCCCCATTCTGTCCTTTCTTTTTGGAGATAATGCTTTAATTGTGAACAATTATTAGATTCATACTTTATGCATTTTTATAATTCAAATAGATTTATTTTATTTTAACATCTTTACAAGTTTAATGACATTTAAGTTTTTAATTTTTGACTTTGCGATTAAACTGTCAGTAAAAATTCAAAATCCAAACTCTTGCTTTAATTGGGGACAATATGTGGTACTGTGGTACTGAATTAGGTAAGTTAATTTCCTCATTCGGAAGCACACTGGTAAGACACACTTCTTCAGGTTTTTGAATAAAATTTTGAAGAAAATACAATATCTAGAGTGTATTTAATAATTTAAGTTTTCAAATACAAGATGACTCCCTAATGATGTCAAGCCACATTAAATGGGGGGGGCACATGCCTGCTGTTGGCAAGTAGAAATGGTAATGGGAATGTTGGATATTACTCTCTGGGAAATATTCATTACCCCCTGATTTTGGACTACAAGCCCATCTGGCAATTTAGAAGTTGTTTTCCTTTGCCTATCTCTGCAGGTGCTCCAAAAGGAAAAGGAGTAATTTCATTCAGATGTGCTTCATTGAAAAGGGAAGAGAACAAACAGAGCCAACCTTCCTTTTAATGTGGGGACTCTCCCTCGAGTGACTGACAGCTGGCAGAGATGTACACTATGAATAGTATGAGGTTAAACAAGGCCAAATGCTGAATCCTGCCCTTGGGTCACCCCAAGCAGCACTTCAGGCTAGAAAGCTATCTGGGGAAGAAGGACCTGGGAGTGCTGGTCAAGAGCAGCTGGATATGATCCAGTGTGTGCCCAGGTGGCCAAGAACAGCCACCAGCAGCACCCTGGCCTGTACCAGCAATAGTGTGGCCACAGGACCATGGCAGGGATTGACTCCTGTACTCAGCACTGGGGAGGACACACCACAAATCCTCTGTCCAGCTCTGGGCCCTTCATTACAAGAAAGACACTGAGGGGCTGGAGCTTGTCCAGAGAAGGGCAACAACCTTGAAGGGTCTGGAGCACAAATTATGTAAGGAGCAGCTGAGGGCTCTGGGGGTGCTCAGCCTGGAGAAAGTAGCCTCAGGGATGACCTTATCCCTTTCTACAACTTCCTGAAGGGAGACCATAGCCAGGTGAGTATCAGTCTCTTCTCTGAGGCAACTGGCAACAGGACCAGAGGAAATGTCCTCAAGCTGTGCCAGGGGAGGTTCAGGTCAGACAACACACAGAATTTCGTCATTGAAAGGGTGGTCAGGCATTGGAACAGGCTGTGCAGGGAAGTGGTGGGGTCACCATACCTGAAAGTGCTGAAATGACTGGCCTCAAATGATTTGGGCTCAGTGAACTGTTGGAGCTCTTAATGATTCTATTCCATGATTCTCCTCTATGGTTCTGTGATTCAGGAGATGACAGTCCTCTCTTCCATAAGTGAGTGCCTTTAGTGGCCTTGTGTCTGGGAGCCCAATTGCTGTTTTTCTGCCATGCCATGGAGACCCAGGGATTCTGGGCACTCATGAATATCCTATCTCCACAACTGGTAGGAAGTAAAGCGTGGGTTTGTTTTGCACTCTATGTCAAACTGAGTTCTTCCACATGTCAGCGCTGATGAAAGTCATGGGAAAGGCTGTTAAGTGTGTGAGATGATTTTGCATTGAAAGTTGAGATCAGGGTGGTGGTGTAGCAGCAGCCAGATGAGAGTTTTCATCTGCTAGGGGTAGATTGGATGTTGGTGGGTAGAGGAGCAGTCAGGAAATCTAGAAATGAATCTACAGGAGTTAGGCAGTAGCAGCAGACTGGAGGAAGCACATGTACATGTCAATGTATGTACATGGATTGGCTCTTTTTTTGGGGGGGAGTATTTAGAAAACTGGTATTTGTACTTGTATGTATCTACACATCATATATAGACATTTTTTATAAAGTGTGATAACTGCAAGGATAAATATGATGGGTTAGCAGAAGGCTTTAGCACGTTAAGGATAACAGAGAAAAGAGCATGCAGGATAAACTTTAGCACTGAAAATTTCAGGGGCAAATTCAGAAGTATCAGCACAGTAAATGAGTTGTATTGCTACAATCTTCTGCTGGAACAGCATTTGGTTACAGAAGTGATTTTTTAAAATGTCTGATACTTCTGTGGCAACAAGATGTCAGCTGGAGTTCAGAAAAAGAAGCAACAAACTCTTGAAAATGAGGGTGAGACCAAAAGAGAAAAGCCCAGAAAAAGGAAGAGACAGGGAATGAGGCGTTGAAAAAAGATGACAGGTGGCATACAGAACAAGAGAAAAGACAGGAAAAAAAATATGACTGGATAACTCTATTTCTTGTTCTTTCCCCCTGCTTGCCATTTGAAACACTGATTTTATTGTACTCTCCTCAAATACTTTAAGGCTTTTGCCTAACCAGGAGTTACAAGAAGAAGTAGGCAGAACACGGTGAATATTTATTGACTTAACTGGAGTATAATATTGATAACAAAGCAAAAGCCTTTTAGCTACATGGCAAAGAAACAGGATTACATAAACCCCCAAATCCTCTTTGGCTGCAATATCAATCCCAGATCAGTCTCAGAGTGCAAGAGTTGCGAAAGTATCAAAAATAATCCAAAATAAAGACTAAAATAGTTAATATTGATATCCTGTTTAGGTACAGAAGCACCAGTTTAGTCAACTGAAAAACAAAATGTTTATGCAGCCAGTCCTTCAAATTAGGCACCTAGGAGCCAAATGACTATTAAAGAACACATGGAAGTGTTGAGAGAAAAGACAGTCCAGGGAGTGAGTTTTTCCTTTGCTGCTGCTTTCTGAGCTAGGAGATGGTCTCCTTATTAAAAAAATTCCTCCTACCAGCTAGTTCCCAGAAACCTGGAGAAAAGGCTACTGAGAACGAAGGGTAGGACTCATCAAGCAACAAATAATTAGAGAGAACTTCTTAGGAAAAAGGTTTATCTTCCTCCTTCTAGTGCTCATTCAGTGTTCATAAGTATAGTAAGTACACAAACACCTTCTTGGTCTCTGCGGCTGGGAAAGCACTGACAAGTCTCAAGCAGTGCCCCTCTTCATTCCTGATTGAAAATGTTGTATTTTTATCAGTGTGCACAGATTTTTACATTTATCACAAAGGTACTACTATTTCCTCTCTGTGACACCATCATTAGTAAAGTGGTTTGGAAGGTGCCGTCTCACCATCACTGGAATTCAGTGCTTCTGCTGTGAATCATTTCCATCCAGTTTATCAGCAGAGATTTCTCTTGTAAATGTCTCTGACATCTCAGTACTCAGATTCAATGGAGTCCTTTAGGAGAGACAGTTAATTAATTATACTTAGAGGATAAAAAAAGTGAGGAGATATTTATTTATTACTGCAAGACATCTCTGTGTGTATATTTAGGTATGGGGAGAGGAAAAGAAAGGAAAAATATCGTGATGATTTTTAAGCATTTTGGAAAATCATTGTTTTCCCACGGCTATGACAGAAAGACCAGTGTATTTTTCCTTTTTCCTGCTGTGTATGGTACATGTGATGGTTAACACCAGGTGTAGTTTTGCAGTTCCCCACCTTCGGGTGGAAAGCCAGACTAACAGGTCCTCTCTGTCGTCCACCCGCAGCCACGCTCTCAGCGACTCATTATCCTGCACTTCTACAGCCGCCCATGCGCTCGCTCAATGGCTTGTGATGCCACCCGGGCAAAAATCTGAAGGGCTCCAGGTTAAAAATAGCTCTGCTAAAGGGTTCTTTTCAGCAATCCGGTTTCCCCTGTGCTCCTGCAAGCAGTTGTTGTGGCAGAGCTGGAGAGGGGTGGGCTGCGGCGGAAGAGTGGGCCCACGCAGCCGGGCGTGGGCAGGAGAAGCAGATGCCAGCCTCCCCTGGCACGATGGACTCTGCTGCCATCAACACCTTCGGGACATGGGGGTGATCCTGTTCCTGCTGAAAACAGCAGGGATAACCAGGACCCTGAAGGAGATGGGCACCCCATCTCAACTCCCTAGCGCTGCCAAGGTTGTTTGTTAGTGCCTTTTTCTCTCTGAGAATCCTTTGTGGTATTAATAGCTCTTCAACTAGTTAATTAACACTTCTTAATAGTTCTACAACCATGAGCCATTTTAATAAACATTCTATTACATGAACCATTCCTTGCTGTCTCTGTGTATCGGATTCTCTCTGTCAATTGCATATCTGCATGTAAAATTAGAAATCTGCAGTCAAAAATTAGAAGCTGAGAACATTCCAACACAAATATTTAATATTCCGTATACCTACATGAATTTCACTTCTGATTTAGGTACGTATCTAAAGGATATGTGGTTAAAGTTTAGTAGATGGTTTTGGATGTCTCTAAGATATTTGAAACACCTGCATGGGTTTTTTATGTCAAAAATTTTTACCTGTTTTCTGATTCCCAAATTTGACTAGATTAAAAAATAAT
Source organism: Regulus satrapa (assembly GCA_013396955.1). Lineage (NCBI taxonomy): Eukaryota > Metazoa > Chordata > Aves > Passeriformes > Regulidae > Regulus > Regulus satrapa. The sequence goes on along the minus strand of VWZN01010808.1, from coordinate 9,049 downwards.
TTATAATTTTAAAAATAGTTTTTAATATACAATTTTTATTTTTCAAATTTTAAAAATAGAGCTTTTGGTCATATCCACTTGGTCACTTGTTAAATTAATTTGATCTGGTTTATTCCCTTAAAATTTTTTCTCTTAAACTGTGACTCATGGCTTACATGTTACTTAAGTGTCAGAGGACAGTTTATTTTTAAAATATTAAATTTGGGAATATTTATAGATAGTCCACTTGGCTGGGAATAGGAGGCTTGTGAAGATGTGTGAGAAATAGAAACATGAATTCACCCAAGTCTGAGTGGGCCCTTAGTGAGCAATGCCTGCTCTCCAGCTTGATGACCAGCAGGGCACAGTTAGAAACTGCTGCACAAATCAAAAGATTTGGGCCCAAAGGAAAAGCAGCAGAGGGCGATGCATTTCATTTCATTAAGAGCAGTAAAAAAAAAAAAAGTGGTCTTTTATTTCTTCCCTTCACTGTTATTTAGACTTTAGAATTAATTACTAAAATAAAAATAGTGCTTGAATTAATCTTGTTATAATTTAAGAACTGCCATAATTTCCAAGTCTTCCCAGTCTCATAGCTTTGTGGTTACAAGGTCTGGTTACACTTTCTCTTCTGAACCTCAACTGTATTAATTAATGAGCTTCAATACATAAAACTCTTTGGAATAATTTTGATATCATCAAACCCCTTCCTCTACCCTCTGCCCTTTCTGGTGTCTCCACCTGTCTGGTGGAGACTGATCGTTCACAAGCACATCCAGAACTTGGATCCAAGGAGATAAAATTTCCTCCTAGTGGCTGCATCAGCTGTCTCCTCCATATTGACCTATTTCACATTTTTTTTGCACAGCATCCTCTTCTCCATGGAAAGACAAGTTCCCTTGTAGCCCTGTCTTGGCATCAGGTTGATCATGTCTACTCTTTCAGATCTGCAACAGCTGTATCCTGTGATATCTATAGACCAGTCATAAACTGATCCTGGGGATTACAAACGGTGGGTCTTGTGTTTAATAGGTGTTAGCCTACACAGGGATGAGTTTCCAGCCCTCTGACCACCTGACTCTCCCACCAAGTGCCATGGGAGTTAACAAACTTTACAGGATTTGGCCCAGGAATAAGAAGAGCAACTTGTAAAATGAGTTGTCATATGTGAATTCCCCTTGCACACAGAGACTGATCTGTATAACATGTTGTATGCAGAGAAGTTGAGATGCTGATAGAGAACTGATCCTTATGCCACAAAACTGACTGGGCATTGGTTTGGGTATTAAAATAATCTCTGTGGTACTTCCCTTGCACTTAAGCAGTATTTAATGAGAAAATTAGGTATTAGAGCTATACGAAAGGCAAATCCAAACAAAAAAATTGCTGATAAATATTTGAAGTTGTAGTTGATGTGTTTCTTATACCTAGAAAAATAATTACTGACTATATTCCTGTATTCCTAAATACTGAAAACGGGATTCATTTTGCTGTTTTGACATTAGTATTACAAGGATAGATACAGCTTCAGCAGTGGGACAGCTTGCTACTTGTCTGAGTGCAGATGCTACTTCATGGAGGGAGCAGAGATACAGGAGGCTGCATTTCCATAGACTTTTAAGTATACACTAATAGAAGGATTGTGTGTTTTTAAGGGAGGATAGCTGGCCAACAGTGGAAAGTTAGGTGTATTAAAAGTACTGTTGAAACAAGAGATCTATGATGTTTCCATTTTAATGAGGCCATTACAGTGCCAGTAATCCCTGCAAAAATAATCTGTTGACAGACACTCACAAAAATGAACAGATAGACGCCAATAATCACTTATAAAGTACTGCTTTTAAAACCTCATTTCATACACTGGTTTGTTCATCCAAAACAGCAGAAGATGCTAAGCCCATCTGAGATTTTTTCTGGTATTGAGAATTGCTTGGAAGGAACTTTGAATTTAACTTTTCCCATTAAGAAAACATCACTAATGGAAGGCCAGCAATTTGGAATGTTGAGTTCTGAGAATTTCCTGCAATGGTAGGAGATGATACCGAATATAAATTTAAAAAACATTGGGTTTAAAAAAAAATAATTATATGCCTGATGTCTGAGAGCATCTCATAAGGAAGTGCAGCAGTAATATAGGAGTGATTCAGCAGAGTTTTGGACTTTCTGTTCACATAAGACAAACTAACTTTAATGCAGCACAGCTATAATATCATCATGACTAATTATACTCCAAATTTTAACATTACATTTCACCTTACTTTGCTAAAACCTGTGGCCTATCTTCATTAGTTGCATATGCTTCTCTTGCTCCAGTTTCCTGCCTGGAAAGTGTAAAAATAGATGACTATAATTGTATCTAGATGCTTGTAGAATCCAAACTACCCACTGACTTGCAGCCTGTAGCATGCCAGCTGGATCAATAAGCAGTGAAAATCCATCAGGGGTAAAGGAAGAAGGGATAAAGAGGGGGTCTAGTTCAAACTGCACAGTGTAGACATGCACGGCTGTGTTCCTGTCCACAGAAACAACATGAACAACTATGTGAACGTGTCTTTAAAAATATGGATATAGTCTACATACCTAGAAACCTAACTCAAACTGTATAGAGACTTGAAACTTAAGAGAAGAAAGTTCCATTCTCTCAACTTATGTGAAGATTTTCATACTCCATTTTCAAAAGCAAAACCCAATGACATTTCTCTTCTTAGTCCTCATAAATAGAGACAGATTTATATGCAAATGTCCTCTTGCAACTAAACCTAACTAGAGCCTCATGTTTGCCAAACTGCCAGAATTTTGTCCAACAGTGACAAGTCTTGGCAGAAGCAACGCATGTACACACATACATGTAGGTTTAGAGAACATTCTGGCATCCTGTTACTCTGTGGCCTGGAAAAAAAAGTGGTACTTGGAAGTTTATGAAATTTTACTAAGTCTTGACTTAGTAAATGTAGACAGATTATACCACAGAAATTAGAACTCTTTCACAAAATTTTAGGGCATGACAGGTCAACAGTTTACTTTGCATGCATTTGTGAGAGGTACCAAGTAAGAGATTAAGTAAGAGATTAAACAATTCATTTGCAAGAAATCAGAAAATTACTAGTTTCTGTGTTTTTTATGATCCTTAGGACAAACTAGAATTTCTGAGAGGGTCAAATGGAGCTGGAGTCTGGACTGGCAGCATAGATCCTCAGTAGCAGTATAGAAGCCTCTACTCCCATCGGCCTTGATCTCTTGCAAAGCTTGCATTAGTTCTCTCTGCTGAACCACTCAGTCTGCTCTGAGGAGATCAAGACTTTGATAGTTTTAGTAAAAAGTCAGCTACTACCTCCCTATAGCCCATTTTCTCCCATCTAAAATAGGGATAATAGGTCTTTGTTTGGTGAGGTTACTCTATATGTACAGCAGTAAGACAGCAGTACATGTACTTGTTGCTGCTGTTATTTGTGAGTTTGGGACCTGCGTGATGGGAATATTCAGTGAGACCTACAGACCAGGCAAAACCTCAAATCTTCAAAAAATTCACTCATCCTCAGATAATAGGCATTTTTTTCTATTATGTACTAAACCCCAGACATTAATCCATTTATTAGTCAGTCCTTAAGTGTCTGACGATGCAAGCCTGATGCCACATCACTGGCTCTGAGGGCTTTGGTGATTCTTCCCTCTCAGTCTGAGATGGCTAGGCTCAAGAACTTTTCTGCAGGGAAAGCTTTAAGCTTTCCCAAGCTCCACAGTGAATCACTGGCCTGAGGGTCAAGATCGGCCCGGTCCAATGGATGGTTTTCTCCTGTCAAGGATCAGCCTCTCTTCTGGCTTGTCAAGGGATGTGTTGTCAGCTGGATGCCACCACTTGTGTGTCAGCCTATTCCAGCTTGTTCAGAGCAGTGCTACCTGCTGGCAGGTGGTGTGCCAGTTCTCTCATTCCTTTCATAGTTGTGGACTGGGTACTGTTAATTTTCACATTTTTTATGCACTTATGCCAAATGAAAGATATAGTTTGCTTCCTACTCTAAATCATAATGGAAAATCTTAGTAAGTCTGGGTATGAGAAAACCAGAAATAAAGTCAAAAGGGATCTTCATGCTATTTTTAGGTCATCTCACAAAAAGACCATAGAAATGCAAAATGTTAGTGTGGCAGCATAAGGATATACCATTATGATTAGGGATACAGGACACTTTTCTTCAAAATCCATTAGAAAATGAAAATTCAGTAGTGCTTGAAGCTGATTGGCATGCAGAGCTATGACACTGCTGCCTTTTTGAGTACTAGCAGAAATACTTCATACTTTGTGTGGCTGCATTGGTACTGTAGAGGTACCAAATCTCTGCAGGTTTGATCTCTGATGTGTTCTGTCTTACTGGCAAACTGTGAGGTCATGCACTATCCCATCACACATTCTGTTTTCCTGCAGAAGGAATCAGAAGCACATCAGCATGGTGGAAGATAAAATTCTCCCTAAATACTTCCTCTGGATTGTCAGTGGACCAGCTCTGGGAACCCACTTGCCCTAATGCTGGGCTGTGCCCCCTACCCCAGACAAGGAATAAGAAGTGCCCTAAAGCACAGATGTTTTACCTTGCAGATACAGCCAGCACAGCTGCATCGTGGTGATGACCTGATGTCCTGGGGTGATGTTTTTGTATCCCCCCCTCACCTCTCTGCTCCCATACAGCTTGGAAGTGTGCCTTTTTCCTCTCTTCAGTCCAAGCACACCAGCGTGCCAGCACCCCAGCAGCTCCTTGCCCAGCAGCCCCAGGTCAGGGACCTGCAGAGTGCATGATTTCAGGGCACACAGCTCCTTGAGACTGACATAAATGAAGCAATTTACTCCAGCTGAGGAGCCCATTTGTCTGCTAGTTTGTTCCATAACACCTTCTGTAGTTTGGCTAATTAGTTACTTTTTCTTTTCAGATGACTGAAAATCTCTAGGTCTAAACTAAAGCTTTTTGTCTCAAATGACTTCTTTTTTTTTTCCTCCTCACTAAATCTCTGTTGAAACAACTGCTGTATCTAAGGGCATTCTGAAGATTTGGATATAAATACCCACAGCAAGTAGATGTCTGTTTTACTTGTGTTGTATCATGTTGCACTACATCTGTTGACATTTAGTCACTCCAAATACACTTTTTTTATGCAAGCAGAAGATGTAAAACACATAGTCAAGTAAGAGAACATGTTGTATATTTTGTTGTATTTCAGTGAAACACTATACCTAGAATAAATAAATATAAGTGATACTTGGGGTTTGTTTTTTTTCCTGTTGGGCCACAGAATGAAAAGCTGTAGTATTCCTTCATGCCATTTCTATTTTAATTATGTAACATTCCTAGGGAAATGGGTAGCTAATATTGATAGATATTGTAGAAAAAAATACCTTTTTTTTCTTTTTTAAATTGAGGTTGTACAGCATTCATAAGCTTGGGTAAAAAACAAATATTACAACTTGGAAAACTGATATTCATGACTGACAAAACCATTTATCTGAGTGTTCAGGTCCTCTGGTGCTTAAAAATTTCCATAGCTAATCTGATTCATTCAAAAGGCTTCAGTCCATGGAAGCTAGAAATCACATGCTTAGAAAAAACACACTAAAGCATTTTAGAAAAAGGGCTGAGAAGAAGTAACGTGGCAGGATAATAAGGAGACTGGAAGAAAAGAGTAGTGGGAAAAGTTACAAGATCAAAGCTTAACTTTGTTTTAGTCACTTGTTTTGCTGGTTTCAGTTAGCAAATTGCTAGCGTAGTTTCCTGGGAAATATCCTTTTATATAAAGCTTTGTTTCTAGTGACAATTTAGCATGTCAGCTAAATAGTAGCTGGAATTATTGACTACAGTCTTCTATGTGAGCAAAACATCTGGGCTGTGATACCTGGGAAGTCAGGAATAAAGAAATAACACTGGAGATATGGGCGCTTGTAAATAAAGAGAGTGTAGCTGGGTACTTTTTTTTTTTTTTAAGAAGTTTGGGAAGGATCCAATAAACATTTTGGACTATTTTGAAGATTAAAGGATTAAAATAATTTTATTAGAACTATACCAGTTTTGGAACATTTACCTAGCACATTATCTTCAACTATTTTTTATTATGTTTCCTAGGCTGGTAAAGTAAAATGAAGAATGTCACCAGCACATCTACAAGTGTGAGAGAAGTGCTAGTAAAGAATAAGAAACAGTGAGTGTGTTGGATGGGCTGCTTTTACACCAGCTATAGACAGGAATGAGTGTTTGTAAAGGGAATTTGCTGTAAAGGCATTTTCTGTGTGGCAAAGGTGTGCCATCACAAGGAAGGAAAAAAGACCAATCTATGCTGCATGTCCTGGTGTGAGAACATGTCCATTGCTCTTCAGATCCTTGCAAAAGTCTTGCTATAAAGCATGAAAACCACATTCCTGACTTCTCAGGATGACTGCTCCACTAATTGTAATGCACCTCTGGTGACCTCTACCTGCATGAGAGCTCTGCTGGGAACTGGTCAGGTATTGGCAGAGATGGCGTAGCAGAGTTTGCTTGGATGGATTGGAGATGAGGAGGAGAGGGAGAGGCATGCAGAAGTGAGTCTTTGCTAAGTAGAAAGATGACACCTGCATCACAAGTACGCAATCCAGCTGTGATCAATCAGCTTCACCTTTGACCTACCAACTCCTTTTCAACTAGTGTGTCAACCTCGCCAGACTTCATGGTGTCAGCTGAAATACTTGTGAGCCACACTCTTCCAAACAGCTTCCTATTTGAAAGTGAATATATTGAAATAAAAATAAAAATATTACAAAGACCATATTTTAACAGGTTTCATTTTTTGTGCAAGTCAATCAAAGGCATGTTTGTTTGAGTTTTCATGAGATTAGTCCGAGGTATGCTATGATACTGTTAGTTATGTGTTGCATTTTGCTGCAATTCATCCTTCATCAAACTATTTACATAATATATTTAATAGAGTTAATTGTTCTCTTTGAGTGAGAAAGATAAGGATGTATTATCAATCTAAGACCAGTGGAACTGAGGGAGAAGAAAAATTAAAATTACAGTTTTCAGAGTTCCAGGGGCTAAACCCAGGCCAAAGTCCTTTCTGATCTTCAGCTCGGAGATTTTCTTCTGGCGGGATCTCCAGAGTACTCTGTCACCAAATCTACTCTAGTTACAGCAGAGGTAGCCCTGAAGTCTGCTGGGTTTGGGTATGTGCTCTGAAGCATGTGCCAGTTTTTGAGGAAAGTGATTTGGATTAGGTTATACCCTTCTTGGAAAGCCTTTTAGTGCTGATGGAAGCGCTCCACAGTGCGCAAGCGGTCCCACAACTCCTTATTTTAGCCACAAAGCTTTGCTTGACATTGCCTCTCCTGCCTCTTTTGCGGCCTGTGGCCAGAGCAGCGAGGCACAAGGGACAAAGACTCAGAGTTTTCCAGACACTCCCTTGTATTTGTTGCATTCTGATATTGTTGCAGCTGGTTCCTAGGGCGGGAATTGCATCCCTCAGAGCTGCTGACACCCTGGAGAACAAAGGGCCCCGAGTGATCGATGATGGCCTGCAGTGCAGGACCATCAGTCTCTCCTTAACCCCAGAACACTGAATGCAGATATTCTTGCCTTGCATAAATCAGCTCAGCTCTGCCTTTTTTCCCAGAAGGATTGATTTGCAGGGTCTAAGTCCTGGCTGCCACCAGCCATCTTCTGAGTGGCTGTCAGCTGTGGAGGAGGAATCAATGTAGAATTGTAGCAAAAGACAAATCCTTTGCAATGCCTTGACGTGCATGTGACTGGCATTTTTGGTGTTAAATCAGACAGAAGGAAAGCTGCAAACAGAAAAGACAGTGCTTTGCAGGGTGTGTTGAGTTAACATCAGCAACAGGGTTTATCTGGAAATTGAAGCCGTGTGGAAACATTGTTTTTTCCTGTGTATTATTAATATGTATTGTGTATTAATTAATATGTATATACACACCAATACTATCCTCTGACAGCATGGGAAGGGTTGTCATGTAAATTCCCTTTTCTTCTTGCATCTTCCCCAGTATGTTTATCAACCTCATACCTAGCTTATAAAAGAAATTTAGGATCAAAGGAAAAAAGTTTTGTGCAAGTAAAGGGCTTTTAAAATTATTCTGGCTTTAATACCTCTCAAAACGTCAAGTAGCTTCACCGACAAAGGCTGCAACATTCTCTGTGAATTTCTCTCAAAGTGACCTTGAAGATGAGAATGCTAAAAATGCCAGTGTGGGAAAACTCTATTTCTTATGCCTAGTGTTGCTCATCCTCTGGCTGTTTCGAGAAGCAGAACTCCTGTGGAGAGATAACACGCTATCAGACAGGCTCAAGGATGAACTGAGCCTAAGGGAGCCACTGTCCCTGTGTCTCTGCAGCCTGGCTTTGTTAGGCAGGTAATGAAACAAATTCATTACATTTCAGCTGTGCTTTATTGGTTGTCTTGGTTACCGGTATGTGTTGATTCACACAGATGTGGGTAATTCCAAATTCATGAGCAGCCAGAAAAAAAAGGACATTTTCAAACCATCATCTTTCAGGAAAATTTTAGGTAACCCTCTATCCTTATTTCACTGAGCTATTTATTTGATTTCTGTCTTATTTTTCAGTGACTGATTTTATTTTTTAATTACATTGATCCCAGATTATTATTAGTTTATTAATAAATTTATGATTTGCAAGCAAGTGTTGAATACTTCTCACCTGACAGTCTCAATAATAATTGGTCCTCCAGCAAATGCTGAGCAAGATTCTTTACTGTAATAAATACTACTTGATATTTTCCAATGAAGTTTAGGAATGCCACCTAGTTTGTACAACATTTAGTAACTAGGTTTTCCCCCCCAAATTTAATCCCCAAACCCCTTTTGCTTTATTTTAAGGATGATTTAAATTAATATCTTCTTGTCAGGTGTTATGGAGAGGATCTTTCCTGATGCCCATTAGTTAAACAATTTCTTTCTTTCTTTAGTGCCCAGATCTTTTCTTCTCAGATTTGTTCTGCCCACCTTTTAACTTTTCTTTTATGTCACCTCTGTGATTATTCGTTCTATATTTTGGGTTTAATCTTGCTTGGAGAGGGAGGG
>VWZN01010805.1:41014-105732 GCA_013396955.1 Regulus satrapa | reverse complement strand
CGGTACCGGGTGACACCGGGCCCGTGTGAGGCGGTACCGGGGGACACCGGGCCCGTGTGAGGCGGTACCGGGGGACACCGGGCCCGTGAGAGGCGGTACCGGGGGACACCGGGCCCGCTGCGGCGCCTCGGTGGCCCGGGACGGCCCCGCTGTGCCCTTCCCGGGCTGTTTGGGCTCTGGGTCAGCGCTGCAGCTCTATTTTAACGCGCTGATTCAGCCCTGAGGGAGTTTGATGTTTATATAGTCGGGATTTTGTATCCAATTCCATACCAAATTATATATTGATACATCTGTATAAATACACGTTTGTGTGTATATCTATCTTATAAATACATATAATTATATACGTAACAGACTGTAGACTGATACCAGATCTGTCATCTGTGAATTGTCGGTTTGTATGACTGCTTTATGGACGTGAATTTGCCGTTAGTGAGGTTAAACGTTGTGCTTAAGGGTTTTTAACCTTTAAACCCGGATTGTTAACCTTTAAACCTGGATATTGAATCACTGAATAGCCTGGATTAGGAGGGAATCATAAAGTCCTGATTCCTGGCCCTGCACAGGACGCTCTCAAGAATCCCACCAATGTGATTTTTATAGGGGTTTCTTTTAGTTCTAAATTTCTCATCCAGTCTCAGGTTGCTAATAGGCCAATATAATCATATCCTTTTTCTAAGGCTTAATTATTTCAAATTACCTTTCGCTAATTTCAAGCAAATGACACTCAAATTTTAGTTTTTATCTATTATTACAAATACATATAAAATAAATGAAAGATTTATTTAAAAATAAAAGGCCCTGTGGTTCATCGCAGAAGATGCAGGAGTTGATAATTGCTCCCATTTCTGTGTTTCTGTCAGACACAGCAACCAGCAAGTCCAGGGTAAGGATTGACACCCAGCCAGTGACTCTTCACTCCCTGTCTGTGCTCGTTATCTTCCCCACAAACCGAAGGAGGAAGATTGACACCTATCTACAGCTACACAAGATAGCTTGTGTAGGAATAGATATTAAAAAATAAGCCACAGACAGCTTCTTCAGAATTTTCATGCAATTGTGTAATTCCTACTCGTGTCACCTGAATTTGTGAGAGACAATAAACTTCTGCAGTGAATTTGACATTGATTTGCTTCGAGTCCTTGAGAATTCAACAAGAAGAAATCATCCACAATCAAGGGAGGGGGCTGGCCACGTTTTCTTTATTTTTTAAAACTCTCCTGGACACAAATGCTGCTGCCATTATCCCCAAAGACCTGAAAATTAATTACTACAAACCCAGACTTTGAGGAAATTTTCTATAACATTTTGTACAATTTTCCTTTAATTTGGAATTCATCTGCATTAAAATAGATATCGATTCCCATGCTTTGCTTTGATGGAACTGGAATATTAATATTGGTAATTTTGATTATTTTCTGATGTAGCTGTAGCAGTTTTAGATATGCTGTGACAGACAACAAATCCAGGGAACGGGGAAGGAAGAGCACAGCCCTTCGAATTTGTTGCTAATCATTGCTCATCTTACAAAGAACAATCACCTTCATGAACAAAATTCATCTTGGCAGTGAAGGAAATTTCTCTGATGGGATTTGTGGATACCTCCCAGATTTATTCTTGCCCCATATCGACGTCTCTGCAGCCATTCACTGCTGGCTCCTGGCCTTTGGTCTGGGGCTCATCTTGGTTTTTGAAGTATTTGCTTCACTCTTGTTTTAAATTCCATTTTTTTTTCTCCCCATTCTTGAATACAAAATGAGAGTTTTCTGTGCCCCAGCATCCCGGGCTGCCCTCAGTTTATTTGTGACCTGGGACCCTGAGGCTGAGTTTATATTTCAACATGCAGATGATGCCTCTCACTGATGAGCCCTGCCTGGGTTTCCCTTCGCAGGACTTTGGAAGCAGCTTTTCTATCAGGTTCCTCCCGGCATCACAGAGATGCGATCTGCAGGAGTGGGGGAAAAAAAAAAAAAAAGGAATTAAATGCGTAATCCTAAAACCAGGAACTGGTTTGTGTAAAATCAAAGGTATATTTCCCCCCCTCCCTTTCTGAGCCGGCGGCCAGGTGTGTTTTCACACCCACCTGCTTCCCTCAGTCTCTCACCGCGCCTTTGCAGATTAGCCAGCGCTTTGTTCCCGAGGACAAAAGTCCACCTCCAACTAAGGACTCGCAAAGCTCTGGGAACAGGATAACCTCAGGGATTTGCTTAAGGAGAAGCTCTTAATGCACCAAAGTCTATGTTAAACAAAGCCAAAAGCTGGCTCGGGAGGTTCCTCAGCCACTCTTTGCCATGCTGGGCCAGGGAGAAGCAGCTTTGAAGAGTGAGGTGTTTATCTGGTTCTTGGCCTGAAAGGACAGGCTGTGTGGTGGCATCCACTGAAATCCATCGAACTGGCTCGGGAGTCGGGTTTTCTGTCAAAGGATGCTCAGGGAAATGATCACCCACCGTGAAAGGGATCCCAGATTGTGGAAGTGCATTAGAGTGTCTCGGCTCTTGTGTGGATGGTCTTAGACAGAATTAAAGCACCTCACTACAGCTGGTGTGCCTTATTCTGAAAGCAAAATACAAGAAATTGAATTATTTACTTCCAATTGAAAGAATTTTATTTAATTTTCCTGTGGTTTACAGTACAGACAAGCACAAGCTGGCCTGGACAAGCAGGAAGGACAAGCTCATAGCCTGAGGTGCTGTGTTCCCTGTGTTCCATCAAGTTCTGCAAAGTGTGAATTAAATTACCTTCCAACGAAGGAGAACCTGAAAACACACAGCCAAAAAATCCTTTTTTACTTACCTGATTCTGAGGAGGTGCAATTAATCAGAAATACCTTTGTGTGTCACAAGCTGAGAATGAATTTCCCAGGAAGTTTTAAGCAGTCCATTAACGGCATGAAATTTCATGACGATGTCAATCAAGACAAGTAGCCCTCGTCCCCCTCTTGGCACTTCCCTGCATACAATCGTCACTCAATTACCACCAGCCGCTAATCGAGAGCACATTTTCATGCAAAAAACCCGTGGCTGAGGGTTGTTATTTCTTTCTTTTGCCTTGTGACTTCACTGCCTCACAGCCGGTTCTGTTAATGAATGGCAATTGATGGAAACAGCACCGGGCTCTGCCCTTTTCCCTTGGTGGCTGAAAGTAGGAGCTGGGAAAAATCGGAGGTCAAAAAAAGTAAAGAAAAGTAGAGGTAGAGAAAGGGCGGGAGGATGGATATGAAAGTAGAGATGGAGAAAAATAAAAGACTAAAAAGTTGGAAGGCTGAAAAGTAGAGGCTAAAAAGGGGAGGGAAGCTGAAAGCTGATGCCAAAAAGGGGTGAGAGACTGACGTGAGGGCAAAAGGAGAGGAGAGGCTGGCAGAGAGGGGGAAAGTTTAGGAATGGTGCTCACCCTTAGCACTGTAAGCAGTTACACAGCACGTCCCACCAAGGAAAAGCGCACCATTTGTCAGGAAAAGGCAAAGATTCTGGGAAATAAATGGTATTGTCAAGTCTCCACTGTAACCAATCCAGACTTAGAGATCGTTTTTAAAGGATCCTGACTGGTTTCCTTTGTGTTTCTGATCTTTCCACTCAGCGTTTTTACTGTGCCTTTCTAAGGAGCCCAGGTAAATGCATGAGGAATGTATGAGCCATCTTGCCTCAGGAAGAGGTGAATATTCATTAGATTTGGGAGTATTTACAAGGTACTTTTTGAAAGTGGGATTTAGGAAAGCATTTTTAAGTGACCTAGTGCATGTTCCCAGCCCTTTCATCTTCTCACCAGCCCCTGCCATGGGCAACAAAGCTTAGAGGTTGTTGGAATTTCTGTCACTTTGGGCATGGTGTGTTTGCTGTTTAATAACTTTAATATTCCAGCTGCAGACAGCCCCCTCCACCCATTCTGTACCTGGGGGTCAAGTGGGCACCATCTCAGCTGGCCTGGGTGGTTGTGCAGCAGCTGCAGTGGGATGAGGTGTCTGCCTGTGCCCCGACGTGGAATTACGTAACGTGACACAAAAACCTTTGGAAAAATTTCCTACCAAGTGTACAAACTGTTTTCTTGTGTATCAGGTACGCTTGGGTGCTGTGCTCCCTGGCAGACTGCTCCCATGTCCACAGAAGAGGTGTCCTGCCCACGGGAGGAACTTGTTAGGATATTTCACTCAGGAATCCAGACACTGTGCTTTAAATGAGAATAAAATTTAGACATTACTCACTTCCATTTGACTGTCAGCTCCCTTGGGCATGATGAAAGCAGCAGTGGGTCCCAGCTATTCAGCTCGCTCTGCTGTTGTATCTGGGGCTCCTGCAAGTCCTGTGTAGTGTTGCCAAGACCTCGGAGAGGATGGAAATCCCCGCCATGGGGATTAGAGTTCAAAGTGCTCTCAACCGCGATTCCCAGTTGTTGTCTCCATCTGACAATGACCAGCAAAGTCCACGGAGACACAAAACCTATCTTGGGACTGCTGCTTGAGGCCTGCTGATTTTCCAGCCTCTGCCTTTGACACTTTAACCCCTGACAGCCAGGTAGTGAGGTGTACCCTCGGCTGGTGAAGCAGCACCACACAACTGAACAGATAAAGCAAAAGCTGCACAAGCAAGCAAAGCAAAACAGGGAATTCATCCCATGGCAGGCAGGTGTTCCAGCAAGGCAGGGCTCCATCAGGTGTGTCACGGTGACTTGGGAAGACAAGCTCAGAATGTCCCCCCTTCCTCCTTCTCCCCCAGCTTCATGTGCTGAGGGTGATGCCATCAGGTCTGGGCTGTCCCTGGGGCCAGCTGGGATCAGCTGTCCTGGCTGTGTCCCCCCAGCTCCTTGTGCCTCCTCAGTGCTGAGGGTGAGGAGCAGCAAAGGCCCTCAAAGGCTGTGTGATCCCTGCTCAGGGACAGCTCAAACATCCCAGTGTTAGCAGCCCTGTTCCCAGCACAGAGCCAAACCCAGCCCCACAGCAGGGGGAAATTATCTCTACCCCAACCAAAATCAGCACGCCAGATCTCCTGAGCATTAGGGAGACCAGCAGTGGCCCAACTTTGTTATTTTTTTCGATCCATGGTCACTGATAGAGCCTTGGTGAGAACTCCTTGAGAGTAGGGATAAATGAGAGGAGATTAAGGGAGGGAGCAGACTCTGGGGGTGTAGGAACAGGAGATGGCCAGGAGTGCATGCTGTGGCTGAGCCGTGCTCCTGAGAGCTGGGACAGTCCTGGAGGAAATTGCACCAGCCATGAGGCTACAGCAAAACACGCGGGGTGAAGGCAAGGTGAGAAGGGCAGGTACTGCTGACTTTGCTCTGAGAAGGTGCTGAAGGGCAGCAAACACGGTCTGCCACTCTCAGGCAGATTGCTCTGCCGGGAGGGAACGCAGAAAGATTGGTTTATCACACAGTTTTTTAAATTGCTTTTACTTCTTGGGGGTGAAGAACTCAAACCAACTTTAGTTGGTGCTAAATGAGAACCAGGGAGATAAAAGAGATGGGCAGTGAAATGGGAACTCGATTTGGGGGAAAAAAACCCCCACTTCTAATTCTCCTTGCTGAGTTACTGAGACGCATTTTTTGAAATAGCTGCAATTCAGAACCATTAACAAGAACGTTTTACCTGGATCATTTCCTTTGAGAGTCCCCAACATGTGCAGGGACCGCACCTAAGAGATGAGTACAGCAACATCATCCTCCGGGCTATGTACCGGTGCAGCTCCTCCCTTCACCTTCCTTGCTCCGTGGTTCCTGCCTGCTCCTCTGATAATATCCCGCACGAATAACAACATTCTGACGGTGTGCTTCTTGCCCTCTAGATGGTACCAAGCACCGAGTCTGAAATGGCTGATTAAACTGCCTGCTCTCAGTAATATTTTCAGGCTCTGGGGGTTGTTAGAAAACCTCTTGGCTTTTCCATGTTTTGGATCCATATCCAGCTTTATAAATAGGTGGGTTTTGTCCCATTCAGTGTCATCGTTAGTTCAGCATGAGAAATGGTGTGATGCAGATTAAAATAACGAGCCTGGAGGCAAGAGAACGTGTGTGAGTCTCAAGTGCTGCTGCCTTTGCTTTAGACAACACATTCAACCCCCGTACAGAGAATGACCCAGTTCCTATAGGTTTTTGGGTTTGTTTTTTTCTGTGTGGTATCCTTATTAGACTCGGATTTAATAATTCCTGGAGGCTTTGGGTTGCATAGAGGGAACACACATCAACACCTTCCTCTCTGATAAATGGAGAGTAGTTCCTGGTGCCAGGCAAAAACGTGTACATTGGATATCATCTGTAGCTAGGAAATTGTTTGCCTGGCTCAGAATTCTCCCCTGGTCTGGCTTTCCCTGCTTTGCTGGGCTTTCCCTGGCGACACTGCCACCTCTTCCCAGGCAGAAGGGCCAGGGCAAGGCTCGGGTGAAAACACAGACTAGAGCTGGTCAGTGGGTGCTCACCTGAAAGGCATCAGGCAGGGGGATTGTTAAATCACCCCTTTCTCCCCAGCTTTAGGGCAGGAGGGTGTCCCAGCACAGCCACAGTGCCATCCCTGAAGGGGAGACTGCTGTTGCCTCTGGGGGAGAATTATACCAAAACAGCATTAACAAAACAAAAGTGACCTTGGCAAGTCAAACAGCTAACTTCAAACCTGTCTGTGATCCCTGCATTTCTATAGCAACAAAAATAGGAAGTTTTGCTGGCAAACAGTGTATTGTACATCTAAGAATAGCCACATTTCCACAAAGTTCTTAAAAAAAGACACAAATGCTAGTTTGGATATTAAGATTAATATATTTAATCTTTCTTGTTTGTAAAACAAGACATAAATTTGTGTATAGATATAACTTATATATTTTTTTATTTATATATACTATATACAGACAATAAAAAAATTTTCCTCTGTATTAGACTGAGAGATTTATGGAGGAATGATATAGGCATAACGGGGAGCTTTGAAGAAACTCAGAGTTTCATACTAGGTAATTCCCAGGGAAAAATAAACACGTCTCCGTGTCAGCCTTCAGCACTGTAACAGGCCTTGCCCACCATGGACTGAAGTCCCAATTGGCTCTTCCACTGGATATTTGCTACATGGTTCTTGAAATCAGGAGGCCGTCCCCACAGCAGGATCCTCAGTGCTCTGACAGCCACAGCCCCAGTCCAGGACAGCCATGGGCCAGGGGAGGTTATTGCACTCCAAGGATGCGCACGTTAAAAGCACACTTGTGCATTTCCATAGCTCCTATGGAAGAACGAGACATTTCGAATGTGCATATTTATCAAAAATAAGAGAGATGGGAAGCGAGGGCTCGCACGGAGATCCCTGATGGTGGCCAAGGGCTGGGGCGAGCTGGCTGCGTTGGACAGCTGCCCTCAGTCCCGTGAGGCCAACGCTGTGACCTCCTGCCCAGCCAGAGGGGTGTGACCGGGACAGGCGCCGGGATCCCGGCGGGACGGGAACTGCAGTGCGTGGCAGGGTGAGGGCAATGCAATGTGTGACCTTGCATTTCTCTCCTTGCTCTGTTTCTGAGGGCAGGTGGCTTCAGGGAAACACCAGTTAAGGCTGTCTCATTGATTATGTCTGTTACTAGACTGGGAGGAGGAGGGGAGCCTCGGGGTGGAAAGGAACACAACGAGGAATCATTTCACCATTCACCTAGAAGTGAAAATAAAACCCTCAAAACAATCAAAAAACCCCAACTCCAAGTAAATGACCACCTCACAGAACTAGATGATACTTCTTATGGCACTCAGCCTGGTGAAGACACAAAAAGAACCCCAACACCCCAAGGAGGACAGCCCCTGCCTGGCTCATGGTCAAAGCTGATTTGGGGCTCCTCTCTAATGGTCACAGTGAAAAGAAATAGGAGACAGTTTGGGCTGAGCCTCGAGGGCATGAACCTAACTTCTGGAGAATGGTGTGAAAGTGGTCTCTCCTCCTGCTAGCCCACCTTCAGGCTTGCAGTGGTCAAAGATCAATCAATCTGAGTTCCTTGCAGGGTCTCCAGCATGAATTCAGCCATCCAGAAGAGGAACACACAATAGTTTTGGTTGGAAAAGACCTCTAAGATTATTGAGTCCAACCATTCCCCCAGCGCTGCCAAGTGTACCACTAAACCATATCTCCAGATGCCACAACTAAATGTTTTTTAAACAGCTCCAGGGATGGTGACCCCACCACTTTCCTAAGCAGCCTGCTCCAAAACCTGACCACCATCAGTGAAGATATTTTTCATACATCCAATCTAAACCTCCTCTGGCACAACTTGAAGCCCTTTCCTCTCATCCTGTCACTTGCTACCGGGGTAAGAGACCGATCCCCACCTGGCTGCTCCCTCCTGCCACGGAGTTGTGCAGAGCCAGAAGGTCCCCCCTGAGCCTCCTCTTCTCTAGGCTGAGCTCCCCATCTCCCTCAGCCACTCCTCCTCTGACTTGTTCTCCAGACCCTTCCCAGCTCTGTTCCTCCTCTGGACACGCTCCAGCCCCTCAGTGTCTTTTGTCGTGAGGGGCCCAGAGCTGGACACAGGATTTGAGGAGTGGCCTCAGCAGTGCCCAGTCAGGGGGACAAGCAGTGCCCTGGTCCTGCTGGCCACACCACGGCTGGGACAGGCCAGGGGCCTCTTGCCCACCTGGGCACACCTGGCTCCTGTTCAGCTGCTGTCCCCAGCACCCCCTGGGCCTTTCCCACCAGGCACTTTCCAGCCCCTCTGCCCCAGCCTGGGGCTGCAGGGGCTTGTTGTGACCCAAGGGCAGGACCTCACACAAATGGACCCAGCCTGTCCTGCAGAGCCTTCCTGTCCCCCAGGAGATCGACACTCCCACCCAGACTGGTGCTATCTGCAGACTGACTGAGGGTGTCCTTGAAAGATTCTAAACAGGACAGGCCCTAGCACTGAGCCCTGGGGAATACCACTGGTGATGGCCCCAGCTGGATTTAACTCCATTCCCCACCACTCTCTGGGGCCCCTCCATTCACCCATTTTCTCCAATGTTCAAATGCTGAAGAACACAGTGTCAAAGACTTTACTAAAATCTAGGTAGACAATGTCCACAGCCTTTCCTTCACCCAGAGTCACAGAAGGAGAGCAGGCTGGTCAAGCAGCACCTGCCTTTCTTTCCCCTGTGCTGGCTGGGCCCGATCCCCTTGTCCTGCACGTGCCATGTGATGGCACTCAAGGTCATCTGCCCCATGACCTTCTCGTCACCGAGGTTGCATTGACAGGCCTGTAGTTCCCTGGATCCTCCCCACTTGCAGGCATTAAGCCTTGCCTTTGGCACTGGGGCCTAGGCTGTGAGAGCAGAGCCCAGTAGGGTGCCCTGGCTCTCTCCCAGGATTATGGCAGCCTGCCATGCTAGGACAACCTCCCCAGCCCGAGCCCAGCAGCAGGGACATGCACCCCGGAGTTCCCTTCTGCTGCTAATTACGTTGTATCTGTGGGCCAGGAAGATCCTGGAGGCAGAAGAGTTAAGTGGCAAGACACTGGTTTGGCTCCAGAGTGCCCAAGTGAAGCCAGGAGATCTCAGCTCAGCTCCCGATAGCTCTCTGGCCCACCACAAACTGTGACAAAGGTCTTTGCAAGAGCGAGGCCCAGAACCCCATGGAACCAAACTGGTGTGGAGATGGGGTGCCTGTACCTCCCAAGCACCGTCACCAACAAGCCAGCAGAAAAGCTGCTTGAGCCCCTTGACTGCACAGCTTGAGGCAGGGCACTAATTGACCCTTCAAACCCACTACCAACACAACCATCCGTTCTGCAGAGATCAAAGAGTGTCTTGGCTATCGCAAACCCCGGTAAACGCAGGCCTGCAGACATCGCATCCTCACCAGACCTGGGAGATTTGAGAGCATGGCCTAGCACACGCTGCCTCGTCGGTCTTCACAGCTGGCTTTACTTATTGATCAACGTCTTTAGGGAGCGTGTGAGAGTGCTCATGACAGTGGTGACCGTGGCTGACTGGCGGGCGAGCTGCTCCACAGTCTGCTGGTGGCTCAGCGTTCTGGCCGTGGACTCCTCGGCAGCCTTCAGGAGGAAGGTGTAGTTTCTCACCACCTCCTCCACCTTGGTCAGCAGCTCTTGGCGCTGGGACTCCGAGCGCACGACGTACACCAGCCTCACAAAGGTCTCGATGAGGCTGCTTAGCACCTGGAAGCTGCTCGTGATGGCGGAGAGCATGTGGGTGGGACTCTTGTCGACGGCGGCCACGCGGCGGCAGGACGCCCGGAACTCCTTGAACTTGAGGGCCAGCTCCTGCTTGTACTCAGCCAGCTGGGAGACATAGGGTTTGCAGTCCCGGACCTCAGGGCTCAGCACGCACTGCCTCAGGATGGTCAGGAGCTCGTTGGTGTCCAGCTGCACCTGCAGAAACCCATTGGGAAAGCTGTAGGCATGGCCTCGAAGGGTGTTGATCTTTGCCAAGCTCCCCTCAAAACTGGAGGTCCTTAAATCTATTTCCTGGGTCTGGCTCTCATTGGGACTGCTGCAGGCTGTTGCGTCTAGGACCTGAAGAGTCCTGCTCATGACTGGGACCATCTGACTGTCCAGCTTCATTCCCGGGAGTATCTGCATGGGGATGGAATAGGACAGCTCATCCTTCTCGCTCCCATCATCTGCAACGTCGCATTTTCTGTAGTAGAAGCAGTACCGGATGGAGCAGCACTTCTCATCTTCCATGTCTTCATCCCGCAGCTCAGCAGGACTTGGGTACATCTCCTCCTGGACAGAGAACACTGCCGAACCCTTCTGATTCTTTTTGTCCTGTGCTATCTGGACGTAGGAGGGGTCAGCCATTCCAGAGGCTTCCTGGATTTTGCTCTTCAGAACGGGACAGAGGATGCTGGGCTCAGGCTCTTTCTGGGGGCCTTTCTGCTTGGCTGTGTAGATGTTCTGGTAGACGTCAGAGGACAAGGATGTCCTATCAGTCTTATCTATTTCACTGACACTGTAGCGACGCAAGAGCTTCCTGTAGTGGGGTGCACCCATGCACTCCCCTTGGGAGGTGCACGTTGTCAAACAGGACACGCCGTTCTCTGCTTCCGACCGGTTGTCTCTGGACTCTAAGCTTGTGGATCGTATCCGTTTGCCTTTGGAAGGGCTACTCATGCTTGTCAGCCTAATGGCTTCTGCCTGCTTCTGGTCATCTGCAACTTTATCCCTGCCTCGCCTCTCCAGTTCTGGGATCACCAGCTGGTTGGGGGGTGGCCTCATTCCCCTGCAAATCCGCTTGCAGTCACAGCTACGCCTCTGCTCCCTGGACATGCCAGGGACTTTTTGCACGGGACTGCTCCTCAGCTGGCAGCTGCAGCGCCCAGGGGCAGGTGGGTGCAGATACTCCTGTGGAGGGAGGTCACCTTTGCTCTTTGGCTTGAGCAGCTCTTCGAGGAATTCCAGCTCATACTGCTTCACCTTCTGCAGCTGGGCCTGCCGCTCGTCCGTCTCCTTCTTCAGCCGGGTGGGAAACGTTGCAGAGAACAGGTTCCTAAGCCTGAAGGGAGCTTTTGGGGCTTTGGGTTTAGCTGGGACATCAGCATCTTGTTGGGTTACCTCCAGGACTTTT
The DNA here is from genome assembly GCA_013396955.1 of Regulus satrapa. Taxonomy (NCBI): domain Eukaryota; kingdom Metazoa; phylum Chordata; class Aves; order Passeriformes; family Regulidae; genus Regulus; species Regulus satrapa. The sequence continues at coordinate 94,230 of VWZN01010805.1, read as the reverse complement.
TCTACTTTTTTGGAAGGCACAGTGCTAACCTGCAGGCTCTCGGATCTGGGCATCAGCTGGATCGGCCCTTTGGCTTCCTCACTGGTGCTCCTGAAAGTGCTACCAGGTGATGGAGAGTGCACATGGCTGCTCTCAGCTTTTAAGATTTTGGCTGAGCTTTCCTGTTGTATTTTCTGTCCTTGGTTTGAAGCAGTTGTGTGTTTCTGCAAGACGAGGCTTGTGGCTTCACCACCTGCCTTCTGACCTGTCTCTCCACTTGCAGCTTTTCCTGGAGCATCTCTACTCACTTTTTGCTGGTAGCTTTTAGAGGCAAAAGTCTTACTGGACATCATTTCCTCGCCTGCTGAGGCGAGGTGGAAAGCTTCAGCCTGACTGCCAGGAGCTTCCTTAGGACTTGGAGAAACTTCACAGTGCTGCTGCGGAGAGAGCTGCTGCTGCTGCTGGCAGTTGCATAACTTCTCTGCAGTTTGTGGACCTCCTTTAAGTGTCAAAGGCTTGCTGCTGGCTGGTGCACAGCTGCTGGTACCATTTATGTTCTGGTCTTCTTTTAAGGCTGATACCGCTTGGGGAGCTGAGGCTTTTGCATTTGCCACCTGCTGCAGAGCAGCTAATACGGTGGCTGGAGTTACACTGCTTTTCTGATCCAGGAGAAGCTTGGAGCTTGGCTGCACCTCTTTGGGCATCTTCTCTTGTAGATCCTGTGCCTGCTCCCTGCTCGGGGCTGCCGTGGCATGCAGAGATGCCTCCAAGACAGCTTTTGTGTGACCTGCACCTTTGCACTCCGAGCTCGGCACTGAAGCGCCCTTGCTCTGCTCACTGAGCCGGGGGATCGGCCCCGGCTGGGCAGCCGAGCTGCAGCTCTGCTCCCCGGGCTGCTGCTCCTGCTTGCTCTTGCAGTTGGTAAGGCTGGGACTTTGGGTAGAGAAGGCTGCCTTCACTGAAGGGCTCGGGTCCTGGCGGCTCAGGGGGTAGGGTGAGGTGAGAACAGCCTGGGCAGCACAGCTCTGGATTCGGAAAGGCAAGTCCTTCCTGGCCAGGAGGTTTTCTTTGTTGATGTGTTGGGTGAGGAAGTAGGCTGCGTTCTGATGCTGCTTCATAGCAGAGACCATCTCCGAGACATCGGTCAGCTCTGAGGAGTTTGTTTCGTGGCCAGAGTCCAAAGATGACTCAGGAGTGATGGCAGCCAGGACAATAAGACCTGAGGAGGGACACAAAGAAAACCCCAAGACAACCCTCACACCACAGTGCTGTGTGGAGGAGAGGGGAGCTCCTTGCGGCAGGAGGGTCCCAGGAATGCATGGCACATTGGAGAAACTTCTGTGACTTCTCACAACTAAGAGTTAAGGCTTGTAAGGGAGATCACTTGTCACTTGTCACTTGCCAGCATTGAGCCAGCTTGATAGCTCAATTCAGCAAGAGCTTCTGGCCCAGGAAAAGATCCTGTGAGGCTTTCCATTGTTGGTGGTAGCAGAGCTATAGGGATGTGTCTGGCACAAGAAGGAAAACTGGGCAACAGGTACTCTGCCACAGTGAGTAGGACAACCACGGTGGGAAGAGGGACAAAGGGCTGTGCTGCCAGCAGGCTGGTCCCAGAGTCACCCATCTGGCAGCAAGTTTGCCTTGTGAAGGGCTCACACACTGCAAAACCTGGGTGGGAACCTGCAAAGACCGATGGGCAAAGGCCCCAGGTGAGTGGGGTTACAGTGGGGAGGAACTCATGCTCACAGTACTGGTTTGGCAGAGACTCGCCCCAGCCTCGTGGCATGTGGCAGATATGGGATAACAGAGAGACTCCTTCAGCCACTGTCAGGGAGAGGAGCCACCTCAGCTTCTCAGAAATCTTCTGAACAGCAACTTGGCTGCTCCTGCTACAGCCTGCCGCCACAGCTTAGTTTTTACTAGAAGCTGCTTCAGAGTCACTCATAGGGTGGGAGGAGACTGAAAGGGAAGGATGTACAGTAGGAAAGAAAGGCTACAGGGAAAAAAGGGAGTCACAGCCACTAAAATACCTGCTGTCTGCTGTGGTGGGGGATGTGGACAATCCTCTGAAGCAGCCAGGGCTTCCAGCGCCTGCAGGGTGGACACCAGGGCATCATCCAGCTCTTGGGCGTGGTCTCGGACTGTCCGTGGCTGCACGCTGTCGATCAGGGTGACCGGGATCTCGTCGTAGAGGATGCCACAGAGGTGCCGGCCCTGCTCCTGGCTCTGGGCGGCCGCCCGGCGCTTGGGGTCGTCCTCGTCGGAGCTGTTGTCTCGGAAGCCAGGAGGGGGGGCGGCGATGGCGGGGAGCAGGGATGTCGTCTCATCTTCTTCCTCGTCGTTCCCGGGAGGGGGAAGCGACATCAAGTCCACCATGTTGTCACGGGTGCTGCCAGGCTTGCCCCCCGTGCCCGAGGCCAGCCGGCTCTTGATCTTGGCTTGGCAGGACTCGCAGTAGAAGTGGGAGGCGTCGCTGCGCAGGTGGGTGTCTATGGTGTGTGCCCTGGCCCTGCTCGCGTGCCTGTCTTGCTCAAGGCCGTCCGGGTCATACTCCTTAGCTGCCCCGTTATAGCCTTGGCCAGAGCTTTTGGAAGTGGGGTCAGATTTGGTCCTGGGACGAGTTTCCTCAAAAAAAATCAGGTTTTCATTGATATCCGTCCCGCTCTCTCTTTCCTTCCTCTGCTCTCGCATGTGCAGGTAGCAGAAGCGGATGAGCTCCGAGTCCGAAGCCCTGGTGGCAGAAGCCCCGGCTGCTCCGGTGACAGTGGCAGAGCCACCCACCAGCCCATTCTCTTTCTTTCCCATGTTCCCTGCCGCGGCAGGCCGGTGGAAGTTGTGTGCGTTGATGTAATCTAAACCAAAACCACAACAGGCACGTTAGCAGCAGCACCCAGATGAAGGGGAAACGGCGTGGGGAAGCTCCTGCTCAGCCTGGAGAAGCAGCTGTGTGCTCTCTGCCCTCCAGCCTTCAGCATGCTGCTCTGCAGTGGGACACCCACGTTCCCTGCAGCACAGTCAGGTCTTCAGAAAACCTGCTGGGCCTGCCTGCCAGGAGGCAGGGTAGGAGAAATGTCCTGCACCGCAGAAGGAGTTGGAAGGGATGTTTAAAGGCCATCTGGTCCAATCCCTCTGCAATGAGCAGGGACACCTTCAACTAGATCAGGTTGCTCAGAGCTGTGTCCATCCTTGAATGTTTCCAGAGGTGGGAACCTGTGCCTACACCTTGCCACTCTCATCATAAAAACTCTTCCTTCTGGTGTCTAACCTGAATCTACTCTCCTTCAATTTAAAACCACTGCCCCTTAGCCTATAGCTACAAGCCTGATTAAAAAGCCTCCCTGGAGCCTTCTCTTCTCAAGACTAATACCTCCAATTCTCTCATGTAGGAGAGGCGCTACAGCCCTCTGATCATCTTCATGGCCTCCTCTGGACTTGCTCCAGCAGGTCCATGTCCTTCCTGTGCTGGGGACCAGCTCTGGAGGCAGCTCTGCAGGTGGGCTCTGACCAGAGTGGAGCAGAGGGGCAGAATCCCCTCCCTGGACCTGCTGGTCCTGCTGCTTTTTGGGCAGCCCAGGACACACTTGGCTTTCTGGGCTGTGAGTGCACATGGCTGGGTCCTGTCCAGCCTCTCATCCCCCAGCATCCCCAAATCCTCCTCAGCAGGGCTGCTCTCCATCTGTTCATCCCCCATCCTGGATCACTTTTGGGGTTGCCCTGTCCCAGGTGCAGCACCTTGTGCTTGGCCTTGTTGAACCTCATGGGATTCCCACGGGCCACTGCTCGAGCCTGTCCAGGTCCCTGTGGATGTCACTCTGTCCCTCAGGCACTTCAACTGAAAACTCAGCTTGGTACCATCTGCAAACTTGCTGAGGGTGCTCTCAATCCACTGTGTCCTTGATGAAGATGTGAAACTGGTCCCAGTACAGGCCCCTGAGCTTGATCCCTCTGCTGGGAGCAGGGCTGGGCAGAGCCAGAGGGGGCTGACACTGAGACACAGGGATGTGGGTGCTGCATCGCTGATCCACCAGCTGTATCCAGAGGGCAGCAGGAGCAGCCTAGCTGCTCCAAGGACCTCCAGCCTCAGCCTGCCACAGCTCACACGTTATAGGGCAAGAAGGAATTGTTGCCATTTTTGGGTAATGTTGGCCACACCAAGCAGTGTTCGTCAGGAGACTACTAAAAGTGGAGTAATATTGCCTTTTGGGGAGACATCCACTGCAGTTTGGCTGTGTTCAAGTGACAGACACCCCCCCAGCCCCTTGTCCCTTGCTGCCCGTGATTCATGGGTTATTTCTGTCTGTCTGGCAGCTATTGGGGCAGGCTGGCTATATCAGAACCCATTGCTCTTGCTGTTAAGTATCTCCCAGTGACAGCATCCCCTTGTTCCCTTGTGCAGGGAAAGTGGCTGAAATACTGCTTGAATTTCTGGCCAGTGGTCCATCCCTCAGGAGGGGCATCTGTCTGCATTGCAGGTTGGATTGTGCAGCTGTGCTGAGAGCTGGGGGATGCAGGTTCTGTCTTACCAAGGATAAATTAAATCAAATACGTCCTAATTAAATTCATTAGCTCGACAAATTGGACAATTTGTCTCCCCAAACACGTGTTTATATTATGCTGTTCATCACCTGCAATGCTGAAATCCCAATAAAAACAAAATCTCTTTCATGCCTGGCCATGGCAGGGCTCAGAAATGACAGCTGTGTGAGGGAGCACTAGGCTGCCAGAGCTGAGGACGTGTGGGCTGTAGCAGGGTGGCAAAGGCTGAGGCAAAGGCTTGCTGGCTGCCCATGCCAAGCCAAAGCCTGCTGCCGAACGGGGCCAAACCCCTAAAATCCAAAATCCAGCTGCTGCATGCTCAGGAAAGAGAAAACTTCCTGACAAGGAGCTGAGAGAGCAACTAAGGGCACAGAGCTGCTTGGCTGATGGTGAGAGTGGAGAGAAGAAGGGATAGGGAGCTGAATCACCTGTGTAGCTCCAGCATGGCACATCGGAGGGCAAGGCTCTGGCATATGGCTCCGCAGGGAAATCAGAGAGATTGATCTAACTGACAACATTCGGACAGCGTGTGCATTTCTAAAAATGTCTGCTGCTCAGCAGGAGGCTCTAATGGGCCTCAGGGAAGATGGATGTGCTCCTCTTCTAGGTAAAAGCAGGAGCCAAGGCTTGATTTTACATTTAAGATTCTGGCACAGTCTGCCTGTAGCCTGGGAAGTCTGGGCTAACTTAATTCATCCCAGTGGGGCTTTCTCCTGCAAGGACGTGCTAATGATCAGCAGTGCTGCTCCCTGTGATCTGCCCAGCTCTGACAGCTCAGCCTGCAGCCCCTGTGGAGACCAGAACTGAGAGCAGACCGTTTCCCCAATACACTCTAAATTCACTCCTTCTGAAGGGTGTCCGAGCGACTGGGCTGAGAGCACGGGGTCTGCAAGGAAACTGCTCCACTCCTCTGGCCACAGAGGTTTCACTGCACCCAGGAGGAGAGGGCAGGCCATCCAGAGAGGGGCTGGCACAGATCCACTGCTGTCCTGCCCACACTGCGACTCCCTCACACTCACTCCCGCCCCTGCAGACTTACAGTGGTTTCTGGAGACTGTCAAGAATAAGGCAAGATCTACAACCCTTTTTGGTAGAGGTTTGGACCATAGCCCTGAAGCGAAATCTCAGGAAAAAATTCTGGCTATTGTCACAGTAGCTGGAGTGTGGAAAAACACCACTTGAACATGCTGAGACACCCCCTGAGAGGCCAGGAACTGTGGGTGCTGCCAGCCTCCTTCCAAGCCCTGGGTACGGGATGCTCTCCACATCTCTGGCCCTCCACAGCCCCGTGGTCCCTGTAGCCCATGTCAGGCTGGCACAAGCCAGGGAAGGAGTGCTCTGATGACAGTTAAACCAGTTCGGTTGCCAAGACCCTCTGCTCACAGCAAAATGTGACTAAATACATTTCCACAGGGCAACCAGGGCAGAGAACAGTAACAGCTGTCAGTCAGAGGCACAGGGGAAGAAGAAAGGAGAGGAAACTGTTTATACTTACACCAAGATCACCTGCCAGGCCTTTTCTGGATTCACTGAGGTTGCTGCAGATGCTTTCCTGATCCCTCTTGTGAGTGGGTCCTCCCACATGTGCCAAATCCACGTTCGGGTGCCTTCCTCAAAGGCACCAAGAGCTTTCCCAGGGACCCTGTGAGCTCTGCAGTCCTCCCACCTCCCCAAGCCAGGCCCATCTTGAGAAGGGAATTTTGACACTGGCAGCTAAAGTGAGGACTTGTCACAGCTCTCTGGAGGTGCAGTGTCACTTGGGAGGTCTGGGAGTGACCTTCCATAGGCAGCTGGGATGGTATTTTGCCCATCTCCAGTCACTGAACCTGTATTTTATTTTTTCCTATACAAAATATATTAGATGTGAACACCTGCACAGAACAGGAGGTGTTCATGGTTGGCCGTTGTTTGCTATCACTCTTGAGAACCATTGCTCTTTCTGGAGGGTGACTCACACCTGCAATCCATCCTTAAGGAACAGCATTGGTGCCTGTTGGGACGGAAGCTCCTGCTGTGTCCAGACCAGGACAGCTCCTGCTGTCTGTCTCTGCTCCCTGAAAAGCTGGGACAGCAAAGCTGCCTTCCTGATTCAGGGAATCAGCAGCGCAGGCTCGCAGGGCTGCTCGTGAGGCTCGGAGACCCTGGAGGCAACAGGGATGCAGTGCCCTGAGCTCACACACTCAGGGAGGGCAGGGTGTCAGCCATGGAATGCGTGCTGCATCCCTGCAGCAGTGCACAGGCTGCTCTGTGAGGGGCCAGCATGTGGCTGGCAGCTTTACAGGTCTCCTCAGACAGCACCGCCTGGAGCTGCTCCAGGAGCTGCCACGACAGCTCCCGGGGAGTGTTTAGGGCCTGAGCTGATACCAGAAGTCACTTTGGCCGATCCAACATGAGGACCTGTCTCCCTGCTGCTTGCTTTCTGGTTAAAGAGGGAGTCTGCTGGTTCTCAAGGTGAAGGAGAGCAGAGGGGAGATGTCAGAGCAAGCCTTCACTTTCCTAATGCTGCAGAGCGCTGAGCGGAGGGAGGGGAGGGCGGCTGGGGAAGGGGCTGGCACAGAAAGCAGAGGCTGAAACGTACCTGCCTTGATAATCTGAGGCGGGGGAGGCTGGCTGGGGGCCCTGGACAGGATCATCTTCTTGGAGTCCACCAGGAGACGGCAGTAGCCTGCGATGAGGCAGGCAAAGTTGGTGGCTTCAGGCCACTCCATCAGCAACACCAGCGGCTGGAAGGGAGAGAGGCAAAGAGCATAAGGGCCCAGGCTCAGCTGATGGGAACCACGTGAAAAACCAGCCAGGTGCATGGCCTTGCTCTGGCTCACCCAACAAATGGCCGTGCCCAGCAGAGTGTCTGCATGCAGCTGTGGTTCCTGCCTGCTGACCCCCCAAGGATGAGGGACCACAGCAATGTCCTCCTGATCCTTTGTCTCCGTGTCAGTGCTCTGAGCCCACCTGTTCAACCATCAGAGCCTCCTTGGGAGGGAGGAGTTTGTGGAGTCTCCAGCTGCCAGAACCCCTCTTTCACTGCAGGCACTGTGTTTCCCTCCCATGAATCAAAACATCTGCTTCCAGCAAGGTGCCAAAGGGGCCAAACCCCCATTTCAGGTTTCCCAAGCTACCACTCGAGACTGTGGATCTTATTTAAACCTAACCCTCTGGAAAATTAAATTTGTGCTTAGGAGCAGATGGTGACTTCCCTTTTAGGAGAACACTTATTTGCATGCTAAAAAAGATCTTTGCTTTAAAGAGAGATAAAACTCAAACATGATCTGTGTGACACATACAACCTCCCAGCACAACCTAGCAGCAGACAGTGCAACTCCCAGTTCCCAGATTGTCCCAAGGAGAAGATCAGCTAGCCCAGGGAAGCTGCTGGGGTGGGATTCACTCTTTCCCACCCAGTGAGGTCCTGTGCTCTGCTGCGACCAGGCTGGGCAGAGCAGCCTGTGTCAGCACAGCTCACTTGAGAGAGAGGTCCATGCTCCATCTGAGCCCCCAGCACTGCTCAAGAAAGACCTGTGAGATGGAAAAAATTGACAAGTGCCTTCAATAGTTACAGCAAAGGCAGCTCCTGCCCTCAGCTGCTCCTTGCACAAAGCACCTCTACCTAAAGGAACTTTGCACCCAGGTACAGGGGAAATCTGAGCCGACTGGGGGATGCTGAACTGCTGCTGTCTCAGGCTGCCCGTCCTGCCACACTCGGCCTCTTGCACACTGAGAGCCCTCCAGGACTCAGAAGAACTCATTTACCACATTCAGGGAACACCAAGACTGTTTAAAAAAAAACACTTAAGCCTACACAGTGTGAAAAGCATTAAAGCTATTTTGGTTTTCTTGTTTTATAACCACAAGAGGTTCCTGGTACCCACTGGCCAGTTCTGTGCTCTGCTTAATATTTGCTGCTATAAACTACCAAGCCAATTCTGGCAAAGGAAGGCCCACCTTAGGCCAGAGTGTCATGCTCTGGACCATCAAGTGCAACAAACTTGGGTGTGAAGCCATCAGCCCTGGGCAGAGCTGCATGTGATCCCCAAGCCAGCCCCTGTCAGGGGCAGATTTCTACAGGCCAGGGTAGAGAAGTTCCCTCTTTGGCTGCTGGAAGAGAAACATCAAACCTGATGTGGAAGAGAAGTAGCCTGACAAGTCCTCAGTCCTCTGCTGAGAGGCTCTGTCCCTGCCCGCTTGAGAAGGCTCTTTCTGAATCTTGGAAAATAAACCTGGGATGACACAGATCAAAGGGGAGGTATCAAACCTGAGAGAAAGGAGTGAAGAGATTCTCAACATAGCTCCAAGGAGGCAGGCGTGCAGTAGTGAGGGGGGTGACACCTCTTAGCCCAGCTCCAGTCATGACAGAAGTGATGAAAGGAAACCATGTGCTCTGCCTATGAAGCATCCTTAAAACAAGTGGCTTCCACAGAAGGCTAAGCTCTCCTGGGTTTTTCAAAACGTCTGTTGAATGAGGACGTATTTGGGCATTTTCCCTGCTCTGTTCTGCAGGGTTTGAAGCGTCAGCAGCAAGGGAGGGAGCAAATCCCAGCGGGAGGGAGGCAATGGCTGATAAACACCCACTGCTGAGAGAATAAACTAAGAGGCCAGGGTGAGCTGAGAATCCCCTTCCAAAAGGAAAACCAGGGGACAGTTTCCACCTCATGTGAGGCAGAGTGGCACAGGGCTGTGAGCCTTCCCTGCCAGTGCTCACCATGCAGCCCCCAGGGCAGCCCCATGCATCTCCAAGACCCATCTCCATCTTTGTTCAGCCACCTCTGCCTCAGGATGCTCCCACCCATCCAGAGATGGGACTGTTCTTGCTGGCAGGAATCAGTCCTCCTGAAGGGTGACAGGACTGAGACACAACAACCCTGACCAATGTTTCTTGACCACAAATCAAACACCAGGGTGCTGCCAGCTCCCTGCCAGGTCTCCAAGCAAGTCCAGCCTCCAGAATGGCTTCCAGCAATAAATGCACAGCATGCTGGGGTTAACTGTGGCACTCTGCTCTGAAAAGGAGGAATCTTAAACCTGATTAACATTACAGCTTAGAAAAGATTACTCTGATATACTGACAGGGAAGCTGTGTGAGAGTTCTTAATTTGTCAACTGTTTAAATATTGTTATTAGGGATTAAATCACTTCAGGTGCAGCTTGGAGCTATTTTCCCCCCCGTGGCTGTGTGACCTCCCCATGGCCTGGGAGCCCACGCTGCCATGGGTCTGTGTCCTGCTCATGGATTAGGAGCTGATTTTGCAAAGACACTGCCTGTGAGCGAACTGCTGCAGTCAGGCTGTGCATCTCCCTTGGCCTTGGTGGCTTCTCGGCTGCTCACTAACAGAGTGCTGGCATGGGATCTGAGCCTTTCCCACACGAGGTTACAAGACTGAGTCTCTCTCCTCTGCTCCCCCAGGTAGTTTTGCTGAGATTGCATCGGCTCAGCTGCTTTGAGATGCCCAGCCTGCTGCCACATCCCTCTGAAAGTGATTCATGGGGCCAAGAGGCAAAGAGACAGCACGATTGCAGCAGCCCCGTTCCGTTGGGAAGCGATTCCACAAAGAGCAGGTACTGGGGGTGGCAGCTAATGGAGGTGCTATTTTTAGGCACTGGCAACCTTGGTCACCCTGTTCCATGTGGGCAAGGCAAATGAGATTGTGTGGAGACAGCCAGGCACGGGAGAGCTGGGCAAATATTGACTTCGGGAGCAGGTGCACGAAACATTTCCAGCTCACATGGCTGAGGGATTTAGGCAAATTCAGGGCAGCTTTACGGGGAGCTGCTCTAAATAAGAACAACTCTGAGGAACTGCAGTCTGTGCTTTGTGTTTCCTTGAGACACCCATGGCTTCTGGCAAATGGGATTCACCTCCCTACCCTCAGCAATGTCCTGCAAGAGGGGGTGAGGGCTCGTGCCCGAGGTCAGGACTGGCCTGGTGCCCACGGGGCTGGGGCTTATTGTGACATCCCTGAACATCTCCCTCCTGTTTCTCAATTTGCTGCTCAATCTCAACCAAACCTGACAGAAAGGCAGCGACCTGGAAGAGTATGAATCTTTCTAAGTTTTCTAAACCAACCTTCCAGGCAGGGAGGGATGCAGCAGGGACAAAAGCAGTGCTGTTCCCCTGAGGCCTGCTCCCTGCCCTGGCAGCACTGTGGGCACAAGGTGCAGAGCCCTCTGTCCCAGCTGCTAAGCAGAAGATGATGTTGATCACTGATGGGGATCAAGTTATCAACCTGGATAACCCCTGGCTGTCCTCCCACCACACACCTCTGGCCTGTCTCATGGCCACCAGCCCATCCTCTTCCTCATTCTCACTGGCACATTCTTGCTGCTACAGCTCCTCAGCGGCCTCCAGGGCTCTGCCTCCTTGGGAGGGCAAAGCAGAGATGGCCACCTGTGTTTTGTCAGGACAGCAGCACCTTTAGGATGAAAATTCTAAGTTTCACACAGAATCAAACTTACTAGGATAATCCCACTGCTCTGAAAATTGGCCAAACATCAGATTCCCAGTGGGATGTCCGGGTAAAGGTTCATCTTTCACCTGTAATGTCCCAATGTGTAAAGAAGCAAATTTTCACAAGGATGCTCATCCTCCTTCTAAATGTGCAATACCAGCCTGAAATTATTGATGGTTTGATCTTTCACTCATAATGGTTTCCTAGATTTTCTAGGCCTCAGGAGGGAAAGGACACCTTTTCATTCAAAGTTTCCTGCTTGGCAAGCAGTCTCTCTGTGAAGTAAAACAAAATACATTTATACCAGATAGGGTATAAAAAGGGTATAAATTTCTTTTTTGGCAAGAAATTACTTTTGCAATAGCTTATTAATGATAAAGTGATTTTTCCACTATGCCCTGATTTTAAATAAAATCTCAGTGTCCTTCTGGAGGGTATTTTCTTGCTCAGACAAAGGTCTGTTGGAAATTTTCTGGCCAGGGTTATGCTAGATGATTTTAATAGTCCTTATACTGAAATTAATTTATGACCCAATCTATTCATACTATAACCTCTAAGAGTATATGCATTTCCTTTTAATCTCCCCCTTTTATCATGTACTTTGGGTCTTACCTTGCTTCCTCTAACGCAGTGCAGCAGAAAGATGTGAGATGAATTTACATAATTTATGTTCCTTGGTTTACTTGAGGGGCACTGCCAAGTTTTTATTTAATAATACAGGCACCTGGGCCTAACGAGGCAGCAGTCAATTTTTCACTTTTACATTGACCTTTCCTTCTCTCCCTTTAAGCATTATTAACTCAGCTCTATCAATACCAGGCTGCTTGTGACTAGGACCACTATTTCCCACTTGTTGATCAATAAGGGCACTGCCTTGATTAGACCTGCAGGTCTCTCCTTCGAGTGCTGCATTNTATATATATATATATTTTAATGAACAAATCAAATTAGGCTTGGAAACTCATCCTCTCCACTTATTGTCTGTCTGTCTGCCTCTTGTGTTTCTGGCTGGCTCGTGTCCTGGGTGCCTGAAGGCAGTGCTCTGGGTGGTTCTGGAGCTGGGAAGTGCTTAGTTTTGCATCCCAGTGCTTTGCTTTACATCCCTATTCCCTTGTTTTACATCCCATTTCCCTGCTTTACATCCCACCGCAAGCAGGAATCTGCGTCTGCCCCTCCCACCCAGGTACCCAGCCAAAGGAAATCTCAATCCCTCCCTCTCTCCCATGAGATGACAGCGTTTCAGGATGGTTTCGTGCAAATAAAGATTAATTTGGAGTAAGGAATCAGAGCTGCGGGCATATCATCACTCCAAAGCCTCGCTCTTCCTGCAGGAGAAATCTCAGGGGCTCAGTCCGCTCTTGCAGGAGCGGGAGGAATGTCAGCCTCGCCCGCCCTGCTGGCTCTGACGGGGCTCCCCACTGTTCTCAGATTGGAGTTTGGCAAATACACATCCCTGCCAGGATCAGCTCAGGGGAGCACGGGCAGGCTTGGGGCTGGCTCCAGTAGGGAGGCTCAGAGGGGTCCTCATCCATCCCTGTGAGGGGAAGGGGCTCCTTGGCTGCTTCCAGGGCTGCAGGAGGGGGCTGAACCCCAGCTCTGCAGAGTGCTCTTTTTTCCCATGGCAGGTTGGAAGCACGCCCTGGGACACCAACACCAGTACCCAGATTCCAGGCACAGCAGCAGCCAGGGACCTTTCTGAATTAACTTTTCCTTTGCTTTCCTCTCTTAAGTCTCAATCTCAGCTTAAGTGCCGGCTGGCTGCAGGCCCTGCTGGGAGACCAAAGTCAATTACCCCGATGCTTCTGATTGAATTGCAGCTGGCCAGCAGCCAGGGCTGTGGGCTGCTGCCCCAGAGCCCAGCCCAGGGACAGGGCACAGCCTGGGACAGCTCCTCTGCTAAGCTGCAGACACTTGTCCAGGCTCAGGTGATCCGGCTGTCCCCCAAACGTTCTTCTTTCATTCGCATTCAGAGTGCTTCAGCAGCCTTTTTCCCAATGTCAAGCCTGTTAATAACAAAAAGCCCAGCGATGTGCAGCTGTGTAAATCAGAAAGGAGAAATGCTCCGCTGGAAAAGGCATTTCAGTAGGAACAAACGCTGAGCCCCTGCGGGAGCTGCGGAGCCGCACAGCCAGGGCAGGCTGGAGCTGAGCAGCTCGCCCCACAGCTCCCACAGCTGGGGAGCAGACACCTCCCTGTGCCCCATCCAGACTGCCAGGCTTGTCCAGGTGCCAGGCAGGAGAGGCTGACATTGCCCTTCCTGGGATACTGGGAGGAAGAGGAGGATTTGGCAGTGCTGCACCAGGAGGAAGGGAGATGCACGCCTGAAGCTTGATTCTGAGCTGCCTCAGAAACATGGGCCACTCTCAAATGCTGGTCCCAGTGGGAAGAGGAAGCCCCTGGGAGATGCAGAGCCCCCTTAACCTGGCAAGATGCACTTAATGCACAAAGATCACAGGAGGCACCTTGTGCCACCTCCCTGCCCCCAGTAAACATATGAGCTCCAGAATCAGTGCCCAAACGTGAGGAGGAAGAACGGAGAAGCAACAGCCCCAGCAGAAAGGAGGCTTTGCCAGGGTGAGAATGACCACTGGAACCTGCAGAATGACTACTACACCCCTGCAGTGCTGTCCTGCCCCCAGCTTTCTCAGCACTCCCACAAAACTGCTCACCCCTCCGTGACCACTGAGACAAAACCTGCTCCTGTCCTCCCTGCAGCTCTCACAGACCTTGCAGGGAACAAAAGTCCTTGGAACCAGCAGCAGAAGCCTGGCTGGTTTTGTTCTTCTGTCCCGAGGTTGTGCAGCCCCTCTCTGAGGGGTTCTGTCAGCATTTGCCCCCCCTCTTGTCCCAGGGGCAAAAAGCTAAAGAAGGTAAAACAGGTACCAGTCCTGGGTTTGTATCCCAAATGGGCTGTTTTTAACAGAAATTGAAGCTCAGGATGGAAAAGCTCCAAAACAAACCAATTAACTACCCTGTGAATAATTCATAAGACAAACAGTATTTCTTTTCCACCCAAAATAAATGCAAATGGTTTATGATCTCCTCAAGCCTGTTTGTTACCTGAAAATCTCCTCCAGCTCCTTCCTGGCAGGTGAGTCTGGGCTGTGGCTGCAGCTCAGCAGCAGATAAAGATGTCTGGACTGTGCTGGCTGGTTTGGTCAGGGTGTTCAGACCTCCCATCTGAGGGCTGCTCTATGACCTGACCCCTTTTTTTACCCATCATTTTAACTAGGCTTAGAAATTCAAGATGGTCTTTCTGCACAAACCCCTTAACTATCATTGACCATCTGTGTTTCCACAGTAACTCAGCGAGCCCCTCCTTCAGATCCAGGCTGGGAGCTGCCCCAGCATACCATGAATGCAGCAGCGCCAGGCACCAGGGTGAAACAGCCCAGGGGGACATCCCCTCCTACACTGCAATCCACCGAGCTCTGACAGGCTCCCCAAGGGTGATGTGGATTCGACAGGTGCCCAGAGCAGTCAGGACACTACACTTGGAGCTCTCTAATGGCTTGCAACTCACAGCAGAAACTGATTGATTTGCAACCTAGGGCTTTAGCCAGTGACACGCTCAGTGCAATAGAATAATTGTAGAGAGCAGATTAGCACTGTGAGGTAATGATCTTTTTGCCTGCTTTTCTTAGCCTGCCTCATCCATCGCTGTCCTGCGTAGGATTAGCATATGTCTCATTTTGGAGCAGACATTCTGGCTTTAAACCCCAGCCCTTTGGATAATGGCTAAATGAAGACAGATAACAGCAGCCTCTGCCCTGGCACGGTGCTGTTGAGCCTGCTGAGATCCATAAATGGGGTGCTTGCTCCATTGCAGTCAGGCAGAGGGCCCAAAGGCAGCTGCCTGGAATTCCTCGTGGAGATAAAGCCGTCGTGCATGCGGACGTGCTCGCGGGAAGGATGCGAGCTGGCTTACTCCAGTGAGCTGGCTTTTCTCCAGCCTTTGGGGGGCTGGATAGCAGGGTCACAGGAGAGAGTCTGCTCCTGCAGCAGGAAAGGGCTGGTGGAGGTGGATTTTTGCTGCGGGGAATGGCTGTGTAGGATCTGTGGACAAGCTGCGTGGGAATTGCCACCTAATTTAGAGCAGATGGATGCCAGCATCACCTAAGCCTCCAGAGCATCTGTCCCTCCTGTGGCCAGTCTGTGCTGGGGGAACAGTGCTCTCTTCCACACCAGGGAAGTGTGGAAGAGAAGCAGCGTGACAGCAGCACCCCAAGAGCTCAGTGCCGAGGGGTGACAATGGGGACAGCCATGCTCAGAGCACTCACAGCGAGCCACGAGCAGGAACAGGGTCATGACCAGCCTGTTATTAATGCATTAATGTGGTGATTCTATACACACAGATCCCAGGGGCGTGGGCAGCAGGAGGAAGCAGAAGTGGTGCAGACAATATCCCCTGGTTATTCCTGCTCTGTAAGGAGCAAATTGATTCCTGCACAGTCCAGGCAGCTGGAGGGGCTGGGCAAGGAGGGCTTCCACCTGGCCAGGCTGCAGCAGGGGAGGGTGAGGGCTTTGAAGGGCTAGGACACGCACAGCAGGACACCGAGGCTTTAACTGCACAATAACTGACCTCGGTGGGATGCAGAGGAGGGAATGTTCAAAATGTTACAGTTGACTAAATACTGAATTAAGGAATGCAAAAAAAGGGCTTTGTCGGTGAGGCTGTGGAGGGGAGAGCTGGAGCAGAGGGGATGAGGATTAACACAGCTCTGGCAGAGGTACTGGGGTGTTAATGCAGGTTAGCAGAGCTTCTGGACCAGGCACAGCAGCAGCAGGAAAACAGACTTGGAGGAATTAATGAGCTGGGTGGGAGAAAGTGCTAAAATCCACCAGGACAGGAGGCAGCAGGAGAATCTTAAACAAATCCACCATGACTACATCTGTGAGACCACAACTGAAACAGTGCAAAGAAAGGATTGTAGAGAGGGCTGAGACTTTGAGACCTTGCAGGGGATGAACAGACAGCTGGCAAAGCAGCTCAGCTTCATCAGTCTCGGGGGGAAGAAGGGACGAATGCACGGGCAGGAAAGCTGACCCACAGCCAAATGTTCTGGGAGTTTGTGCAGATACACCTGTGCAGCAGCACCTCCATGCCCCACAGAGTCCTGACCCCACCGTGCCAGTCTCTGCCAAGTACTGCTCCTCACTAATTAACTCCAAACTCAGTCCTAACTCTGTCCAGTTGAATTCAGAGTGGGAGGAGGGGAGAAGGCTTGGCATTTATCTGTGAGATCTCTCAGCTGTCCTTCCCCATGGGGCAGGGGAGAGCTGGCTGTAGGGAGGCAGTGACACCGAGGATGCCCTGGAGACACACACAGCCTTTGAGTCTGTCAGGGACTTGTCCCAGCTTGTTAAACACCTGAACAAAGGCCAAGGGAAGATCTCCTTAAGATCTTGTGGCTGCTGCACTGGGCACGAAAGAAGTAAATAAAGATCTCACTGTACTGCTGACACTTTTCCTGGAGGGTTTGGGACCCGTGAGGGTGGCAGGACCTGGCCACGGGGACTGAGTATCAGAACCAGCACTGCTCTACACAACAGCCAGCAGGAGATGGAGGATGAGAACACACGGGGCTCAGGAGGGTGTGCCAAGGAGTGCTCTGGGGGCTGAAGGGGAGGAAAACAGGGGCAGCTGGCAAGATACCCCGGGGGGGCTGCTGGGCCAGGGACACAGCCATCTGTGCTCACACTGAGCCTGACACCTCCTTCCCATCATTTCTACTTTATCCAACAATCCTGCCTGGCTTGACAAGTTCCCCAAGTGCGTGAAACCTCCCAGCCCCTTCCAGTAGCTGTACCTGGCCCAGGTATGGCCACTGTTCTCCAGCCTTGAGCAGAGGGGAGGTGCTGTCGTGCCTCCAAAGGGTCTTGCTACTTGCCTGGCCTGTGTCACCCCCATCTGTCCCCAGGACCCTGTCTGAACCATTTGTAGGTGTTTGGGTTGACCAGAATGCCACCACGCCTGCCCCATGGCCCTCAGCAGCAACCCCTGTATGGCACAAGGAGTCAGACCAGCAGGGGAGATGCTGCCGACCCCGGTGTGAAAGGGCTTTTGGAGTCTCCAGGAGTCCCCAAGCAGATTCACAGCACATAGCTGTGATGTGAATCCCCTCAAAGGCTGGCCCCAAACCCCCAACCTCATCTCCACCCCTCTCTGCCTCCAGGGCACCCATGCCTACCTTGGCATCCAGGATGCTCGTCTCCACCCGGGCCACGCCCTGGTTCTCCCTGAACAGCTGGATCTTGCTGACCTTGCTGAACTCTGACAGCACCGTGGTGAGGTTGGTCTTCAGGTCGATGACGTGGCTGATGCCGTGCCGGGGTCCCACCAGCAGGGTGGTGGCTGGCTGCTTCTCGTCCTGCTGGCACAGGCACAGGAGAGACAGACACACACAGGGGTGAGCAAACAGCCTGGCGTGGCACAGGCTGCACCTGGCTCTCTCCACGGAGCCAAACCTCAACGCTGGCGGCTTGGTCAGGTCCAAGATGGCTTTTGTAGAGCAGTAGGTAAGGCTGGTGCCATCAGCCTGCCTCCCTGAGCCCCTTTGCAGAGCTGGGAGTGGTGTGCAGGATGCCAAGGCTATTTAAAAGTACAGCTCTGAACTGATTGTCCACATGAAATGCAAAGGCTCACCGGTGTCACTACACTAAAGTAAGTATGTTACAAATCTGTTTGATCTGACATTGCCTCCCAGAGAAGGAAGCAAAGGAGGGAGTGAATGTACTTCAGAAAAGAAGAAAGACCAAAGACCTGACTGGGAATCAGGATTTTTCTTGCTCTGGTCTAAAAGGATGCTTCAAGCCAGGCATGGAGGGGAAGAGGAGCTGGGCAGACCATTGCAAAAGATAATAAGGGAATACTTTTTACCACTTCAACACAGTTCAACTCACAGGCTGGCTCAGAGGCATTGCTTTGGTGTCAGAGAGAAAAAAAAAAAACCCAAAAAAAGCTGTCTACTCAGGCAGTGTCAGCAGCAGGCTCTGACTGCTCCACCACGGCACCAACCAGACACCACAAGGTTGTGCCTGCACTGGTTTCCTGCAGGCAGCCCTTTGAGCTGTAAGCTGAGAGCAGAGCCGAGCAAAGGCTGCCAGAGATGGAACCCAGTAGGCAAAGCACAGGCAGCCAGGGAAGTGCTGAGACCACGGGTGGGGACAAAGGGAAGGACGGCAGAGAGGTGATACCTACGTGGGGACCTCTGTGTGGGAGGTGGAGGGAGAGGGATCAAGGGGTGAGTCAGACAGTGGGGAGCCTTTGTGGGTCCTGTTTGGGCTGGTGGCTTTCCTCCTGCTGAGATGGTTTGGGTGAGCAGCGGAGATGAAGGATCACTGTGGGGCAGTGGTCAGGCTGGAGCACCTGTGGCAGAGGCAGCAATCCAGAGCTGTGAGGGCAAGCAGGGAACACAGAGGCCTTTGCAAGGAGTTACCCTCCTCCAGGAGGGATGGCAGGATGTGCCAGGGCACAATCGAGCTACAGCAGATGCCTGAAACTACTCCAGCTTCACCGAGCAGGTCCTCTTGCTGCCCCACAGGCTGGCAAGAACAGAGCAGATCCTGACCCTGCAGAGCTGAAAATCCAATCTACTGACAGGCTCTGAGGCTTTTCTGGGTGGGCTTGGAGCTCAGCAGGGCACAGCGAGAGTGAGGGAAATTATTTCTGTGGGAGCCACACATCCCCTGGCTGCCCCCAGCAGTCAGGAGCAGGCACCTCCCAGCCCAGCTGGAATTACCGTACCAGTCCCACCGTGTTGAAGAGAACCCCAGCGAA
Source organism: Regulus satrapa (assembly GCA_013396955.1). Lineage (NCBI taxonomy): Eukaryota > Metazoa > Chordata > Aves > Passeriformes > Regulidae > Regulus > Regulus satrapa. The sequence goes on along the minus strand of VWZN01010805.1, from coordinate 75,495 downwards.
GGTTGGCAGCTCGTTCAGGATCCTCAGGTACTGCAGCTTTGCCTGGGCTGTGGAGACCTGAGAAAACACACCACCCGGGGGATCACCGTGAGCACAGGGGAAGAGATGCAGGAGGTTGGGGCAGGTCTGGGGGCTCTCGAGCAGGGGGGCACAGCGAGCTGTCAGGCACCTGAGGCATGGGCTGAGTCGTGGGTGAGGGGGGTCTCCACTCCCCTGCCGCCCTGGGCAGCTGTGGAGGCTGCAGGGACCAAGGTGGTGGCTCAGCAGCCGCCTCCAGAGCTTTCCAAGCCCAGAAGCAGAGATAACAATGAGCTGATGTGTGCCACTTCAGCCAAGCTCCAGCTCATCTCACCTCTGATCCTCACTGCACTCCATGCAATCCACATCAGCTCTTGAAAGTGCATTCAGGAGAGAGAGTGTCTATTTGGCTGTATGGGATTTATCTCCCATCCCAGGGGATTTAATAACTAGAGTCCCCAAGGAGCTGGGGACAACAGGCTTGGGTGGAGGGCAGGCTGCCACTCCACCACCCCTGAACAGGGACTGTGTGGGCTGGGCTCACCTTGGTGCCGCCAGGCTGGTGCTGGTGGGCTTTGAGCTGCTGCGAGAGCGATTTCCGGAGGCTCTTCTCTTTGATGAGCTGCAGGAGCGAGGGGGGCAGGAAGGGCTCCAGGCCCCACTCCTTCCTGTGGGGAGGAAAGCCTGCATGAGCTGCCAGGTCGGAGACACTGCCAGTGGGCAGAGAGGGGCAGAAAACTGTCCCAGAGCATCCTCTGGCCATCAGAGGGAGCTGGAGCCACACCAGCACTTCCTTGGTGCCACAGCCGGAGCAGCAGCAGCCCCCAGCTCGGGTCCCCAAGGGGATGGGACCCCAGGCTGGTGACACAGCTACCAGCATCAGCCTGGGGAACAGCAGTGCCACACTCGGCAGCAGACCCCAGCTCCCACTCACCTTCTTGTAAGCTTAAGGGACGCAGGACAAATTCCCAAACCTCTTTTGGGGTCCACGCGGGGTGACCCCTCCCTCCTTCCTCCCTGTGCTGACTGGAGGCCAGCCTGCACAGATGGGCTGGCTATGGGTTTGGGTCCCCCAGGAGCCAGGGGAGGGCTGAGCCAGTGCTGCACAGCTTGGTGACAGGCTGAGATTACACAGCCACACAGCCTTCTCCTCGCCCTGGATGCGGGAGGAGAATCAGCCTGGCTTCCCATGGAAAAGATCCTGGGCTCTCAGCAGATGTCCCAGCCCTGGTTGCTGCATGCAGGTGGATGTCAGTGTGAGGGGTCTTACACAGCCCCACAGAGGGACCGGGGGCTGGCTGTCACTGCTGCCAAGCCCCTGAGCCACCGCCCAGCTCGGGGGGGGCTCTCAGAGCATCGCACGCTCCGCAGCCCAAAACGTTGCTGTGACACAGGGACACAGGGAAAGGACAACAAAGGAGGGCTGTGTGGAATCCTGGGGACAGGGAGGAGGACTCACTCCACATTCTTGAGGGAGACCTTCTGGCTGGGGCGGGTGGCTGAGACAGTGATGTAGATGTGGAGGGCAGCCAGCCCCAGCAGCATCTCTGGCTTGGGGTCTGTGCCGAAGCGCTCTCTGATCACGTCGTTGCGGCTCTGCGGGAGGGAGAAGAGGTGTCCTCAGACTGCCCCAGGGACAGGGCACTGCCACCCGAGGGGCCTGCCAGCCTTGGCAGACGTGTGGGCCATGAACACCAGCAGCTCCCAGTCCCTACCTGGATGTACAGGTACTCGAAAGCTGCAGGGTCCCGGCGCAGCAGCTCCACTGGGTCCTTGGGGAAGAAGCTCACACGGAAGAGGCATCTCATGCCGTGGTAGTGTGTTCTTTGCACAACCTGTGGCAGGAGCAGAGGGGAGCAGTGAGCCCAGGACCCACTGGCTGCAGGGCATGAGATGCCCTCTCCTCTCTTCTGGTGTGACATTTGATTTCTCTCTTCCATGCACCACCTCTCATCCTGGCAAGATCCCAGCCTTCCTTGGTGTGCCAGCTTTGCCCAGTGCTGTAGGGTTCATGCCACTGAGGCTAATGTTTGCTCCATGATCCCCATTTTATCCCTGGCTCTGTGCAGCTTATTGGCTCTCCCAGCCAAGGATGCTCATGAGTGCTGTCTGCAGCTGGCCAGGCTGGAGCACAGAGCAGCTCCATGGTGCTGCCAGTGTGGGATGGATAAAACCCTGACTGTCTCCCTCTTTGGCCATCCTTTTCAGCCCTGATCCTGCGGGACCATGCCAGAGGCCAGGAGAGGCTGTGCCACCCCCCAGCACAATCCCAGCCAAGCCCCACACTGAGGAAGAAGAGGCTGGCTGTGCCCAGCTCTTCCCCAGGGCCACCCCAATCCCTCCCACACCCAGCAGCTTACGTGGGCCAGCGGCTGCTTGTCCTGGAGCAGCAGGAAGCGGTGGCTCTGCTCCGGGCTGGAATACTCCAGGACCAGGGCAAAGTGCTCGATGTGTCTCAGCGACAGGCGGTCCTGCAATGTCACCATCACGTCCTGCAAACACCACGGACAGGCTTGGGTGCGAGGCACTGGCTATCTCCCGAGCAGGAGCCGGGACCTCACTGAGAGCCCGCTCGCCCCTGGCAACCTGGGCTGTGCAGGATGAGGCTGAGAGGGCCCACAGGACGGCACCTTGCCGCGGGAGGTGACCAGCAGCCGGGGTAGCACCGTGGTGGTGCTGAGGGAGCTGGGCCCTGGCAGGGGGACTCACAGGAGTGTCCACCCAGGCTCACAGAAAGGAGAGGAGTCAGGAGAGGCAGAGAGCCAGCAAAGCCCCCTCCCTGCCAGCTGCAAAGCATGCTGCCTGGAGAGGCAGACGGGCCATCCATCACGCCAGAGCGGCTCGCAGCCAGCCCAGCGCTGCTGCGGTGTTTGTGCACGGGAAGCAGGAGAGGGAAAATGCATTGGGCAGGTGGGAGGAGAGGAGTGTCACAGTGCCTTGGGGGGGGGATGGAGTGGCTCACCTTCACAGTGGTTCGCCCATCAAACGTGAAGGATTTGATCTGCCCGTTCTCCAGGAAAACCTTCAGCACGTTGGGAATGAGGAGGAGAGCTTCTTTCTTCAACATGTCCTGGCATGTGGGGCCGGCAAAGGGGGAGGCGAGGAGGGAGGATGGCACAGAGAGACAGAGAGAGGGTGGGGACAGAGAGAGAGAGAGAGAGAGAGTCAGTGATGGAGCACTCGTGGCATCCTCTGCTGCTCTGGGCTTTTGTGCTAAGAGGCACATTTCCCCTGAAAACCCAGCATTCTGTTGAGCCATCAAGAAGCACAGAGCTGAGGCAATTCAGAGCTGCCTGACAGCAGATTCACCTCCTCAGCTCCCAGCAGCTGCAGTGGGAACAGAGCATCTTGCTGTGTCCAGCACTGCCCAGTGCCCATGCCTGGCAGCCTGTCCCGCTCCCCAGCTGGTGTCCCAGAGGGGAAGCATGTCTGGGGTGGCTCAGAGCTGATCCCCCTTTCCTGACCCTTTCCCCAAACCTACTCCCCCCAGCCCTGCACGTCCCATCTGCAGGAAGTTGGGAGAAGGCAGATTTTATTTGGTGAGAAGCATTTCAATCAGATAATTACCTAATTGATTTTGCTTAAAAATAGAATGTGCTAGAAGTGCTTTACAGGGTTTTTTTTCAGTTTTGTTTTGTTGTTAATAAAACCTTTCTGCAATTAAGAGATAAAAGCACTGGACTAGAACTCTTCAGCTTCCACAGCCATTCAGCAGTGTCCTGGTCACCCTATCCCACATACAGGCACTCCCAGCTTTTGGGATCAGGCTGGAAGCCACAGATCTTCCTCAGGGCAGGCACTGGCACTGCCTGGATGCCTCCCCTGAGTGCTCAGGAGGACTCAGTTGTGACCAGGTTTCTAAGGCTGGTCTTCTATTTTTTTGGGGCTCCTTCAGAGGGACCAGAGAAAGTCCCCCCAGCAGTGACCCCACACCCTGACTGTGCCCGTGGGCATCTGTCCTGTGGGGCTCCCCAGGCCAGACAGCTGCTCTCAGCTGCAGAGCCCAGATCAGGGAAGAGGAGCCCTGTGGCCCCCCACCACCTCACACCCCAAGGCCCTGGGGACATCTCAAGGGGGTGAACCCCAGAGGAAGGCAGGGCAGGACTTACTGGGTCTGTCTCGCCGACCGTCACCTGCTCTGAAAATCGGACTTTGGCTGGGTTGGACCTTAGCTTCGCCTTCTTGGCTGCGCTGATGAAAGCAGATTTGGGAGACTGCAAAGAGAGCACTGGGTAAATCACCTGCCTGCCTTGGAGCCACGGTATGGGGAAAGACAGACACACAGGGCCCAGAGGAAACCCCTCTGGAGCCAGCGTGATGGTGGGGAGTGGGCAGCAAACCATGAAATGGGGAGGGTGGAAGGCAAATCCCCTTGGCTGTGGTTGCACAGCACTGCAGGCAGCGCCAGAATGTTGAGCAGCAGCTCCTGAAGTCACAGCAGCAGCAGCAATGTGGCAGGGAGGCTGCACCCTGGTAAGCACCTGTGCCTGGCACCCCTTGTACAGGCTGAGCTGCAGCAGGTGTCAGCCAGGGCTTGCTTGGATGAGAGGGATGAAGCCTTGGATGTGGGTTTGCAGCCCCAGGGAGATGGCAGGACCCCGGGCAGGACTTTCTGGTGGCAGTGCCTGCACATACTCCAGCACAGAGACAGTTGTGCCACAGAGTTGTGCAGGTCTGATGGTGCCAGCACCAGCTGAGCTGCCTGTCCTGGCTGGCAACCATCCCGGGCCAGGAGGAAGAAAGCTTTTTGGAGTGTGGCACACACCCCCGCTCCTGACAGAGCAGCACTGGGTGGGGGCATCTCCTTCCTAGAGAGGAGGGGAGCACAGGGGAGCTCTCACTTCTCTCCTTCGCCAACATCAAAGACTTGGAGAAGCACAAACAGTGCCTCTGGTGTGACAGTTCAGTCTGTCCCAGAGCCAGGGGCGCCGAGCCCCAATGCAGCATTGCTGCTGGTGCAGCAGCAGCATCTCCAGCCTCCTGCAGCCTGGCCCTCCCAGCTCCCCAAGGACTCCCGAGCCAGCAGCAACCCCTCCCTGCTGCCTCTGCATGATGGGTTAACCCCATCACACATGTGATGTCTTCAGCAAACCGTTTGGGTTTGGGAATATTTTTCCTCCCTCCCTCCTGGTGACAAAGACGTGGAGGTGGCTGCACGCCCACTGAGCCCAAGGGGCTGTGGCAACTCTCAGACCCCACAGCTTGGAAGAGCCATGGGGTGGTGGGACATGGGTCCAACAAATCAGCTGAGCTGCCCGAGTGGTCTCCCAGGGTCTCCAGGGACCCTGCCTCGGTCTCCAAAAGGGCTTTTCACCCCCGTCCTGGCTCCCCTGGAGCTGGCCAAAGCCCTGCCAGTCTCACCTGGTGGGTGTGCAGGACCGTGAGGATGATGAAATCCTTGGCCTTCCTGTGACAGAAAGGAGAAAGGAAGACAGATGGGACCTTATGGTGATGGACCTCAACATGGACAACTGGCTACTGAGAGCACACCCCACCCTTCCCAGCCCAGTGGTGGGACCTCTGTGGGCTCCTTGGGGTGCTTGACAACATGGCTGTGGATACCTTCCCACTTCTTGGCCAGCTGGGAACGGCTAAGGCACTCGCTCCAAGGCACTCCCCCTGCTCAGGCTGAGAATTCCCCACCCCAGCAGTGACCACTGGTGATGTGGGTGTGCACTGACGCCCCGAGGCTTTGGTACGGGCACAGCAGCCTGGCATGAGCCCCTCCCCAGAGGCGATGAGGGACAAGTGTTGTCCTCACCTGACAAGCTCGATGAATCTCTCTCTGGGGGCTTCACTCACATCCTCATCGTTGATGGCCAAGATCTGGTCTCCTGGCAGGAGTTTATCCTCAGAGGGGCCGCCTGCCAGGAGAGAGGGTCAGGGCCAACCCAGGCATCCCGGAGCTGCGGGGTGAAGGGGAAGCAGAAGGGTCCCAAGCATCCCCAAAGCATTTGCCCACGTTTGTGGCTGTGGAGGACACTCTGCAGGCCCACGAGAGGGGACGGGAGAGGACAGGAGCCCGGGGAGGGGTCCCAGCAGGGGGAAGCGCCGCTGCGTTTCCTGGCACGCTGCAGCCGTGTCCAGGCCCGTCCCCACACCCTACCTGCTGCCACCGAGCGCACCACCACCGGCCTCTCGCTGCCAGCCACGAAGCCGAATCCGTAGAGGGGGTGGCGCTGGACCGTCACCTGTCGGAGCGTGTCCGAAGGCAGCTGCCCACATTCCATATCATCGCCACCGCGCTCCTCCGGCATCACATGGCTGCGCTGCAATCACGGGGACACGCTGTCACCACGCAGCCCTGCCCCTCACACCGAGCCCTCGGAGGCCTGGAGGGCAGCCCCAGCACTCCCAACGCCTTTCTGGGACAGCCAGAGCCCCGTCGTGCCGTGCAGAGCCTGTCCCTGCCACAGCAGCCCAGGCAGGGGGCATTAATGGAGATGGCACACAAGGGTAAATCACAGCATGTCACCGTCCCACCGCTGCCCCAGCACTGCACTTCACTAGATGGGAGATCTGTGTAGGGTTAACTACTGGTGGTGTGGCTCTGGCCATCCCTGACGGTCAGGGACAGACCTCTGAGACGCTCCGAGTCTCCCCTGAGAGCTCTCTCTGCCCTTCTCAGAGCTTGAAGAGCAAACTCAAGGGTTGGCTTATTCATGTTTTGCAACGCAGCTCAACAATATCAGAGATAAGTGAAAACAAGTTTAGCCGGTCTAAAAACTGGGATTAAGGCAGGCTCAGCTGTGCTACTACAACCAAATCTCCACCATCAGCCCAGGGACTCCTTGGAGTGGAGACAACCAGAAGAGGCGAAGATCCAGCCCAGGGCAAGGTCATGTCAAAGCTGCCCTTGGCATCCCAGAGCAATGCCAGCCGTGGCTCCAGGCTGTGAGCCTGCTATGGGGCAGCAATCCCAGCGCCAGGGAATGGCCATGGAGCGCGGCACAGATGGCAACACGCACAGCCCAGCCAGAAAAACAAAGTGGTGAACGTGCTGTTGTTTCTGTGCTGCTCATTGCCTGTTCCTGTCCAGACTATTTAGTCTATTTAGAAGAGATCCTTCCTGGCCTTTTGACAACACATCAATTGTTCCATCTCTTATCAGTTTAGGATTTGATGCATCATCCATCTAATGCTATCTGTCTGCATTTCTGACACCCCCACCCACTCTCAGCGCTGCGTTTGGCACCTGCTGCAGAGCCAAGAGGGACAGCACGTGGGGCTGGAGGGGACAGGACCAGCACACACAGCCTGGGGCTTGGGGATATCACTGCCAGCAAAGACAGCCCTGTGCCGAGCTGATCCCCAGGTAACCACCCGAAATCCTCTCAGGGAGGATGCCATGGGAGCCAGGAGAGCTCTGAGCACCAGGTGAGCGTGCCCAGGGTCAGGGATACAGTGCTGCCCACGGGTGAGCTGCTCTCTGTGATGATGGGACGTCACCACAGCCAGTGACCCATTCCCAGCGCCCAGCTGGGTGGGTGCTCCAGGCTCTCTCCCCTCCCGCACGCAGCGGCACATGGCTGGAGAAGAAAACAGCGAGGCCTAGGGAAGGGAACCGGTGAGGAGCAGCAGGGTCAGGGCACCCCCCCAGCACGGGAAGTGCCGCACCCATCAGCGCTCCCAGCGGGAGCAGAGCCAGCTCCATCACCAGGGGAGTGCAGCTGCAGGGAAGTACAGGCAAGACCATCTCCCCAGCGACTGTCTGCGCCGCCTCATTAGCTGCTCTGCTACTCCCATGAGCATTCAAAAGAACAACAGTAACAACCACAACAGAAAGAATCACGAGATTCGACCAATTTTCTCAAACAAGCGTTATCCGAGGCCATTGTGTGCAGCTGAAGAGGCGACTGAATGCAGCACTGCGTCTCCGCACGCCTGGCACGGCCGGGGAGAATGCCAGGGATGGAGCTGTCTGCCACCAGACATCACCGAGCTGCTGGCTTCCCAGGGGACACTCCTCCTCTCATCCCACCCATGCTGCCCACAGCGATCCCAGCCCCCCCATCCCCAGGCCCCCGCAGCAGATGAACATGGGGATGAGCACTGGGATGCCTCGGAGATGTGGCTGAGCTCAGTGCGATGGCTCCGGGGAAAAAAAAAGAGGCAGGGGTTTGCTCACCAAGTCAGAGCAAAGTGGCTGGCGAGTCCCAGAGCAGAGCTGCCCGGTTGTGTCCCCAGGTCTGTGTGCGATCGGGGCGTCGGCGTCACCCTCGCTCCTGCCCACCAGACCCGCGGCTGAGCCACAGCCCCGGGGACAGCAGCGTCTCCCGCAGCCGAAATTACCAGCGGAATTGGTTAGCCGGGAAATCTTTGCAGCTTTAACACACACAAGGAAAAGAAAGCACACCTCACTTCAGCCACAACCAGCCTGCCATCCAGCGTCAAAGGGAAGAGGGGAATAAAGAGATGGATACTGACAATAAAAACTCCTTTACCGGCCTCTTAAGCTGCTCCTCTCCCGATAAGACTTGGACGCTGCAGAAGCATTACCAGGAAATTAAATAAAAGAGGATGAGCGTCCTCGTAAGCAGGACTTATCCACTCCTGGAGAAGCAGTAATATGCTCAGCAGCAGGTACAACATGCCTTCTCCAGGCTGTGGCTCTGACCGTCCCTCCTGCGGCAGCTCTCCCATGCCTGGCTTGGGGATTAATGTGTGCTCACCCTGGACCAGAGCGAGAGGCCAGAGAAAACCAGCAGCAGCACTGGGTAAGGTAGCTCTCTCCCTGCCACTGGTAACTGGCTGCACACCAGGAGCTCTCACTTCCCTGGAACCTGATTTTTTTGTGTTTCTTCTTCTAATTTCTGGGCAGAGAGCTGTGCTGGACTGCAAAGCTCAGGGCCTCTCTCTCGCAGCAGGGAGCTGAGGATGTGAAACCATCCCTGGAGCTCAGCAGCTCTGGTGCCATCAGCAGCCCCCAAATCCAGCCTCACCCTGGGGCACACTGCTCGGGGAACACGGAGCAGCACTGAGCCCGTCCCACTGCAGGGAGCTGTTCATGTGCGTGTCCCACCCTGCCCGTGTCCCCACCCGCCTGCTCCTCATCCTGAGCCCAAGAGCCTGCTCTGCATCCTGTGGCACAAAGCCATTGGAAAACAGCTCAGCACAAAGTACATGGACTTATCTCTGTGCCCAGCAGCAGCAGGAGCCCACCACAGCTCCCTGTGGGAGCACCTGGCTCTTCATGGCGTCTCAACTGACGTGGCAGGAAGATATCCCCCTCCTGAGGCTGGGACACTCATCTGCTGTGCTGAGAGCTGACACTGATCTGCTCACACTCTGCCACCCGAGGTGAGAGACATCAGCTCGGTCCAGGCACTGCCCATCACGATACACCCACTGCCAAGGGACGTGCCTTCATCTTCCCGAGCACCTTCAGAGCGCCCTGCCACGGAACAGGGTTGAACACAGAGCCCTCACCCCCCCCAAAGAGATAAAGGCAGTACAGGAGTTACTCCAAAAGCTGACGCATACATTTTTAATTTCCTACCGCAATAAATCTCTGCTCCCTCTGAGGACTGATTTTCTGCCTTTGCTCTTAATGCTGACTGGCCATCTGCCACCAAAACAAACCAGTACCACCTGCCTGGGAGGAATGATGGTCTCCATCTACCCAGGACGCTCACACCATTTCCAACTTCCTTTAAACAAGAGGCACCAGGTGCAAACACTTTGTGCAGATGAAGAAGGGCTCAGGGCTCAGCTCCAGGGTGGGGAGTGGGTATGGGGAAGGTCCTGTCCCTTCTGCAGAGGGGCAGGGGTGGGTGCCAGCTCTCCTCCCCCTTCCTCTGCTGCTGTGAACAACCCAAGAACAAACAGCCTGTGGATTCCTGCCTCTCCTACTGCAAAGCCATGCCCGGCTCCTCCATCTGCCAGGCTGCAGTTGGTGAACGGCTTGTGAGGCATGTGGGATCCTGAGCACGTGTGGCAGCGGCAGGAAACGCCGGGGAACGGGCCAAGAAGTGTTTTTATGGGGAACATATGGCAGCTCCAGCCTCACACGCCCGTCTCCACCTCAGATGGAGCCGTGGGGCTGCCAGGGCGCGTGGGGACCAGCAGCGGGGACAAACGCAGAGCAGGCAGAGCTGGTGGCACAGGATCCACTGGGATGCACAACTCTGCTCCATCAGCCCTGCATCTGCGCCCAGCAGGCATCTGGGCACCTTGGAAGATGCCATTTGGCCCACGTTTAGGTGTCAGACACCCCCCAGCATGGGCAAACAGATGCTGTCCTCCCAGAGCTGAGAGGAGCTGCTCGGTCACACTGACAGCCTGGTAACACTGCCCCTGCTCTGGCAGTGTTTAACAGCTGACTGAAGCAAGGAGAGCTGGACTGAGGGGTGCCAGCCCGGCTGAGACCAACATTAAGGACAGCAGAATAACCCTGGCCTTCATGGGTGAAGTCCTTCATGGACCCAGCCTGGAGAACGCAGCCCGCATATGGCCCACGACTTTACCCCCTGTGCTCCAGCTTGGATTTGCTGTCAGTATGGGGAAGCAGTTTAAAATCAGAGCTCCTCAAAGGGGTTAGCTCTGCCACTGGCTCTCTCCTGAGCTGGCAGGCGACCCGGGTACGCTGCTGGCACAAAGGTGAGGTGCTAGATGGCACCCATTTGAGGGCACAAATATCCCTGGCTTTCAGCGCAGGGACAAGCAGACACCGTCCAGCAGAGCTCCTGGAGAAGCTCATGAGTGGCCAGAAGCAGCTGTAAATAACAAAGCAGCAGCCGCAGCCTGGCTCTGGGCAGCAGCTGCAGCCCTCTGCTGCTCAGCCTGCAGCTTTTTAAATGGTCCTGGCATCTCACCTAGAGAGAAACACAGGCAGAGGGGCCAGGAGGGTTGGGGGCTAGTAGGAAATCCTAGGACCTGTTATACCCTGGGAGGGGCAGAGATGGACTTATTGCCCCCTGGCAAGGAGTGGAGACAGCTCGGCAAGGTGCTGGGAGCAAGAGGGACCCAGAAATTCTCAAAGTAATGACACCAATTACAAAAAGTAGAATATAAGCATGGCTAGCAAAGACCCTGTGTGCCACCACAACCTCCAGCCATGCTCAGAGCACCAGAAAAAACATCTTCTTGCACAGGGAGAGGCTGTCCCGAAACAAGCCCTGTGAGACACGGCCAGATGCACCAGTGAGAATCCGAAGCTCAGCCTATTTTGCACTTTCCACAGGCAAAAACGCACAAACATTGCCTTGCCCACCAAAGACTTGGGATCTCCAGGCTAGAAGGGAGAAGAGGGACCATGATGGTCCCTGAAAGCAGCCTGACACTGGGCAGGGAGCTGGCACTGCATGAGAACCGGAGGGCACCTGTGGAAGGAGGTCTGACACGTGGAAAAGGCAGCACTTTGCCATACAGAAACCAAATAACCCCAGGAGCTCCCTGCCACAGGATGCTGGACATTCTACTGGGTTTGAAAAGCAATTTCCAGCTACCAAAGCCAGAGGCCTCCACAGTTCCCATGGTGTAGCTTGCTAGATTCTGAGAGAATCTCCACCAGTGTGCAGCAGCAGAGAGGAGCTGAGCCCACCTCACTGGCACAGTGCACATGCATGGGGTGCCTGAGGTGCACCTGAGCGTGGCAGAGATGGGACCCCAGCTGCACGTGCCCGAGTGTGCCACTGGATGCCTTCAGGAGGCCCTTGGGTTCCAGGGCAAGCTCTCAGCACCTTCAGGAGTGAAGGATGCTGAGTGTGAGATGATGACAACCTCCAGATTGTTCACTCACACAGCCTGGCCATGTCTGCACAACTTTGGGACAGGCTGGGGTGCTGTGGAACCTCTCTAAATGCCCCCTGAAGACAGTGGGTTCTCTCATTTGGGCAAGTTTCCACCACATTACAAACCATCCTCCTCCAAATTGTTTTATGCTATTACAAACACCATCCTCCTCCACCAAATTGTTTGAACCAGGGGCTCCCACTCAGGTAAAAAAATTCTCCTCCAATCTTCCCTATGATTTTTGGCAGTTTAAGGGATTTTTGTTGTCCCCAGCTGGGGAAGAGGATCAAAGCAAAATCCTTTAGCAATGGGGTCAGGCCCAGAAGGCTCGTGCTCCTGACTCACCCAGCAGCAGGTAGAGGAACACGGGGCTGCTGGCAAAACTGAGCAGAGCTGGAGAGCCTGGGCTGGAGAAAAGGGACTTGAGACAGGCAAGGCTTCCCTTGCAGGGCTTTAACAAATCTGCCTGCAGTGAGAGGGGTGTGAAGAGGAAAGCCTGTCTCCTTTCTAGTGCATTGAGAACATGCCCTGAGCCTGGCTGCAAAGCCACACCATGGGAGAAATCTTTTTAGGGTATCTTTCTTTATATGTGGGAATGCCCAAGCAGCTGGGCACTAATCTAGGCCCTGAGAGAAACTGGTTTCCAGCCTCTCCTCTGCCACCATCTGCTGTGGTGTCCACGGGCACGTTGTCTTGGTCCTCTTCTTGGTGCTCCACTTGCTCCTGCCAGCAGGCAGGAGCCCCCCTTGCCCAGCTGGGCAAGGCTCAGAGGGATTTTTGTCTTTGTGAGGACTACAGAAATACAATAAACAGACAGTCAACACTGGGATAAAATGAGATGAACACATAAGAGGATTAATCAGAGATAAAGAGCAATAGAATAAAATTTGCAGCATTTTTCTCCATTATTTGTGTGATGCTCAGCTGCATGATGGGGACTTGGAGTGATACCAGTTCCCCACCAGAGCCTGGCCACTCTCTGCCTGTCTGTTACTGCTGCAGTTTTAGCTCAGGGGACCTCTGTGTTTCATTAACTTTGCTTTCTGGTGGTACTGGAGGCTACCAGCCCCGGCCCCGTAGGGCAGAGGGGGAAATTACACCAGCCCTGCACTTCTCATGCTGGCACGAGCAGCTTGAACCCAAAGGGAGCCTTTCCTGCAAGAGCCCCCGAGTGCACCCAGCGTGTCCCCAGAGCCTCGTGCTCCCCGGGGACAGGGTCTGGCTGCTGCATGGCACAGCAGCAGCAGAATGGCTCCCCCCACACCTGCGTGGGCACCAGGCAGCCCAGGCCCACCTTGCTCCAGCAGATTTGCAGGAGGAGAAATTTATCGCTGCATATAAAGTTCAGGGGGGAGTTAAATAAGGCGGGAGATTTACACATCCTTTACATTCCATTAGCGAGCAGGCACAGCCTGCATCCCCTCCCAGGCATCGGTGAGGAAGATTCAGGGAGCCTGTCAGCCCTCCTCTCCCACGGCTGGCAGAGAGGCTTGAAAATCCAATCAAGCACTTTCCTCTGGGCCTTCAGGAATCCCAGGACCTTCACTGTGGATTTACAGTGAGCAATTTCCTCAGTGGATGACTTGGACTGCTATCTCCACCCAGCACAGGGCACGGAACAGACCTGGGGGAAGGAATGCCAGAGGAGGCAGGACAGCAGGGGAGATAACACCATCCCCAACCCAGACGGCTGCGTGACAGTCCCCGGCTGCAGAGGAGCCCGAGCTGGACTCAAAGCTCACCCAGCAGCTCCTGCCACGCACAGCCCTGCCCATCCAGGGTGAGAGCTGACCTTGACATGGAGGTGGCAAACACTGGAGCCTTTCTGGCACTACAGCATTGGTGAGATGGCCCCCAAGCTGTGACAGAAGTGGCCCACAAGCTCACCTGTGTGGCAGCAGGGACTGTGCCAAAGCCCCCGATACTGTCACCAGCCTTGACAAGAGCTACACAGGAACCTGCAGATGGGAGGTGACAAACACAGTCCCACAGAGTCCCCCTCCACCCAGGCCTCTTCTAGGATCCCTCTCCGTGCTCCAGGGCTTAGTAAAGCTCTTTAGCTGATGCAAGAGAAAGGCAAAAATATTAAAAAGAGAAAATGCACAGGAGCAGAGGAGCCTTTGTGTGTGACGCTTCCAGCCTGGGGCTCCTGGCCTTCTTAGCAGAGGCTTAGTTTATATTTCTTTATAATCTCTTCACAATCAGCTCCCTGCTCTGCTGCCTGTGCCCTGGGCATGCAGGACGAGGAGGGGACTGCAAGCTGCAGAGTTTGTGCATGCTCATGAGCGCAGTGCATTTCCAGGTATATATATATTTAGAGGCACACCTGCCCACGTGGGCTCTGTTTTCAACACGTGGGTGTACAAATGTTGCACCCAAGAAGCAGCAGCAGCAGCAGCCTGGGAAGGCGGCACCTGTTTGTGTACAGCCACACATTTCAAACATTTCAAAAATGGGTGCAGACTTCAAACTATTGCAGATTCCGGTGGTGCAAATATATTGAATTTTCACAGATTCTCATATCCAGACCTTTGCGGGAGGTTATCTCAAAAAGCTGGCAACCTCTTTAGTAAATGCAGTGAGAAATTCAAGCTTTTAGGATAACTTTGACTCTTCTTATGTATAAATCATCCTCACCCACAGGGCGCCACAAGGTGCTCACCTGGGGAGATGCTGCAAGGAATAGAACCTCGGAATGGCCTGGGTTGGAAGGAAGCTCAAAGCTCATCCAGTTCCAACGCCCTGCCCTGAGCAGCAGCACCAGGCTGCTCAGAGCTCCATCCAGCCTGGCCCTGAACACTGCCATGGATGGATGAGACAGCCAGAGCTTCTCTGGGCAGCCTGTGCCAGGGCCTTCCCACACTCAGGGGGAAGAATGGTCTCCTAGTATCTAACCCAAACCTACTCTCAGTTTGAAAGAGACGTGGGGACACTGAGCTGCTCCTGGCCAGCACCATCTGTCTTGCACGCCCCAAGGTCCCCGTGGGATGCACACACACACACACACACACACACTGTCCCCAGGGGAAAGCCCACGGGACAATTCCCTGCTGGTGCCCCAGTGGCACACAGCTCCCCCACTCTGCCAGACCTCCCAGGTCACGCTCACCCTGGCTGGGGCAGAAGGAGCTGCCAGCACAGCCCTCGGGGTGCCAGATGGGACCAGAGCACCAGCAAGGTGCACATTCCCCATGGGCTGCGTGGGTGCCCAGGGCTCTGCCTTGCCCACATCCCTGCTCCGTGGGGCTGCAGCGCTGCACTCACCATGGTGCTGGTAAAAGCATCCATAAGGCACCAGAAACACCCCAGCAGGTTTCTAAAGAAGGCCAAATCCTTTACAAACACCGGTGTCACAAGTTTGCCAGCTCAGGCTGGTGCTGGCAGCAGAGTGGCCACTGGCCACGTCCTGTGTGCACTCCCAGGAGATGCTGCTGAAGGCACAGCAGTGCTGGCGAGCGCTGCGCACCGAGCGTCGTGGCAGCAGACCTCAGCACTCCTGCTGCACAGGGATTCTGATGATTTCCTGAGCTCCTGCCGTAGTAATGAGCTTAATCAGCCCATGCAAATCAGTTTCCATTTGAAACCAGCCTTATCTAATGGAGCCCACTCAGTATTTGCCTCCTAGAGTTTTCACACAGATCGATCTTCCCCGTTTCAGGTGTGAAAGGCAACTGGGGCAGGGAATGGTTTCACCTTTCCCAGCACTGGACTGCAGCTTGGAGCTCAACGGCAATTTCTCAGCTTCATTTCTCACATTCTCATTGTTTCCAGAAACAAAGGGAATTAGGCTCTGAAAACCCTTCTCCTCTGGCAGTGGATTATGTCCTTAGATCACTGCAGCCATTCAGAGGAGCATTTGGATAACAAAATTTACACAATTTAGCCCCTGGTGTCAGCGGGTTCAGCAGGAGAGCCCCTCCACCACGGCCTATTTTGAATAAGCAAATCAACCACGCACAGGGAGATTCATTTTGTAAAGTGCAAGTGGAAAAGCAATGCCAGCTCCCATCCATTCCTGGCTGACATTTTATTTAACAGGTTATTCATTTACCCCAGCATCCTCAGCAGCAGCAACAACCACTTCTGCAACCTCCCGTAACTCACTGCCAGCTCCTTTCCCAGGTGCCTCCTCCTCCTCCCAGAGGTAATTAGCAATTATTAAGGTGTTACACAACAACCCACCCCATGCTGTTCAAAGCCACAGCCCCAGTGCTGGCTCCAGGAGCCCAAGGACAGCTCCGTGTCCTCCAGAACCAAATGATACCCCAAAGAGACCCCAAACCTCATCCCCAGCCTTGATCCTTCCAGGGATGCAGAAGCCTGAGCTCTCTTCAAACCTTTGGGACAGGGGCCCCCTGAACTCCTGAGAGAGTTGGGCTCAAACTGACCCATCAGACTGGTCAGTGCTGCACAGACCTTCCCCAGCTCTGTGCACCCTGGGCCAGGTGTTTTGGTGCTGGACCCCAAGATGTGTACAAGGCCACCAGCGAGTGGAAGCCCCGGGGACACACAGAGGTCTGTCCCGAGCCTCTGCCCACACCCAGGACTCCTCTTGCTGTCCATCCTGCACCTTTTCTGTTCATCTCCAGAGCCCTGCTACGGTGCTCTGGCTGATCCACCAGGCTGGACTGCCCCAGCCAGGGCAGAGACAGAGAGCAGGTCTCAGAGACTGTGCTCACCATGCTCCCAGACAAGGCTCGAGCAGGACAGATGCTAAGCTTAAATGAGCATAAATGAGCTTTGCCAAGGGGGAAAAGCCCTGTGGCAGAAGGTAAAGTAGGATGTCTGGAAGGGTGTCTCAGTCCTGCAGAGAAGGGGACAGGGCTGCAAGGAGCTGCCTCTGCAAAGGGACTGTGGGCTTGGAGCAGCCAGCTGCTCTGGGAAACCACAACCAGCATGGCTCTCCTCACTAACTGCGCTGCACTCCTCCTTTTCTTTGTTTTTTTGTTTTTTTTCTTTCCTTCCTCTCTTTTTCTCCAATTTGTCTTTTTGACACGTTCAATGATGCTTCTGCAGACTGAAAACAATAGAGACAGAGTTTCAGCCAAGGCAATTTCAGAGCTGAATCAAAGCTAAAATAACCTAGACACAGAGCAGCTGAGCAGAGACAGCTCAGTGCAAGTGCCCTGTCCCTCTCTGCAGCTCCCACTGCCTGGCTGGCAGAGAGGACAGCAAGCCCCACTCAGGAGCTGTGTGCCTCCATCTCCCGTTTGCCTGCCACCTCTTTCTGGCCCCGGTGGGATCATTTCCCAGCTCCCATGGATGCAAGTCCCCACCCCAAAGCCAACCCTGGCAGCTGCAGCTGAGCGAGTACCTGTTTGCCCAGCTCACTGGCTCCGTGCTTTGCATAGCAAGCACCAGTGTTTGCTGGCCTGACCTTACAGCCCTGCAGAGTTTCCAGGTGAGATTTTAGCTTTTTGTTTTTCCCTACAAGCGCTACCCTGCTGCTACGTGCAGGAGGTGGGAGGGACGGACGGACAGACACACAACTGGGGAGAGAGGAAGGATTCTGAGGAGCTGATTCTGCCAAGTGAATATTGCAACTGGACTCCTAACAGGGAACAAGACACAACCCTCAGCATGACTCAGCCTGGAAACACATGCTGCTTCCCAGCCCCACTGCCAGGACTGGCACGTCCCCACCGCTCATCCCAAAGGGAAGCAGCCCATGGCTGCCACCCCAGCACTCACCCCAAATGCATTTCACAGCCAAGACAGGTAAAACCAGGCAGCTCCTGGTACCTGGACAGGCCGATCGTGCCACAAAGCAGCCAGGCAAAACGGGGGCTGATGCTGTGCAGGACAAGCTGTGCGTGGCTGCCACGCTGCTTGGCCTCTTGCAGCCCTCCTGAAAGCAGCTGTCAGAGCCTGCCTGGTTCCAGCTCCCTGCCTCCCCAGACACAGCAGTAATTCTGCTCCCTGTGCGTGTGCCACGTTTGTTTCTCTCTGAGAGAGAAAGGGTTTCAGCACTGTGAGCCTCAGTGTTCTTGAGGAGCATCAAAAGCAGCCGGCAGAGCAGAGGAATGGGTGGTACAGGATCACAAGAATCCCCCAGGGCTGGTTCATGGGGGCACCCTGTGCCCCAGAATTCCTGCCATGGGACAGTGCTCCTTACAGACACTGTTCACATCCCAGGTGAAGTTCAGCGGGTTGGGAAAGGCAGCATGGTGTCCTTCTGCTCCTGCATTTTACTTATGAAATGCCACATCCAGCTCCAGGTTTAACTGTGGGGCTGGACAGGGCTGCCTCAAGAGCCTTCTCTGGGCCCCATGTGAGCATCCCCCAGGGGTCAGTGGCTACCCCACTCCCAAAGAGCCTGTGCCATACCCTTGGCTCCCCAGCCAAGGCACTGTGGCAGCCACAGCTTGCCTGGGTGGGTGTGAAACCTCTCGCTGGGGCTGGCAGGCAATGCTCTGCTCATGCCAGAACCTTCTAAGGGAGGTGCTGGGCATCACCTTGGATTAGGGGGATGTTAGAGCCCCCCTCCTCTCTGCCCTCGCCCCAGCTGGCTCCATCTCTCTGAAGGATACATCGCAGTGCCAAGTGATCATCTGAGGACATGCAAATAAAACCAGAGCCCTTCTTCCTCCTCACACACCAGGGGAAAGCGTTCCCCTCGCCGCCTGTTTACAGCGAACGCCGCGGTGTGGCAGCCAGAGTGACAGCTCTGAAGATGACATGTCAGCTCTGGCTGTCCCGGGAGGACGTGTCAAACTGTCACACAGCATTAGCTGCAACACGTTCCTGCACAACACCCTGCAACCCACACTGCCACGGGGCTGTGGCAGCCCTGCTATGCCACAGCACTCCGAGCCTGGCGTGTGGGAGCGCTGCCTCCACTCCATCACCTCTCCTGGCAGTCCCCTGGCCAAGGGCTGCCGGCCACTGCTTTTGTCACCTGGTCCCCTGCACATCTGCAGCAGGACACTCGTGGCCTGCTGCCCTGGGCTTTGCAGACCATGACAAGCTGATGGGATCAGGCTGAAACAACCACCTGGCTGCCACTCAGGCAGCGGGAGCTGGGGCAGGCACGGCGGGGATGGAGATGGAGGCACCGTCTTACAGCCCCACACTGCACCAGCCCTCCAGGAACCATCTGGTGTGGCATGGAGAGCTTGGCACGGGGCAAGACATCTCCTCAAGTTATCTCCTCCCCCCAGCCTGGTGGGGCTGGCTGAGTCCTGTGGGACACAGCCCTGCTCCCCATCGCCATCCCCTCCCCTGCCACACGCTGCCAGCTCTGGCCTGTGCCCTCGAGCTGCTGGAGAGCGAAGCAAACAGATCTGCCTACAGCACTGCTTTGCCTTCACCAAGGGACACTGAAGCAAATCAATTTTGGGGCAGGTTGAACCCTCTGCAGGGCAGTGGTAGAGCCCCAGAGAGACCTCAGAGGAGAGGTGGCCCAGTTATTAGCACAGCAGCAGCAGCTCTCTCATCCACCCTGCCTGTTTCCAGCACCACATTCACACCCAGGGAGCATCACAGAGCCAGGACTGACATCGCTCCTCATCTGCACGTGAAACCGCCCGAGGTCCCCACAGCTGTCACCCTGGCACTTCTGGAGAGTGACAATGCGTAGTGACCGGTGACAACGCGTCAGATGACTTTGTCCTGAGTCACAAGAAGCGGCAGAGAGAGCCGAACTTGGCCTCAGAGCTCGCTGCCCCTTCCTCCGCTGGCTCAGATCGATGCTTTGAGGCAGCGCCTGGCTCTGGGCAGCTGAGGCTGGGGTTAAGCTGCTTGGGCACCAGCTGTGTTGTGAACAACACAAGAGGCACATCTACACAGCTCCTGCAAGATCAGGCCAGGAACGCCTCTACTTGACACTTCAGTTTGGCCGACAGCTCCAAAATCACCTCCCAGGAATGTGGACAAGGAGCCACCAGCCCCCACTGCCTGCTTGTCAAGTTCCAGGCACAGCTTCTCCCATTTCCTACTTCACTGTTCAGATTAAAATCCTTCTGTTAGCCTGTAAAAAAGGTAATCGAAATGTTAACAACATCAATCAAATGCTCTCAAGCAGATGAGCCAATCGGTCCTTCATTCCTCCTGGCTGCCAGGAGCTCGTTGTCATGGGTAGACAGGAGCTGCAGTGTCCATCCTGGGCCAGGATGGACATCCATCTGGGAAATCTGGGGGCTCGTGGGGCAAGGAGCGGGAAGGATTTCAGCTCCCACCTTGGCATGCTCTCATGCTTGCTGCCAGGGAGCTGCAGGGGTGCTGTGGAGGAACGAGAGCTCACAGACTCCCCCTGCTCAACCATAAAACCAATTATCCTTGTGGCAATTAAAAGGGAGGAGAGACAAAGCCCTCTGACCAAGAGCATCTGCAAATCCTGATGCCATTGGCAGTGGCAGAGGAAGGAGGAGCAGACCACCCAGAGCCATGGCTCTGTGCCAGCCCGTGCACTCACTAGGGATGGGTCACCGGGGAGCATTTTGCTAATGGCAGTTGGTACCACAAATGTGCAGGACAGAGATGAGATGCTCCCAAGTCTCTGGTCACCTTTTACAGCCCTATCAGTCCTGCTGCTGCAGACAGAGTGGTCAGGATATGTTGGTGGTTACAGGCAACACGAAGCTCAGGGTCTAGGGGCAGTTTCCAAATAACGCCCGGGTCCACTGAGGCAGAGACACAGTGTAGGGGATGGAGATGTGCTTCCCACTGCCCTCAGAGCTGTGCCTGGGGGTATCACTTACACCCTGTGCAGAATGGGGAGATCAGAGACTTCTCTGCTCCTTCATGGACAGACAGGAGCAGGGCTCTGCAGCCATATCACACAGGGACTGGGAGACCCACTGGTGTTCTACGTGGCCTTTGCTCTTCCTGACGAGCAGGTGATTCCTGGGAAAGCAGCCTGTGCAGGATAACAAAGCGCCACCTCTTCAGCAGAGGGGCGTGCAGGAGCTGTGCTTAGCACACCTGGTGCTCCAGCCATTTCCAAGGGTCCCTCTGTTGAACAGGTGCCAGGTGGATGAGCAAGTGATGAGACACTGTCAGTTCAAACCTCCCCATGTGCTGCTGGCTGGATGCCAGCACGATTCCTCCTGACCTCATGCCTCAGCTCTGCTTTATTGGTCCTGTAAAACCCACACACGCCAGCCTCCCTGCTGGCGCCTCATTTGCAGGAATACTGCCAGGGGCAGGTAAACACAGGCAGGTCATTAGTATCAGCATCATCAGAGACTGTCTAACTTGCATCTTCTGCCTGAACAGGTAGCAAGGGAAGGTGTTCCCTTGTCTCCTCTCCTCTGGAGAGCTGAGACAAAGCAAACCCCAGCATCTCCCTCTTACAGAGCCAAGGGATGGGAGCTGAGACTGGAGTATCCAGGTCTTCCACAGCCTTTCTTCCTTCCTGCAGCTCTGGAAAGGCCTCCACTCCCTGGGGAATGCTCTCTTCCCTCCCCCGGCTCAGGCCTGGTTTCTCTCTGGAACTTGCAGATTCTGACTGAGGAAAGCACCTTTTCAAAGAAAAAAATAAAAATCAAAAATCAGCCTTTTACTGCAGTTGCACATCAGCGGGGCACATGCTGTGCTTTGCTGGCTGTGATCTTACAAACCCCTTTGTGAACCCCCACAGCTAACGGGGTGAGGATGCAGCCCCCAAGGTCTCTTCCCCATCCCAGGCAGGACCAGGTATCTCCTCCCTTCTCAGAAATGTCTCTCTCATCAGCAGGGTTACAGCAGGAACAGACCCAGGGTTCCTCTGCTCAAGCTCCCTGTACAGGCAGTGAAAAGAGGAGTCTCACGAGCGTTGCTCAAAGGTGATGCAGCAGCAGCCAGAAGAATCACCAGCTGCTCCATGCACAGAATACAATTCCTATTAAAGGGGAAAAAAAAAAGCAAAGCACAAAAACCAACGGAGCACTGAAGTGCTTCACAGCATCCTCTGCATCACCAGAAGAAAGGAGCCTTGCAAATGCTCTCTGACACTGAGACCCCAGGGCTGGGAGAGGCTCCAGTGCAGCCTCCCCCCTTCCCACCACCCACCCTGCTCAAGAGATGGCCTGGGGGGGCTGCAGTGAGAAACCTCCACGGGGGTTGGGGGGCTGTGGAGTGTCTGAGGCAAAGCAGTGGGTGCAAAGCAGTTTGAAGCCTTCCCTACCCCTGGAAGGAATCGAAGGGGGGCTGCAGGGTGTGGGGCAAACAGTGCTGGCACGTCCCAGCATCCCAGGCTGGGCTGTCCGGGAAGCGGGCATGGACGCCACCGCATCGCAGCCCACACACCCCACACAGACCACTTCTGTGGGGAGAAGGATCAGGAGAGGAGTCACAGGGGAATGTTAATTGGGCATTCTGCTAATGGGAAAGGGAATTAAGGGCTTCCTAGAGGCGAGCACTTGGACCTGGTTTTAGCAGCGTTGTTCCCTTGGGGATTGCAAAGACAATGTAAATTCCTAGGGGATTAAACTTGAAAAAGGAAATCCAACTAGCAGGGAGAGAGGAAAGGCCAGCACCATAGGAGGAATGGTAATTACAGAATTACCTGCCAGCCTTTTAGGACGATGAATGACACAAAATTTTATATAAATAAATAGAGACTTAATACAGCTGGGGAAAGAGTCGGTGCTGGGGCAGGAGCAGCCTCTGCTATCTGGCCGATGGCAGCACAGAAGCAAGGCATGGAAGATGGAGCAGGCAAGAGAGGAGCTGGGTTTGAACAGCAGAGCCACCCCAGGAACGATCCTGGAGCTGGGAACCAGGGACAGACGCAGAGAAGGAAGCAGGGATGGCTGGGTGAGCACTGAGATCAGTGCTGCAAGGAGCCTCAGCCCCTGCTTTGCAGTCAGGTCAGGCAGCACCAACGCTGCCCGGGCGCAGGAACAGGACACGCCGTTTTCCTCCTGCAGTCGGGGAGCACAGGGTGCTTTAACCTTTGCACCACGGGCCACGCTGGCTCCTGCCTTGCTGCCTGTCCCAGACCCACGGGCACCCCAGGACCTGCGGACAGCACGCCTGGGCTTTGCAAGAGCAAGGCAGAAGTGCTGAAGACCAGAAGAGGCTGAATGGCAGCAAAGCTGAGAGCCAGCTTGCAAACCTGCAGAGAGCTGCCTTGCCTGCCTCTCCTCCGGGACTGGGGATGGAGAGCCCTCGGAGCCGGGCATTTCCCCTGCCCGCTGCCACATCCCAGCCAGCAGCACGGCCTTTCCAGCCTCTGCCAGAGCTGGGGAACACCAGGCCTTGCTGCTTTTCGTTCCAGCACAGGCTGCCCGGTTTGCCACCCCGGCGCAGGGCTCCTGCCCCCCTGGGCAGGGAGGAGCTCACAGCCCGGCCAGCCCTGAGGTCGGGCACCCGGGCTCCCATCGGGAGACATCTCCTGGGCTCCTTGGAAACGCTGCCGAGTGGGAGCTGCCACTCTGGGAGTGAGTCACGCTGCCGAGGGTGGCTCGCTGGCACACCAGGCACCGGCTACCACTCGCCCCAGCGACAGTGACACAGGGCACGGAGCCAGGGTCTCCCCACAGAGTGGCATCTCCTGCAGCTGGATGCTGGCCCCACGCCTCCCGCCCCGCTCCACTGGGCTGGTAGATACTAAAGCCATTCCCAAAGGCTGCTTCTCCACGCCACGGCATCGGGGAGAGAAGGAGCGGCCCAGGGAAGGCAGCTCCTGCAGAGATGGAGACCCTGTGTCCCACTGCACAATGGAGGCATCTCCTCCCTCCCAGCGCAGAGACTTGGGGACTAAGGGGAAACTGAGGCACGGGGGGAGGAAGGGACTCTCAGCAGACCACTGATGGTGCAGGAGCCCAGAGGAAAAAAGGCTCTTCTGATCCTGCTCATCCTCGGTGAGGCATCCCCCAAACCACAGGGCAGCAGCCCAACCACTCCCCTTTGGAAACCACCTCCCTGCCTGGCCTCAAAGATAGCACGAGCTCCTCAAAACCCGATGGGATGATAAGCACCTCTTCTGAAAGGGAGCAATTACCACAAAATACTGATTATGCAAATACCTTGGTTACCAAAATGATGTTCCCTGAATTCTGAGTAGGAAAGAAAAGAGCCGTGGAGAAAATTTGTTTAGCCAAGAGCTGCATCACATCTATTTAAAGTGCAGAGAGGTGGAGAGGGACCTCCCTGGGCAAAGGGGCTTTAGGAGGCCACCAAAGCCTGGGACAGAGATGGTGCATGGATTTTCCCTTTCCTCCCAAAACACTTCATGACTATCACTCCCTTTGCAAGGACAAGGAAACCGAGGCACATAAGCAGAAGGCACTTGGCCAATGAGACCCAGAGGGCCGAGGAGAGGCTGAGGTGCTGCCAGGAACAGAGCAGGGAATGCCACTGCTTCCCAGTGCCCCACTGCATTGTGGTGGGACAGGTCAGACTTCCCAGAGCTGGCTTTGTGCAGAGCAGGAGTGTGGAGAGAGGCAACAACAGAGAACGGCACCGAGGGAAAATACCTCTGTAGAACACTCAGAATGGGTTGGGACGGCAGAGCCACAAGGCTGCTTAGAGCAGGGCTCAAGGGGAATCCGAGTCTCCATTCCACAGGTTACACACGTGATGGGATTGTCCTGCCACAGCACATCCTCCCTGGATGGGGACAGTGGCTTTCCCCAGGCCTGGCATCACTGGCTCGAGAGGAGCAGGGCTCAGTGTGCCACCCTGCACAGCCCTGGCTGTGCTCTGCTGCTCTGGGCTTCTCCCAGCCTTATCCACTGCCACGAGGGCTCAGTTTCACAGCCCCAAGGCCTCAGGTGGCCTCACAGCTGGTGCCAGAGCCACAGGGGTGAATGTGGCTGCCCCACTGCTGAGGGCACGGCAGGCCACAAGCCTGGTGCCATCCTGGGGACCCTGACAGCCATTTCAGCTTTGCAGGCAAGGCAGCTTTGGAAGGATCAAGCACTGACTTGCAAGGATGGAGGGTAACACAGGTGAGACAAGAGCCATCAGGTAGCACAGCAGGGGTGGCACCTTTTCCTCAGTGCAAAGTGGAGTCAAAAGTGACAGCTGATCTGATACTGCTCTGCCATAACCATACAGCTTCCCTGGGGGAACAGCTGCTCCTCACCGTGCTGCTGCAGCCACCGGACCCTCCCGTGGGTCCGAGCTGCCAGCACAGCAGCCCTGCCCTCAGCACCTCAGCACCTGCCTGGCCGCTCTCAGCGTCTCCCTGACGTGGCAGGGGAGGAAGGACAGCCCGTGACGCAGTAAACGCCAGCAGAGCAGCTGTGAGACGCTGTTTCCCATCCCATCTCCCACCCCCGTGGAGCACAGAAGCCGTAAGTCAGCGGGAATGCTCTTTGCACTGATGCCAGGCAGATTTATGATAGCACAGGCACTGCTGTGCAGGTCCCACCATCTCCTCCCAGCCTGTGGCAGGAGCCAGTCCTCAGTGCCAGTGTCCCCGTGGGTCACCCAAAGCCTGGAGGTGACACCCAGCACCTTATCCAGTACTCCTGGGCAGGTAGGGACCCACATATTGCAAAGTTGCCCTGCTGGAGCAGCAGAGGGGATGCTGGACTGCAGCAGCCAGCCAGTCACACTGCTCCTGTGCCAGCCCGTGGGACCCCGTGCTGCAAGGCAGCCCCATCCTGCAAGATGAGCCCGTCATCCCTCCTCTCGTCACAGCCCCTTTGGTCTTCTCTTCCACAGAAAGCTGTTTGTGGCCTCTGCACTCCTGCAAGGTCAGTAATTGCTCACAGCAATGTACGTGTTGGATTTGTTTTTGATCAGCAGAAAACCAATTTCTCCTCATCTCCTTTCCCATCCTGAGCTCAAACTACCTCAGAAGAGACAGAAAGTTAAATTCACAGACCAGGTAAGAAAAGCCAGATGCCTCCTGCTTGCAGAGCCACAGCAAACAGCACAGGCACTTCACAGCTCCCCTGTGACACCAGTAATCCCACCTGCTGCCAGCACAGCTCCTGACTTCTCTCAATTAGCTCTAACTCTCTTATTCCTTCTCCAAATCAAACATTCTATGCTCTGCTGGGGGCAAGGGGCTTGCTGGAGGTGCCAGTTCACCCAGCAGGACTAACCTCAGTTTCTACCCATTCACAGGGAACAAGCCTGGCCTCCACTGCTGCACCAGGTGGCAGTGCCTGGTCTCTCCTCCCTCCCCTCCAGCACCCCACAGGCTGCTCCACCACCTTCCTTCCCCCCAAAATTCTAGCCCTACTGCTGTGACAACCCCTGCATCAGCCCGAGGAGCTGCCAAGCCCTTAACGTGGGACCTCAACACAGGCAGGGAGGGGAGCAGATCCATTGACAGCATGACTGGTGCTGTGAGAGCAGGATGCAGCTCCTGCACGCTGCCCCTGCATGGCTTCCCACCAGAGACTGCTCATAGTCATGTGCAGATCTGCTGGTGGCCCTGGAGGTCCAGTGGACTTGTTCCCAGCTGTCTGTCATACCCCAGACACATCTGCCGAAGGAAGGGCTCAGCTTTGGGCATCAGAGTTCAAATCCTGGTGAGCCCTGCCACGGTGTCTCTCCTCCCTTGGGTTCAGGTTCGTGAGAGTTCCTAAACCCTGTCAGGAGCTCTGCTGGCCTCTCCCACCGACATCAGCTTGCCACAGGAAAGTGTCCCAGCACTCCTTTCCATGCTTTTGCTCATGGGGATGAAGGCAGAGATCCTGCTTGCCTCCTCCCATGACCACAGAGTTTTCTGCATCTGAACCCTTCAGCTGCCCACACACCACCCGTCTCTCCAGGCCAACAAGTTCCAGCCTGGATTTTCACTGCCCTCAAGACAAAACAGCTCAGACATGCAGGCTGTATCAGAATGTTTCCAGGCACCATCACAATCCTCTGAGATGTTTAAGGATTTTTGCTGCCAGTCCACTTAGGGACACTCACCATTTATATGAGAAGAAGCCACTAGATCCCCTCCAGACCCTGGCCAGAGTAGAGCGTGCCAGCATCTCTGTTTGCCCCTGGGACTAAAGGAGCTTGCAAGGGGCTGGAGAGCAACCAGCCACGGTAGAAACCACCCAGACACCACTCCAAGCCTTCCCCAGAGAGACCTGGGTCCAACCCCAGCAGCTGGTGGGAGGGATGTGATAGCCAAGGCAGGTGTGACACTGAGGGCAGCTCCTGGTCCACGTCCCTCCAGCACCACACCAGCCTCCCAGGGCTCTGTGCAGCAGCAGGAGGAGCATTTCCAGCTTGTGCTTGTCAAGGAATGGAGGGAACAACCTCCAAAACTGCCCCATGTGTAGGGACAGACTGCTCCATGTGCCTGTGGACACTTCCCACTGCTCTCTCCACCTGAAGGCAGCGCTGGCTGGCAACTCCCAGTACTGACCAGTCCAAGCCCCAACCCCATTACAGCCCAGGGGCTGCAAGCAACAACAAAGATTAAAAGAAGGGGATGGATGCTCAAAGGTGGCTGCTGACTGCGGTGGAAGTGGGCACAAGATTCAAGGGAGCATTAAAATATTGGAAATAGAGTCAGAGCAAGAAATATGACCCAAAACAGTTAAGCCTCCAGAGAGAAAATGCATGGCACGGCATGGATTGAGGCTGGATATCTGCACAGGGAGCCAGACCCACCTGACCCACCCAGTGCCCTTCTCCCAGCTGTCCCCACACAAGCAGAGCACTCGCCCCAGGCTGTGACACAGCTGAGCAATGCTGGGGAACAGAGCTGCTCAGAGAAGGTGCCAAAGCTGGATGGAGACCCCAGACACAAGCTCTTTGGGGCAGGGACTGCACCTTTTGCCCCCTGTCCATCTGCCCCAGCTGAAGAGCTGGCAGCACAGCAACGCCCTGCATCCCACGGCAGCAGCAGGAGAACCAGAGCTGTGCTCCAGCACTCGTGGCTGATGGCAGGAGGATATTGGGGACACCACACCAGCTGCCCTTCCCGCATCTCCTTCAGCGCTGCTCTTTTCCATAACTCCAATTAATATTACAAACCTCTATCAGGAGTCTTTTCAGACTGGCAGCCTCCGAGTTGCTTGGAAACTGTTTGCTGCAGCGACCGACAGCTGCTGCTGGGAGGGCTCAGTGCCAGCCCTCTTCCCAGGGCTGCCACCACGGAACCCGGTGGGACAGCCAGGCTCCATTCCCTGGCATGTGCCAGGAGCCGGAGGAAGCAGGGATGAGCTGGGAGCAGCTTTGACACGCGCCAGGGATGAGAGAGCCCGGAAAGGCTCGAGGGCTGTGAGGCTTGGTTTAGGACTTGGAGATCCCACAGCTAAGGCTTCAAAACGCTCCCAGCCCGAGGGTAAGGGAGAGTTTCCAGAAAAAACATTAATGGAAAAACGTGCTCAGCCTCACAAGATTTATTTGGCCAAATCTGGACATTGAATTCAATCATAAAGAAGTGAGAAAGAGGGTTTTGCTTTATGGACAAAGTACTGGTGTGGGCTTAATGCTGAAGTCACTGAGACCTCCATAATACTCTATGAATAATCAGGTATCTCTTCCAATTTATGGCGTACCATAAAGTGCTGCTAGAGTTTTGGAGACGGTACTTTTCTTTTCTTTTTTTTTTTTTTTAATACTATAGCAATGACAAAAAACATATTTTACTGCAGGAATGGCAGTGTAAGTATATTTATCCATCGGCCAAAATTCTGTGGTATACTTTCCTCTCTAATGGCTGTACAAACATACATACATCTCAGATTTATACCCAGATTTTCTATACTTTGCTTTGAAATTTGCATAATATGTGAAAATTTCTATATAAAATGGAGAAGAGCATGGAGCTGCTCCTGCCAAAGCAGCCACTGGAATTCAGCACTTCTCTGTCTTGCACCACTGTGCTCCGGGGGTTCTGGAGCTGCCTTGGGGGTCCCACCCTTTAGCTCAGCGCTCCCAGGGAGAAGGAAACCTGAAGGAGAGGCGGATGAGGACCCCAGGACCAGCTCAGTGCAGGAATCCCCAAGGGAAGAAGGGGAGCGGGTTCTGCCAGCGCTGGTGAAAGGCATCTCCAACACCATCCCACCTGACAGCTTCCTCCATCGCCCCAGTGAAGCACTGCCTTTTCTTCTTGAAAAAATATTGTGGAATTAGAAGTCTGATTGATATGAATATGTAACAACGCTGCTTTATTAATAGCAGCTGCATTATCAGTTTGCTCCCTGCTATTGGCAGGAGATCTGGGACAATATGTGGTTTGAAAACTAAAGAGAAATGCAACCCGCAAAGGCAGCGGCTGCGAGATAATTTCATTCCTTTTCCTGTGGAGCTGGCCAGGGTGACACGGATGCATCGCATCGCTCTTCCTGCCTGGTCATGGGAGCAGGCACTGGGATGGCTTCACAGTGTGCACGGTCCGGAACACACCCACAGCCATCTGCAAAAGGATTTGCATTCAGTGCCCCCAGCACAGGCAGGGAACACCCTTCCAAGCCAAGGACCACCACAGCCAGCTTTAACCTCTGCAAATTGAGGTCATTTGGTGCAGAACATCATGCAAATCTCCCTGGCACGGGTAATAAACTCCCTTTGCAGTTTGCTTTCCTTACTCCCCCCCCCTCCCCATCACCACCCTGGAGGCTTAAATGAAAACAAGATTACAAAGGAGATTGGATTGGACATATATCTGGTGTGCTATTTTAGCTGTAAATTATGCCAGCTTCATAAAACCCCAACTGTTCTTTCCCGAGATCCCTGCATAGATTGGCTGGCTAAGATCAAGCAACCGGCGCTCGCTGCGGGCAGGCATTGTCTAGAAAACAGCTGAGAGGGTCCAAACGGGAGCGAGATCTCATAGTGCTACATATCCACACGCATTTACCTGCATGGAAACATAGGCATGACACCCAAGAACTTCCCGTGCCCGCTGATGAGCTGAACAGTGACCCACACTGAGGTGTTACAAGCCCCTACCCGCCGGGCTTTGGAGAGCCGACCCCACAGATCACCTGTGCTGGTTCAGCTGTGCCTGTGATAACGCTGCTGACACTTCCCTCAGCCTTAGCTAATCCCAGGACTGAGCAGAGCATCAGGCAGCACGGTCCAAAGCAAGGCTGAACGCCAGGCATGGGACGTAGGGCTGTCACAGAGTGACTGTGAGCTAGCACACGTGGCCAGGCGAGCAAGGCTGGCTGCTGGGGCAGCCACAGGGCTCCCAGCCCCGAGCAGGGCTGGGCAATAGGGCTCTGCAGAACCGCCACAGCCCAAAGTTTGCTACAGCAAACCCGGCAGGAGGTTTTGCAATTCTTCTCACGAGCATCACTGTACCTTGGCTGTGCTCCACGACCCTGGAGGACAGAGCAGCCAGGGCTCCCAGCACACTGAGGTGCTCCAGGGAGAGCAGTGGTGCTGCACGAAAGGAAGGACACAGCCCTGATCGCACTCAGCTCCAGTCCCCGGGCCTCTCCTGTCTCCCCCACAGCCGGGGCTCTGAAGGCACGGGCAGTGCAGGCACCCTGGCAAACACGGCCTTGAGCAGCGAGCCACGACAAGGGCCACTCTGAGCCCTGAGGGGACGAAGCCTGTGAAGGCCCACAGCCCACGGGAACCCTCCTGCACCCACTGCCCGTTACCTGGAGGGAGACAGCTGGAGAGCAGCAGCACTCCCTGCCTTTCCCGAGCAAGCATGGCAGCGAGCCGTCGCCCCAGCCACACTCCCATGGCTCCACGTGCTCGGAGCCCAGCCAGGTGCCACCACACTGCCCACACATGTCAGCTCACATCCTGCACTGCCAGCCCAGAGCTGGACACAAGGCAACGCCTTGCCTGCAGGACGGGTCCAGCCTGTTTCATCCATCCTCCTCTCCAACGAGTCCCTCTGGGCAATGCTACAGCAGACTGAATTGTGCACATCTAACCCAAGTCTCCCACCAGTAATGCCGGTCAAATGTCGAAGGCCCACAACCAAAGACCCTGGGGTGCCTTACCTCGCTCTCCAATGGAGAGCTGCATCTGCCTCACACGGACTTACACGTGTGTCCTACCTGCAACAAACCATCTCTGCATGTTCCTCTGTGCCATGCACCACCAGGAGCTGGCAGAGGTACGCCTGCCGGTGTACGTAGCTATTGATACAAAACCAGGCTCGCTGGGCAATCAATAATGCTATTTAAGAGATAAGTCTTGCTATTGACTGGCTGTTGAGCCCAGCTCCTGCTTAATTTGAAAGAGAGGGACAATGACGAGGGAGCTCAGAAGCGTTCCCAACGTCACCAGGCATCCGTGTGCGTGCTCAAGCTGTGCAGGCAGGGATGGAGGGGTCAGGGATAGATGTGTGGCAAGGTAGAAGCACAGTGGTTTTTTCCACAGTGGAAGATTTGTGCACTCTTAGGGAGAAAAGGCCCATCTGTGAATGCCTGCGAGCACTCGCAGTACTGAGCAGAAATTAAAACTGGGCATGGTGTTCCCTCAGTGCAGCTGTGGCTGCAGCAGATTTGAGGCTCCTCTACCACCCCACACCCAGCCATGGTGTTCTGATCATCACTTCAAGGGACATGAAAGAGCTTCTTGACTGCCAAGTCCTCAAAGGCAGCTCCTGGCCATTATGTCTGTCCTGGCTGTAGAAGTCCCTGCTCTGGTACATGTAGAGCCTCCCCCAGGCATCTCCTGGCTCTCCATTTTCAGGAAAGACAACTCCCACCATAAGAGGTGAGAGCAGAGGATGAGAAGAGCTCACTCACAGAGAGCTATCCCTCTCTTCCCTGTGGAGGGCAGCCAGCCAGGAGGATTAATATCCAGCCAGATCGGAGATTTGCAGCCCTTCAAGAAATAGGGAGCAGGACACACCCCCAGAAGGAGCCCCAGAAGAAGAAAGACTGTTTTAGGTGGATTAAGTGGGAAAAGCTCCTTCAACGGAGGCAGCCTCCAGCTCACAGTGCCCAAGGCCACCGCTCAGATGAGCTGCATGGCTTGATGGTGCCATCTTTCCTTCCACCTTCCTAAGCGCTTCTCCCTGGCTGATATGGATCCATGTCTCTGTCCCCTGCTTCCAAAGCTGGAGCAGCCCAACAGCTGTGGGTGGGGAGGAGCACAGCCCAACAAGCCCTGCTCCATCAGGGAGCAAAAGGCTCCCTTACATCAGCTCATCTGCCTCCTCCATTGCAGCCTCTGAGACATCGCCCAGGCGTGCCCGGGAGAGGAAGGTGGCATCAAAAAGCCTCTCAGCCCGGCGAGATTTGGGCTGTTTTCTGCTCCACAGTAAGAGAGGTGGGAGCAGCCTTGCTGCTCAGTGATGATGGGGGCACACATTCTGTGGAAGACCCTCAGATGATCTGAGCCTTGTTCCGGCCAGGCTAGGGACGCCTCAAGGCAGCACCAAACTTTATCTAAACACTTTTTTCATGACAAAGCCATGGAGCCTGAGTGCTGGAGCTGCCCTGGCAAAGGGCACAGATCTCATGGGCATAAATCAGGAGAGAGGCTTGCTGCTGATTTCAGCAGGAGGGAGGAAGTGCTAAGGCAAAGCTGAGGACTTGAACCTTCTCCTTCAGTGTCAGGGTGCAGCCCTGTTTGCAAGCAAACAATAAAAGCATCTTCCTGCTATCCTGGGGCTGGGACTGGAGGTAAGATCCCAGCTCTGCAGATCTATGGGCAAGTCCCAGAGCTCTGCTCAGCCCCAGCATTGCAGGTCAGCTCCCAGGAGCTCAGGTGATGAACACAAGGTGGCTGGTGCAAACAGCACCTTCTCTCCTGACTTCTTCCCATTCCTGTGCTAGGACTTTATGTTTTTCAGTTCCAGTTCAAAGCTCACACTGGACTGGTCCGAGGCAGAAATGAGCTCCAAGGCTCGCTACAACCTCACTGCTGTGAATTGCAAG
This sequence comes from Regulus satrapa, assembly GCA_013396955.1. Taxonomy (NCBI): domain Eukaryota; kingdom Metazoa; phylum Chordata; class Aves; order Passeriformes; family Regulidae; genus Regulus; species Regulus satrapa. The sequence goes on along the minus strand of VWZN01010805.1, from coordinate 43,054 downwards.
CATGTGGCTGCTCTCCTGCCTTAGGAAAATTGAGGCAAACAGGTCCACCCTGGCACCTCTTCCCTTCCCCAGTCTCATCTCCAGCACTGCAGCCCTTGCTTTACAGAGAGGCACCAGGCCTGAGCCCACTTCAGTTGCATCCCCACTGTCCTCCCCACACCTGCCACCGTGCAAAGAGGATGTGGCTTTGCATCTGCCCCACGGGTGCATCCTTAACGAGTGATCCCAGTTCCCTTGAGCCGATAAAGCTCCCTGGGCAGCCGAGCAGGCTGGGGACTTCACACCAGGACAAGCCACAACAGCTGGGGCTACTGCAGGGACAGCGCCGGTGCCCTGGGAAGGGCAGACACGCTCCAGCTGTGGGATCCTCAGTGCCATCCGTGGTGGAGCACCCAACCAAGCAGCACCCCGTGCCCCCCTCATGGGCTGGGTCCTGCAGCAACGCTGAAGTTGTGCTTCCAAGCAGAGCTGCAGCACAGTGGCTGTTGCCATGCCAATCAAGTGGGCACTGGCAATGCTGCTCTGCCAAACCAAGAGAGCGTACCGACCCATGCCAGGGTGTCCCAGGGGGCTGATTTCCTCCACAGACTCCTACAGCAGCATCACAGAGCCTGAGGAGCTCAGCTGCTCTCAGCACCAAGCACTCCTCGATGCAGGCAGCCCCAGAACCTGCTGCCCAGCCTGCAGTCACAGCCCAGCTCCAGCCAGAAGCTGTTGACACACGTGAGCAAGGGCTGGTTCCCACTGTCCTGCTGTGGGGTGACAGCCACAGTGGAAGGAGACAGCAGCATGGCAGCAAATGCAAGAGAAAGTTCAGCATCATGGGGGTCCTCAGCCAGCAGCCAGAGAGCGGGAGGCTGCAGGCTCAGCTACAGGCTGGCGCTCTAAGGCGCAGGGACAGGGCACTGCCTGGGCAGGAAATGACCACAGGGAATGTCGGAGCCAAAAACCCCCAAGCTGTCATGAAAAAAACCCGGGATGCCGTTTTGTTTGCTGCTCAGGTGCAGCATGAACTCCTCTCTGCAGGACAACATGGATGCCAGCAGCTCGTGGATGGGGATGGAGGGCTGCTAAACCCGGAGCACCCTGCCAGGGTCTGTGCCCAGAAGAGAAGCAGTGCCAGCCCTCCCCTGCACTCAGCACCTGCCTCCTCCCAAAGATGGGCCACAGGCTCAGCTTCCCTTGGGCTTGACCCAGAGCCGCTGTGCCCTCGAGGGAGTCTCATGCCAGCACAGGTTCTCACACACGGGAACACGCATCCCAGCCCGCCCTGGTGCAAACCAGCTTTTCTCTGCTCGACCTTTCCCTTGTGGACATGGGAAAACTGAGGCACTGGAAGGCTGAAGGTGGCACGCAGCCCACTGGTTGTCATCAGAGAAGAGAAAGGTGAGAATGTTTTCAAGCTGCACTTCCTCAAAAGCAAGCCACGTCTCTCTACCAGTTCTGCTGCCGACAAGAAGGAAAACTCATCCCATCCAAATTGCTCTAAAATGGGAAAATGAATTAAAAAACCCAAACCCAAACAAGCCTCAAGCCAGAAGCCAAGTGCATTTGTCTCTGTTCTTTCAGCTCAATCAGCCACACTTCATGATGGAAACTGCCATGATTCCAGACTAACAGCGAGAACACTGACACCCAGGAGCACGCCAAGGTGACCTGAGGGGGAAGCGGCGGAGCTCGCTGCCCCGAGCCCCACTTTCTCCGCTCAGCCTCCCCTGCCCAGGGCCCCGCGATGGGCAAAGCCGTCTCAGCCGCACCGATCCCATCCACGCCAGCCCCTCCAGCCAGATTCCTCCCGTGCCCCGGGGCGCGTACCTTGCACCGGGCGAGGGCTGCCGAGGCAGCGGCAGGGACGGGGGGCAGGAGGGGGGCACCCCGTCACCGCCCCGGCCCCGGCAGAAGGCCACGGGCACATCTCCGGCTCCCAGCGGAGGACGAGACCGAGCCCTGCTCCAGCTCCTCCACGCCGGCGATGGCTCCCGGGCGCCCTGGGAGCCGGGCATCCCTTGCGACACGCCGCGGGAGAAGCGGAGCGGCCGG
>VWZN01010805.1:23451-39181 GCA_013396955.1 Regulus satrapa | reverse complement strand
GTCTGCCTGCCCCTCCAAAGGTAACCTCCATGGTAACCACCCTCCCAGTCTTGGCGGGGAAAAAAAAAAATCAACAAAACCTCTTAAGGAATCTACATTATCAATGCATGAAAGGAGGCTGGTGTGCATTTCTTACAAATAGATTGAGAAGCAAAGGCTGGGAGGTAGGTTACCATGGAATTGGGGAATTCAAGAGCACTATTAGCTGGCTAACATACTCAAGAAAGAATAATACATTTGCAAGCCACGAATTCCTCCTTTGAAAATGTGACTGACTTCCATCATATGACTTTCCCCATCTTCCCATTCTATTATTTATCAGAGCTTCAAGCAACTCATTTGCTCTGTACAGAAGTTGGACTTGGATGTAGTTTCCTGGCTCACAGCTTTGACAGGAATTTTAGTTACAGTTGCTGCCTCCTACCTCCGTGCTCTCAGTTCTCATCCCAGGAGCAGGGCACCCAGCCCCATTGGTAGCTCAGTAACTCCAGGCTGCTCCTTCTCCAGAGCCGGTGGGGAAATCCTGCCTGGTCCTGGCAATCCCTTGCTCTCCACCTCATCAGTATTTTCCATAAGCATTTTCTGACATTTCAGTTTAGGAGAGGTCTTTAGATTTATCTGTTTTAGGAAAGGGCAGAGTACGTGAATTTTCCAACGTTGTCCGTGGTAGATCCTGATGTAAAGGAATTTATTTTGCTTTTATTTGATGCCCTTATGTCAGAGCTTATTGCAGCCAGAGGAACACTAGAATCCAGCACCAGCACAGCACTGGCTGCCTTTCTTCTAATGACCTGGCACAGTCTTCATAATGTGTTCTTATGCTTTTAGCATGTCACACACCTTAAAACTTGTCTCACCCCAAATTTATATCCTCTCCTGTTTTCCCTGTTTCATACAGCATGCACTTTTTAAGGTTGCCTGTTGACATCTCTCTGCCATGTTTACATTTATATTTTAAAGCTGTTTGCGTTTTTTGACCCTGTAGAGATACAGCTATGAACATTAAAAGAACGTTTCCAGAATGAAGATTGAGAAGATATAGCAAAGCTCAAGTGTTTTGCTAGATTTCGAGATCAGAATTTACCCCACAAAATAAAATGCCCCTCTCTCTGCATGCCTGTGCATGAAGACAGCCCCCACAAAACATAACCTGCTCCTTGCGGAGTTTGAGGATTTGTTTGTTTGTGCCCAGCTGCTTCTCTACACCTGTCAGATTTTCTTTCTTTATGTTTGGATGCTGGTAGAAAGCCTGCTTAAAGGCAGGAGGCAAGTATCTCTGAGCAGCAGCATCATCTGCGAGAGTTTTACTCTTTCAGCTGCGTTTTTGGCAAAGTTTCCTTATTTTTTCATAGCTTATTTGCCAGACGACTGTTCTGCAGTTGGTGTCGGGTGAGAGTTGGGAAGCAGTGGGAAACTGTAACATGAACAACTTGCTCCTTTTCCCGTGAGGGAAACACAGATTTACCTCTCTTCCCTGGGCACCTGAATCGTTCCTTTGTGGTTATATGGTGCCCTCTTCAAATGTTTTAGTACTCCCTACCTGCTACAGTTAATTCAGATGTCCTCTGGCATCTCCTAATCTCCCAGAGCCATCACCACCCACCCATGGGTGCTGTGGGCTTGCCTGCCCTTGGCTGCACATCCCCAGCTCAGTGTTGCAGGGTGGGGACCAAGACTGCTGGGTTTGCAGTGCAGCACGGGTTACTGCATCCCCCTCAGGGATCCTTGCTGTCCTGTGGTGACAAGGTGAGAGTTTCACTGCAGCGCTGGAAGAACCTCAGGTGAGAGTCTGCTGGGGCTTCTGGTAGTCGGAAAGGACAGCAGAATGGAGACCAAGACAGCAAAAGTACGCCACAGAGCTCATGGAAAGCAAGAAACAAACTTCCATGGGGCTCTTGTTCCCTGAAGAAATGAGCAGTCACAGCTGGAGGCTCAGGTAAGGGCAGATGACACTGGCATGTGTCAGAGGTCTCATGGAGCCAATCGATAGGCACAGGAGCGATCCAGTGTCACTCTCACCAGTGATGCTGAAAGAACACCCTGGTACAACCCTCACTGCCCCAGGAGCAGCACCCAGGGGCGGCAGATGAAGGGAGAAGGTGGGGAGCACGGGTGTCACGCTTGTGGAAGGTGGGCAGATGAGAAAGGGATCTGGCTGTACCTGCGTTTGCTTTCTTCCACAAGAAAAGCTGAGCAGACCCCTCCCACTCTGTCCCTCGCTCCAAGTCAGAGGGAGTAGGAGAAATCACGACTACCTGCTGCCTGCTTGGCAGTTGTTGTGAAACAAGGCTGGCAGCTGCCAAGCCAGATCCCTGCTGCCCGGTTAGAGCTGCACTGCCACGACAGGGCAGGACTCCTGCACACACCTCAGACCCAGCCTTACCTGCCCAAGGCTGAGGAGTCCTCAGACTCCATACTGTATGAGGAGCTTCTTCCCCAGGGCAGAGATGAACTGCAACACCTCTCAGTTGGATTTGGGGACCAACATTCAACCCCAAACAGTATCGGGAGCTGCAGCAGGGAGGAAACTCGTGTCTACTCCCAGCTCAGTGTGGATGTCAGGCGTGGTGGTTCAGAGTTCCTCCTGCTGGGTGTTGAGGGAAGGCTGTTGTGGAGTAAACATCCCATTAATGCAAGGAGAAAAAAAAAAAAAAAAAAAAAAAAAAAAAAAAAAAAAAAGCTTGCAAAGCCCAGTGGGGTGGGAGCCAAACAGCTCTATCAGTGCCTGAGAGTGAGCAGTTTATATCATCAACAGGCTCACCAGCTGGGAGGAGAGCAGCAGCACGAGGGAGCAGAGCTGGGGGCAATGGGAAACCATTGCCTTTTCCAAAGGGTTTGTCACCAGCAGGCAGGACAGGCTGGCACCTGCAGTTGTTTCAGTGGACATCATAAAATATCCTGAGTTGGAAGGGACCCATGAGGATCATATAAATCTACCTTGACAGGTACCAAGGAAAGACATTCAGCTGTGATTTGTCTCACACTTCAGACCAGGTTTTTTTCCCCCTTTGGAGGGCAAGAAAAAGTCTTCCACTCAGTTGCTGATTTTCAAGACACCTGTTGGATATCATCTTTGGGAATCTCAGATTTAAACAGACATTGGGTTTCACAGCACAGCTGGGCAGGCCAGCAGGGCAAGCAATGCACAGGCACCAAGGGAAGTCATGCTGAGAGTATGAGCCCCCAAAACCAGGAACCCCCAAAGCCCTGGGGCAGAATAAATGCACACCTGGGGCTCCAAGCCCCCCCAGGGATGCAGCACCCAGGGAACAGCTACCCTGGAAGTGCTGTGGGTGCTGCCCCACCCGGAGATCCCAGCAGGATGAGGCTGGGTGCAGGAGAGGTGATGGATTCTGGTTGTCTGCTCTGGCTGCAGCAGCAGGGAAGTGCCAGGGCTGGCTGGGGAGACAAAAGCTCTCCAGATAGAGAGTAGATGTGTCCATCTGCACAGAGCTGCTGGAGCTGCCAGTCATCTCACCCAGACTCTTCCAAAAGCCAGCAGCAATGGGGAGCGGTGCTGGGAAGCCAAATGCCTTTGCTAATTGGACCTTGTTACCATGTTTGTTTGTTTGGGGTTTTTTTTCTTTGGTTTTTTTTGTGTGTGTTTGTGTGGTTTCCCTTACAGGCTGTGGTAAAAGCCTGGGGTTTGAATCACAAAATGGTTTGTGTTGGAAGGGACCTTAAAATCTTCTTGTTCCAACCTGTGCCAGGGCTTCACCACCCTCACAGTAGAGAGTTTCTTCCTAATTTCTAATCTAACCCTGCCTTCTTTCAGCTTAAGGCCTTTACCGTTTGTCAGGTCATTTCAGGCCCTTCCCAAAGTCCTTCTCCAGCTCTCTTGGAGTCCCTTTAGGCACTGCAAGGGACTCCAGGGTCTCCTTGAAGCCTTCCCTTCTCCAGGCTGGATAGCCCCATCTCTTTCAGTCTGTCCTCACTGGATTATCTGGGACCTGCCAGGTGCTCCAACCCATGCTGGGACGCAAGACCTGGAGGGCAGTGAGTTAAATAATCTTGAAGAGCAAGTTCTTTTGCCCATCCCATTCCTCATGCCACTGACAACATTCAGGCAATGAAGGTCATTTTTTCAGCAAAGCTTGCCTTAGGCCAGTTGCTTCCTCTCTCTCATAGGGGCTTGGATTTTCTGGTGCTACTAACAGGAGCTGCAGGAGTTTCTCCCCTCCTCACTCCTCCTTCCCTCTCTCCCAGCTGTTCAACTAGTGGTAAAACAGAAACTGCTGATCTTGAGGAGGGAATAAATAGCTCCAATTCAGCCATGGAAAGGAGATGGAGGCATTTGCTAGAGAGCATCTGACAGCTTGGGGAGAGCAGGCAGAGCTGGCTCTGGAGGAGCTGTGGTAATTAGGACTCGTGTTTGCGCTCGCTCTCACTCAGCAGCAGAGGTTGCCGTATGGAGATCAGCCCTGTCACTCCAACATCCCAGGGCCCTGCAGCCCACACCCATCTCCCAGGGTGCTGCTGCCCCCGCGTCCCCCCACGGAGCCTGTTGTGGGCATCGTGGCAGCTCTGCACCCCAGCACACCCCAGGGCACCCCTGGGACCCGACTGTGGGACCCCTGCACCGCCTCAGGTCTGACGGGAGCGGGGCTGGGGCTGCGGTCCCACAGCCCCATGCTGCTCCTTCAGCAGCGATCTCCTGGCGACAGGGCAGGATTGATCCATTCCCCTTCTCCTGCACCCTGTCACTGGCGGAGCCGGCAGTGAAATTACACCTTCTGCTCCACACCCCCGCATCCCTTACTGTCTCCTGGACAAACTCCACTGCCTGGTGTTATTTTTAGCTGCTGGGAACTCTGATCTTTTTCTTAATGGAACACGTGTACTATGAAACGTGCACAGGCCGATCACTCCAGCTGCAGGCTCGCGTGAGGAGCTGCCAGGCTGTCACCCACCTTTCCAGGCATGGGGAGGGAGCCCTGGGAGCCCTCTCAGCCAGCCCTCCCGGCAGGGACCAGGATGGCGTTGCTTTGCTCCCCTTACACAGGGTTAGAGCCCCAGCTGTGTCTCCACACTGCTGTCCACGTCCAACATTTTCCTGCTGTGACCTGCCATGGGATGGAGAGGGGTGGAATGGCTCTGGTCCCTCCTGAGGCTGGGGAGGCCACGTTTAGCAGGGAGGTGCTGCAGGGACACTGCTGTGGGCTATCAGAAACCCCTTGGGGCATAGCCAGGCTGAGGTGCAGCCCCAGCCCACTGTAGGTACACGGGAGAAAGATGCTCTTGGATAATGCTGATTAACATCTGCTGGAGCAGCCATCAGGCTCCTGCAGCACCAGGAGGGCTCTCCCTTCCAGAGATGGAGCAGCAGCTCCTCTTCTCCTGCTCGGGGTAAACCAGGGTTACAGAAAGATTTGGGTTTTGTTCACTGGGTGCTGCTGGAGTGCTCCAACCTGCCCGAGAACAGAGCATCTCCCTGGAAGTCTCTGGATGCTGAGCCGTGCCAGCGGGGCGGGGAGAAAGGAATACACAAATCAGCCTATTTTTTGAAGTACCTAAATTAAGAGGTGGGAGTCTAATTTTAGGCACCTGGTGTTGCCCTTCAGAGTGATGAGTTAAGGACTGCAAGTCCTTCAGTGAGCATTGCCCCTTTCCTGGTGCTGCCTGTGTGTCTGGGGCAGCCTGCAGAGATCAGCCCTCGCTGCCAGCCTGGCCCGTTGCAGGGACACTGGAGCTGCTCAGACGTGCCGTAATGGACCAGGGACCCCATAAACCCTAAAAATGCACTTTACAGCCTGTTTTGCAGCTGAGCCTGGCTGTGACTCAGCAGCAGGGGAAACCGAGGGCTATAACCACCCGGAGCTGACAGCACACTCACTCTGCCGAGCATCCCTCTGGAGCTGAGACACCTCCAGCTGAGCTGTGCCATGGTGCTGCTGCAGCAGAGCCAGGCACACCTCGTTAAGGCTAATGAATTAAGTATCCCAACACCCGGCAGGAGAGGAAAGCAGAGCTGCCGCTGTGCTGGGGATGGAACCAGCATGCAGAGACACTGAAGTGAGGAAGGGAGATAGGAGTGGGGATCTCCACCGCCCTCTGCATCCCAGCCAGGGACAGCTGCAGCTCTGGCTCCATGCCAGCTGTGGCAGGTCAGACCCTCCCCATGTTTTACGTTCCTCCACAATCCCCTGGAAGCAGATTTGCTGCCCATAACCCAGCGAAGTGCCAGAGTCCTTGGCTTTGTCCTGTCCCACAGGACAGACCCAGGAGTACCTGTGGCCACCTCAGCACCCTGGGCAGCACAAAGAGCTTGATATCATCCCTGGCAAGGCAGAAAGATAAATGAGGACAGCTGGCACGTTGCTGTTTGACAATTGCCCCTTGGAGGACACCTCCTCTGCAGCTCTGCCAGCCTGCTGCTCTCGTTCAAGACTTTCCAATCATTGTAATAGAGTGAAACCTTATTTACTGCCCTCACCTGGCTTCCTAACGTGGCCACGAGCACACAGCAGGCGTCCTTCCCTCTGTAACAACAAGAGCCTTAATGGCTCTTCTGCCGCAGCACAGATCAACCCCGAATAAACCCAAATAAACGTGGGCTCTGGGGGAAGGCTGGAGGTGGGGTCAGGAGCAGAGCTGGGGAAAGGGAAGGCAGGGTGGTGAGGAGTCTGGCTGGTACCCAGAGGTGTCCCTGAGCAGGGGACAGGGAGCTGGGCAGGGTTGAAGTGCTGGGATGCGACGAACCTGCTTCAATGTGTTAAGTGGTTCAGCTGGGAATGAAGGGCAGCTGGCACACACCGGCAGGGATGGGGAGATGGGGACACTGCCCGTGCTCAGCGTGCAGAGGTTGATCACACAGGATGTCATCAATGGCCATTGCTTTGGGTAAGACTTGGGCACAGCACTGTGTCCATGCCAGGCACGTGGGAAGCCTTGGGATGTGCTCTGTGTCCCAGGGACACGCTGGGACAGCGTGGCTCTCCGTGGCTGGGAATGCTGGGTGGGCAGGACCTCAGTGCCAGGCAGGTGCCAGGAGGGTGGGCAGCATGGCAGGCAGCACTGCCTGCACCCAGACCCAGGACTTTCTCCTAAAATGGGATTCATCAAAGCCCTTTTCCCAGGAGACGTGGATGGAACCGGGGCAAAGCTGTCCCCTCCACGCTCTGTCCCACGTGGGGGCACGCTGATGAGGTGGAAAAGTGGAGGTGCCAAGAGGCTCATGTGTGTCACCACAGCAGGAGCATGGGGACACATCCCACCGGAGCCGCCCGCTGGGCAGAACCACTGTCTTGCAAGAGCATCCCGAGGCTGCTGATTTCCTCTGAGGCTCTTCTTGGACCAAATCTCTAGAGTGCTAGAAATGCAAGAACATTTCCCTAATCAGCAGCTCCACCGGCACAGGAGACACCAGTTCCCCACCAGTTCTGTTTGACGCAGTCTCTCCCTTGCCATGCACTAACCAAGGCTCCACCGAGAGTTTCACCAGGAGAGAAACTTCCCAACAGGAGCCAGGGTAGAAATATCCGTGCAGGGAAACACTGATGTCCCTGTCGGAGGCAGCACCTCTGGCTCAGCTGTTTTGGCACGGGACAAAACTGCTCCAGAGAGGATTAGCAAACGGGTGTCCAGAGGGCAGACAGACCCTGTCAACCCCCAGGACGGGACCCCAGCCCAACCCTGTCTGTCTCCGCTGGGGTTATTGTTAAGGCTCATCCTGGCGCTTGGGCATTCGAGCAGCAGAGCCGTCTCCGCGGGTTGCCGTGGTGATGTGAAGCGCTGCCACCTCCCCGCTCTGTCCCTGCGGTGGGACAAGACGGTGCCCAGGCAGCAGATCTCCCCTGGGGCAGGTCTGGGACTCGTTGTGCCTCCTGGGACACCTCCGGGGCGCGTCCCCCGTCCTCGGTCCCACCATCAGAGACGAGCCAGGGCTCAGTGCTGGCTGGCCTTGCTGGAGCTGGGGTAGAGAGAGGAGGAGAGGCTGGGGCGAGCCGTGTGTTTTCCCTTCATTTCCCTTCGTTTCCTTTCTGTGCTTTTCTCCTTTCTTGCCCTCCCCAGCTCCTCTCCCATCAGTTGTGTGTCCTGGTGGCAGGAGGAGAGTGCGGTTTGCAGAGCTGTGGAGGGGGCCCGGGAAGATGAAATGCTCTGATGCACCAGAGACTGATTTCTCCCTCCAGTCAGCTAACACAGATGGTTTCCTCCAGGATTCGTCCTCCTCGTGTGCTCCAAAATGCAGACACGTTCTGGCCAGATGTGATCAGAGGAATGGATCCCAGCCTTTGCATTTCATGGGTGTTCTAGAGGGTGTCTGAGATGTGCAGCTGCCCCAGGAGGGCTGTCCTGATGCCACAGGGCTGGAGATGCCCTGGTAAAGCAGGGAGGGCAGATTCTCTTTCCCCCTCCAGGCCAGGGCAGGGACAACACACAGCCTGAGGTGCCATCCTCCTCCTCCTCCTCCTCCTCCTCCTCCTGGGCTGCAGTAGCACTGGGGGGATGCAGTAGCATCCTCTTCCCCTGAGAGGGGACTCTGCTCCCTGCAGGTGTGGATGGTGACAGTGGTCAGGGAGAAGGGGAAGGCTGAAGTTTCCCAGGGAAAAAAATCTGGGAAAGTCTGGAGAAGGAATTTTAAACAAACTTTGCACCTGCTGTTTATTCAGATTCCTTTGCGTGAGATACGTGATGTTTTTATTAAGATATTTACCAAGGGGTGTTGGTCCTTCCTGCACCAATAAGCTTAGAGTATTCTTTGTTAACCAATCCGTTTCTAGAGCACCTAAACTATCTATACAAACCTCTGTATTTTTAAATGAAAATATCCCTTTGCCCTGTAAGAAGAGTTTTGTGTGGCTGTTTCTTGCTGGCCCTAGCTTGGCAGTACCAGGCAGGGATGAATTATTCAGCAGCGGTCACTCCTCCAGTGAGCTGCACTCCACACGTGCCTGAGCTGCCACCAGGGGTGTGATCAGGGGAAATAATGGGAGCAGCACTTGGATGGGGGGGTCTGTAAGGACAGAGCAGCCGGTGCTGCCAGCGCAGGCCTGGTTCACCCCTGGTGCCCAGCCCTGGTCACCGTGGGAGGTGTGTGTGTGCTGGGCTGCCGGGGATGTCACCCGTGCCACCAGGGAGCCCTCCTGCTCAGGCCGGCCGTGTCTTGATTTTATCTTTGCCCATTGTCAGCCTTTTCCCCACCTGGGCCGTGCTGCCCTGCTTGGGGTGAGCCAGGAGCTCAGTGGACCTGCGTCAGCTCCACATCCGCTCATCCCTGGGCCCTCTCCCTCCCCTGCCCCGAAAATCCCTTTAAGACCCCATGGCCAAGGCGTGGTGTGAGTGGCCAAGGTGCCATCACCCTGCAGAAGCCCTACTGCAAAATAGAGCATAAAAGGCTTGGGCTCTGCAGCATGCTCCCAGGCTGTGCGAGAAATGCTTTCTCAATCGTTGAAGATTCGATGCAAACTACTCACCGAAGGCCAAGGGCTCTTGTAACAAAGTAAAAAAAAAAAAAGGAAGCTTTTCTGCAATCGAGATCTGATTCATGCTGACAGAGATGGCCATCTATTTTGAAAAGCTTAAAACCTCAGAAACCACCACTCCTGTTGCATCTAGCAGGGTTATAAGCTTTGCTGTAACCTGTTCCTTTAGTGAAAATAACACATTTACAGCAATCTCCCTCGTCTTTGTGTCTAAATGACCACAAATACACATGCAGAGAAAGTGTGGTGGTGAAAGCAGACACGATTCAGTCAGGGCTTGACAGAGTCAGCATGGAGGGAAGCAGGAGCCAGCAGCATCCTGCTCTTGGACAGGGAGCAACCAAACCCTCCCCAAGGAAAGCAGAACCTGCCCATGGCCTCCCTGACTTTAATCTACATTGCAATGAATTAAACATGCTTTAATATCAAAAATGAAAGATCAAGGATCAGCAGTAATAAATCCTCCACACTCATTTTCCATATTAAGCCGGTGTGTACCATGGGCAAGCACGATAATTAGAGTCACACAGTGATTTATTTGGAGGAAGGAACCGAAGGCATTCAGATATTGGCATTCTCAGTCTTGGCATGTGTTTATACCCCAGTTCCCTGTCTGCACGACAAATCCTTCCATGGTGGAGAGCCTGGGGGTGGAAGAGCTGGTGGCAGCAGGGGTGTGCAGGGAGCCTCAAGTCTTGGGTGCTCCTGCCAGCGTGGATCCAAGGGCACCCAACAGGCTGAAGGAAAGGTTGTTCTGGGGGCAGGGGGGCCCGTGCCTGTCCCAGGAGGATTTTAGCTGTGCTCCCAAGGGGCAGGTGGGTGTAATACCACCCAGGAAAGCCCTTCCACTGAGCCAGGAGAGGCCCTGGCTCCTTCAAGCACTTCTGTGACAAGGGGTCTTCAGTCTCTTGGGGTTCTCACCTCTCTGCCCCTTGTTCAGGGCACTTTCAGCGCAGGGACCCCCACTCTGGCCTGAGGACATCACTGTCCCCAGCATCATCCCCAGCCAGGAGTGCAACATTTTCCTGGGCCATTTCCCAGGCTGTGGCTCCAGCAGAGCAGGGCCAGCAGCAGGCACCTCCATTTCAGGCATTCATGAGGTGAGGAAGCCATGGTTTCACATGGATATTTCTCTTCTCCACAGTCATTTTTGGAGTTGCTTTTAACTTTGTCCTTTTTTTTCACCTTTTTGGATAGGAGGTAGCATTTTTTTTTCCTCAGTGTGGCTGTGAATTCTTGTGGGCCCTTTGAAGGCTGGAGAGGTCTCATCTTGCTGGGGAAATGAGACTGCAGGGTTTGCTCCCCAGCCATTCCAGCCCAGCAGCAGTGAGGTTGTGGAGTGGTATAGGCGTTCTTTGGGTGCTGGGGAGGCTTTTTCTGCTGAAAAACTGAAGATTCCCCAGCAGCTGGGTAAGGCTGTGGGCTTGGAAACATACAGAGGGTGAGGGGACTTTCACCTGGGCTTGCAAATATCTGGAATCTTCATGCCAGTGATTCCACAGCTTAGGGGCTGTCCCATCCCTTGGCAGCCAGAAACTGCATGTGAAAGGCTTTGTAGATGCCACTGAAATTTCTCCAGGAGGCACAATCCCCTCTGGAAATTTACCCTTGCACTTAGAGGCTTCAAACACTTTATCTTTTTCCTTACCCCGAGAAATAATCCATGGACACTCTGGCTCTGTGGATCACAAGCAGAAGCCCTTGCCCTGAAGGAAGTGGAGGATTTTGCCTTCTCTTAACATGGGAAAAGGGGGAACTCAGTGGCTACTCAAAGGCTGTGAAAACACTCAATTAGTCTACCTTATAAATGCCTCAGGTGTGCAGGCTGTCACTGCCCCAAGGGGATCAGCACTTCTAATGGTCCAGTCCCAGCAGCACAAAATGCTGCTGGTTCTGATTGTCTCAGAATGTTTTTTCTGCCAGGCCTCAGCCTCCAAAATCACTGGACTGCACAAGGAATTGAAGTTTTAATGTATTCTTCAAGGATTAAATTTCAAGATCTCATAAACACCCACTGAGGCTTGGGGATACGCACCTAGAAGCAGAGGATGAGAAACCAAGAGCTGGTATTTAGAAATGAATTAATCTGGGATTTCGAGTCAATCCTGCTATATTTAAAAGCCTCATTCCTGAGGGAACACTGCCACAAAAGTACTCTGTCCTCAGTGTTGGTGCTGGCACTCAGCGTGACACCCCCGGGGGGACCAGTGCTGGTGGCCCAGTACCAGCAGCAAGGACACAACATGCTCTAAGCACCAGGGAGTCCAAATCTTCCCAGGGGATGGGGGCTACAGCTTCCCCTGACACAGCAACGAAGGATAATAAGCTGGCACAATTCCTGACGAGGGTGAAGAGTTTCAAAAGTTCCTGGGGAAAAGCACAGTTTAAACAAAATGTTCCCAAGTCTCCTGAAGGCCCTGAGGGGGAAAGGCAGAACAGCCCATCCTCTGAGCCTTGCCGCTGGAGCACCTGAAGCTGGGTGGTGTCAGGTGCCAAATTAACTCGAGGAGATTTTTTTTTTCCTTGTTTGAAGCAGTAGCATCCATAAAGAAGGTGCAGAGAGAAGCCTTGCCTTTTGGACAGTGCCTGCACAGGTCCCTGTGAGGATGTCCTGGCTGCTGCTCAGAGCAGGGAGATGCTTTCCCTGCCCTCAGAGGATGGAGCTGTCCAGTGGAAGAGGCTGGGCTCCTTCCAAATTTTAAAGTCCTCATGAACTCTTGTGAGTCCAGCAGCTGGGGCTTACTTCAGCCACTGGATATCACAAGACTGATGTTTCCAAGGTTGGCAAAGGTGGGCATAGCTCTTAAATGTCCTGCCATTAAATCACAGTCTCCTTCAGCTTGCTGTGGTAGATCCAGGGCACTTGGCACTGCTAGGAGCCCAAAGGACACCCTGCAGCAGCACAGAGAAAGAAGAGGAGTAGCTATTTTTAGCCACAGAGCATTTGGGCTTTTTCTCTTTTGCAGATGGGCTGAAAGCAGTGAGAACAGTCTATGGCACTGAACTCCCCATCTGACACCTGAAGTGCTTGCCATCAAAATAGAAACTTATCTGAGATTTGAAGGAAATGGATGGGATTGGGCCTGTCTTTCCAGCACAGAGCAGGAGAAGCCCTGGACTGAGCAGAGCTGGCTGGAGATGGCAGGGAAGGGGCTGGGCTCTGCACCTGGAGCAGCTGCCACATTTGGCTGGGAGCATCTCTCTGTGCCTGTTGATGTGCTAAAATAAATAGAGATGCCTTTTGATGTTGCCTTTGAATTGCTACTCTCTCTTCCTTCTTGTCCCCAGGGTATTTTATTGGACTTCATAATAAAGCTGGAGGGGGGGGCAGAAGGGGGAAAGTTCTTTGAGTTTATTGTAAATGAGCAGAATTTTATCATCCCTCTGCTTCCATTTTAGATTTACCCTGTAATCTTATTTACGAGCTGAATACCAAATGCTGGAGTAATCAGTAGGTGATCAATAACCAAGAGAGGCCCCTTGAGCTGCGACCGTAGAAAGTCAATCTGTTCCCTTGCATGCAGGCATGGAAGCTGTGTTTTGGGAGGAAAGGTGCTGCTGGGAGAGCCCAGCATGGTCCCCTTCATGCAGATTGAACCAGGGGTCTGACAAGCCCCAGCCCTCCTCCTGTGAGCCACCAGCTTGGCCACGAACTGAATCCTCAGCACAAGCCATGGTTTGGGGGTGGGATGCAGTCAAACCTTCTCCAGGGGACATCCCCTTCAAGGCAGGGGGACCACAACCACCACCTCTCCTCCTACTCAGCCCAGTGTCAACCAGGAGCAATACTCCCAAAACAGAGATGGGCTTCTGCCTGGGGAGGCAGGAGCAGCCAGTAGAGCCACAGGAAGTTTGGGCTGGTGTGCTCGGGAGCCCTCTCTGCTGCTAATTAGCACGACTCCCCTCCCTGGGATCGCTAATCTTATTATTTCTTACTGCCTTCTCTTTTGCATTCAGCTTTGTCTTTCGTTTACCTGAAGATGCTGGCAAACCCAGTGCACTTTTAATTCAAAATAAAGAAATATACCTGAGTTTTAAAAAGGACTGCAGGGAGGACAGAGAGAGATCTTAACAAAGAGAATCTCTTTTTTTACTCTGTAGTCCAGAACCTGGCAAAAATCAAGTGGCTAAATTCAGATGTTACCTCTTGTGTGGCTACCCTGAGCAGAGGGGCCAGGACATGGATACTTGCCTGAGCTGCCTGCCCACTGCCTCCCCCTTCCAGCTCCCACACTGGCTGGGAAAGTGCCTGCTGAGTCCCAGCCTGTTGCTGCCTCACTCTCCTCTTGCTGCCTCCTTACTCAGCAGCAGCATCTCCCCCAGCCCATCCATCAGCCCGGATTAGCCATTAGTACAGTCACCCGTTCACGGGGCTGCAGCTCCGACGGACTGTGTTAGCATTCCAGCCACCACAATGAATGGCCTGACATCGAAACCCTTTTGGATCGCAGGGAGAAGCCAATCAATTATTTCACTCCCCTGCCTGCTGCCAGCACCCAGGCTGGAGCATGCTCTGATCCCTTAATGGCATTTTGAAACACCGTCAAGAGAACGGCGCATTTCATTTCCCTCTGTGCAGGGCCAGTGCCAGGAGGGCGTTATCACAAACCCCTTGGTGGGACAGGCTGTCCCCTGATTCTGCCTGACCGTCCCTGCAGCCCTCCTGCTTCCAGCCAGGGATGCACAGCCCGGCTTCCCCGCAGCCACCTCCCGCCATGGGAAGCACTGCAGGTAGTCCAGCCCCCCAGGCAGGCAGAGGAAAAGGAGGAATTTTGCAAAAAGGGGAAAAATGGGGTCTTAATTGGAGCGTCCTGTCTCTCAGTTCACCTAAAGCCATCAAGTTCCCAGCAGCAGCAGCACGGCTCTTGCTCACTTCCCTTCTCTCGTGTACAAATATAGCACAATAATGAGATGAGGGCTCTTTGCCCTCTCGTTGGCATCTCGTCCTGCTTGGAGCAGGGTCAGGCAGCCAGCACGGCGTGTGGGGCTGGGCAGAGCATCCTGTGAGCACACAGCCCCCAGCAGCCCCAAACACAGGGGGACACTCCCAGGCACCCCCAGGTGCAAGGAGGCTGGGCTGGGCAGCCGGGAGAGCGTCCTGGCTGCTGGGTGTGGGTCCCTCTGGATCAAAGGGACCCACCGGGGTCACAGCTCACCCACAGCCTCCAAAGGGGCTCCCCAGACAGCTGTGCCAAGGCCATGATCGTGGGGTGGGATGAGCAGAAGGACAATTTCCCTGGCCCGGTTTCTGCAGTGCTGCTGAGGGCACAGCTCTTGCTGGTGCAGCCAGTTCTCACTGAAGGAACTTCTTGCAGCAGTTTCTGTTTGTGTGTGTAAAGGGAAACAACAGGATGGGGAATGCTGAGGCTATTCCCAGTTCTCTTCAGCTTGCGTTAAACCCGAGTTATTTCAGGACAAACAATCCCATCTCCTGGTTTATGGCACTGATGTTCAGAAGTCGCGAGTCCCTTGGGATCCAGAGCAAACACTGTCCCTCACTGAGCTCTGCTTCCACCCCCCATGAAAGAGAAGCAGAGCTCCTCTCACACAGTCAAGGGACTCTCAGCTGCTCTCTCCTCTGTGTGGTGGCTGTGTGAGGTTTAATGACTTTGTACATGCTTAGAGGAGTTTTTTGCCCTATAACGAT
The DNA here is from genome assembly GCA_013396955.1 of Regulus satrapa. Lineage (NCBI taxonomy): Eukaryota > Metazoa > Chordata > Aves > Passeriformes > Regulidae > Regulus > Regulus satrapa. The sequence goes on along the minus strand of VWZN01010805.1, from coordinate 24,112 downwards.
GATCAAAGTGAAGGAATTGCCAAAAAATGAGCTCAACATCAAGGCAAGCAGTGTGGGGCCTGTGGTCCTTCTGGATATCACATCCCAACTCAGCTCTAGCAGCAGGGCTGGAGAGAGCATCCCAATCTTCCTGTGAGCAGCAGGATTGCAGGGCTTTTCTCTGTGCACATGTGGAGAAGCAGCCTGAATGGAAGGCACCAGCTAAATATATGCTCTGATTTAAAAGATAAGTGATGGTAAGTGGTTTCATTGTTTGGGAGCAAGGACCTCCAAACCATTCACTGGAAAAGACTCAGCCAGCCTCAGCAGAGCCAGTAATTAAAGGTAACTGTAGCCTAAAGCAGTCGCAGCTCAAATAAAGCAAGGAATGAAGATTGCACTCCTGTGGTGAGCTGACCTTGGTTGGATGCCAGGTGCCCACCAAGCTGCTCTATCCCTCCCCTCCTCAGCAGGAAAGGGAATGGGATGGGGTGGGAGGAGAAAATGAGATTAAAACACCACTGATGGGTCAAGATGAAGGCAGTTTAATAAAGGCTCAAACCAGCACCAGCTGAGCAACGCAGCAGCCTCCCGAAGATCTGTGTGCCCAGGGAGGTCATCCCCTGGCCATCTCAAGCACCTGTGGCAGGGCACTGCCCAGCTGCCACCAGTCTGCCTCTTG
>VWZN01010805.1:0-21823 GCA_013396955.1 Regulus satrapa | reverse complement strand
GAGGAGAGGGAGAGGAGAGGGAGAGGAGAGGGAGAGGGAGAGGGAGAGGGAGAGGGAGAGGCCTGACTGTCAGCCAGTTGGGCACTCAGAGCTCAGGGGATGCTGTACACGTGTTCCATGTGCCAGAGTCCCAAGGCCTGACACAAGCAGAGCACATTCACCTGAGCTCCTTTGAAAGCTGGTCAGGAGTGCACACAGTCTTTTAGTGAGGAGGGCTGTCCCGTGAAACTCCTCCTCAGAACATCCAGTGCCCCTTATTTGGAAGGCAGCTTTGCCATAGGAGGAGCTTCTGCAGGTGCAGGCAGGAACACCTCCAGGGCTGCAGCAGGTATAAATCCCCAATCATGTGGGACATCAACACTCACAAAACTGAGCTCTCCAGAGCTCTGCCAGCCCTTTTCTGCAGAAGGTAGCAGCACTGGGCTAGGGAAACTCAGGTTGTAGCACCTCTGCTGTGGAGGCAGGCTGAGAAAATTTGGATTGTTCAGCCTGGAGAAGAATCTCCAGATTCTCAATCTGGAGAATACCCTTCCAGTATCTAAAGGAGCTCCAAAGAGCTGGAGAGAGACTTTTAACAAGTGCATTAAGGGATAGGAAAAGAGGAATGGCTTTAAACTGACAGAGGGCAGACCAGACATAAAGGAAAAATGGTTTGCAATGAGGGGGTGGCCCTGGCACAGGCTGTGCAGAGAAGCTCTGTCTGTCCCATCCCTGGAAACGTTCAAGGCCAGGTTGGATGGGGCTTGGAGCTACCTGGGATAATGGAAGGTGTCCCTGCCCATGGCACAGGGATGGAACGAAGTGGTCTTTAAGATCCCTTCCAACCCAAACCATTTTATGATTTAATGCATTAGCCTCAAGCTTCCTTGAGCTTGGGGGGCTTTGCACCCCAGTTTGCTGTGTTCTCAGCTATGGTTTGCCTCCTCTCCCTTCTCTGCACTAAAGCTGTGGCCTGACATCAGCAAAACTAAGTACCTGTCCAGGAGAGGAAAGCAAGATTGATTTGACTCCAAATGCTGCCAAATGCATAAAGCCAACACACTGGGAAAAATAAGGCAGGCAATTTCATCCTGGTTGCCTTCAGCAGCAATGACATTAGGTGTTATTTGATACAAGAGAAGAGCCAATATTTCCAGACTGAAGGGCAATTATTTAAACCTATGTATTTCCAGGGTCTGGAGGCTGTTCAGAACAGGAGCACTGGAAACAGCTTCTGACTCGGGACTGTGTGGGCCCAGCACTCTTCTAGATGGCTTCACCCTAGTCCAGACTTCACATTCAAAGAAAACTTGAGGCAAAGTTTCCAAGAGCAACGTTATCCCAATTCTTCTCCACCATCCTTAACCATCAGCTGGCTCAGCACTAAAAGTCAAGTGCCAAAAGTTTTTGCCAACCCTGTGTTTCAAGCTAGAAGCAGAGGAAGAATCCTGCTTCCCTTGCTGGACACAAGCTGTGGAGCCCCAGCCTAATAATGTGAATATCAGTGGCTGAACCTCCAGCCAGCCTTTGTCTCTGGCAGGAATGCATTGCTGGGGCTGTGAAATATTAAATGAGGCATTAGAGCCAAAAGAACAAATTTACAAATCCAGAGGCTGCTTTCCAATGCCCCCTGGGCTTGGCTCTGGCTCCTGTGACGTGAACAGGGATGGATTTATGGCAAACACACCCCAGCAGGGGCACCAGGGCTGGCAGGGGACAGGGGGTGGCTCCTGCACATCCACACCCCTCAGCCTCAGGCAGGGCTGCTGCTGCACTGGTCCTGCCTAAGGCCAGAGCCCTGGTGATGTTCAGAGCCCCCCCAATCCCTCCCGCTTCAAACAGGAAGCTGTCAGGATCCAGAGCTCCCCACAGAGCAGGGTAATGGATGAAGGCTTCTCCGTGCCAGCTGCTGCTTTTTCCATAAATCCACTCCATTTTTCCATGGGAATAGCCAGGAAGCCTCAGCAGGAGGCTACCACAGGTAGAAGCTCCAGTCAGTGCCTTGGTACCTCTGTTGTTCTGTTGGCACTGAAGCAACTTTGCAAAACTGAGCTTCAAACCCTGAGATGTGCCAGAAGTGAAATAAAGAGACATCCCAGAAAGCAGACAGAGAAACAGGGCAGGTACAGAGGGGAGAGATCCTGAGATCCTGCAGGCATGGAAATGCAATTCCTTGTTTAGTTGGAAGATGCAAGGCTTTGATGGTAACGCTGACCGGGTGTCGTTCTCAGACTGGGGTGATGCTGCAGGTTGGAGATGCAGAGAGGCACACATGGGCATGGAGAGGAAAGGACTGACAGAGCCCCGGGTGTGTTACTGGAGAATGTAGGAATGAACACAGCAAAGAACCCTGTAAATCCAAACCACCAGGGCCCCACAATGGGCCTGGATGCATCCTGAGCAGCAAACAGCTCTGCAGCTACACCAGGCAGATGGGGCACCCAGGGCATTGGGAGCAGCCCTGAGGATCACTCAGCCTCAGAGGCTTTTTAGGAGCTATTTTCACAATTCCTTGCAGTTATTCTGTAGGATGTTTAGCCACCACTCTGCTCCAAAGAGGCTCATCCTTTTCTCTTGGCGTAACCTCTCCATTTCTTTGAGGGTGGATTCAGAGTCATAAATTACACGTCCATCAGGTGTGCAGGACTCATGGCACATCCATGCCAAGTATTCCAGCCTCAAATAGCTCAAACCTCAGCAGGAGGGGCTGATGGAGGCAGTGCTCACCAAAGATGGGTGAGATTTGGTACCGTGTAAAGAAAACCACCTCTTCTTCAGAAGGGGAAGGATGTTTGCAAAGTGGGACTGAGAAATGACAGCCACAGCAGCTCCTGCCACCTTCCCACTCCACATCAGCCAGGATCAAAGTGCCAATATCTCTGTAGTGTTAATAAGGCACATGGCAAATAAAGTCCCTGTTTGCAAAAAATATTTAAAGCACAACTGTGTGTACCACCTAATCCCCTTATATCTGTGATCAGCTATGATCCCTTGATACTTCTGGTCACTAGGGCAGAGCATTTTACCTGAAGCTGACACAAAATTGCCATTTCACACCCTGATTCTGACCTCTACTTCCTCTCTTGTGCCCCACTGGTTCATTAAACCAATGCAATAAAACCATGCAGCACAGGGGAGTGTGAGGGAAGGCTGTGGTGGGGCAAAGAGCCAAAAGGATGGATTCCCTGGGGTCACCAGTCACCAAGGACTGAGGAAGCACTGCCCCAGCAACTTGAGCCCCCCAGGGTTCCATAAGGGTTCCCATCAAGAGAAGGTTCCTCTGGTAGACAGATGGCCCCAAGACACCCACAGCACCTGGGATGTCCCCAGCTCGGAGACCCTCGCCTTGCACGCTGCTGTCTCCCGCAGGGGTGATACCTGCACCTGCAAACCTCAGGGCCTCCTGCTCCCAGAGCTGAAGGGCAGCAGCTCTGAGGCAGGTGAAGGATTTCCAAACACACACAAGTGCAAAGCCCAGGGCTGTCCGTGGCACTCAGAGCTCTGGGCTGCTGGAGAACAAAGGCATTACAGCCTGAGCTCTGCTCACAGGAGAAGAGCCTGTGGGTGAAAAGCTCCTTCTGAGATAGGCAGGGCTATTTCCAGTGCACCTGTCACAGCTCTGCACTGATGCTGCAGGACTTGCATCAGCCAGGGCAGCTCATATGAAGGGAGGGAAAGATCTGAGTACCCTTTCTTAAGTGTACACCACGAGTCAAGGGCTCTAGGTGATGTTAAGAGTGAGGAAAACCAATGGTGAGTTGGGTTGATGATATCCAGAGTTCCCTTCCTACCCTAACAATTCTGTGATTGGGTGATAGTGGCAGGATATTGGGACACGAATCAGAAATAAATTCCAAGTACCTTTTCTGTTTACCTGGGTGAATTTACCACAAGAATTGGAGAACTTCACGCTGCAGCCCTATCTCAGCCCCTCTGTGTGGACGGTTAGCAGCCCTTAGCAATTGTCTCACTGAATATATACTACCCCTATTACAGGCTCACGTTGTCAGCTTCTCCTTTTGATTTCTGACAAGCACCTTTTAGGAGTGATTTCTTCACCTAAAAACCCTCACAAGATTTTTGTCACTAAACTCTTCACACAAAATTATTTCTGCATAAATAATTCCTGTTCTCTGCTTACAAGTATTGTGCTTTGACTAGAGAAAAGAAGGTCCCTGCAGCCTTGATACCTCTCCTGGAACTTGAGGGCACCATTTCTGAACAGTGCCAGACTTTCCTCAGCCTAACTCGGTCTGAGTGAGTAAAACCAGTCCTTCCCTGCGTGGCCAGATGCTGCATTGTGATGCTAGCCCAGAGTGAAAGCAAGCAGCTTAGACTGTGCTGACAGAAGTCCTAATGGAATCATTAAACTCAAATAATTCAATTAACACTGCAATTGAGTAATTGCATTTGGAGCATGGCTGTAATTGAGCAATATTTGTATTGTCCCAGCCACGAGGACAGACACAGTCGCCTTTCAGCAGGCAGAAGGAGACAGATGGTGCTAATAAAGGGCAGAAGATGGATGTGAGGTCACCAGACTAAGTGTGCTTCCTTTATTTGGCTAGAGAAGGAAGTCAAACCACTGTGATCCCGTTGCCTTTAAAAGCCTAAGTAACAGAAATAGAAGAGACTGCAGGATTGCAGGAGTCTGCTTTACCATTAATTACTTTTTATTGAAAGCTCCCAGCCTGCTTGGCATTGCATCAGCAAGAGGGCAGCCGTGTCCCTGCCCACAGAGCCCCTTATCTTAATCGAGTTCAGACAGCAGCAGCAAGCGGAGACCTGGGGAGGATCGTCTGCTTCCCTTGGCAACCTGAACAGCCTGCAGAGCGCCGGGCCGGGAGGCAGCCGGCGAGATCTCAGCCGGATAAAGCAGTCGGGAAAATCAACCAGCGATTCTGGGCTGCCTCACTTGTGCTGGGTGGAGGTAGCTGTATCCTGAGAGTCCACGGCACGGGAGCAGGGAGGGGGCTCTGGGTCAGAGAAGAGGGCAGAGGAGGTCAGAGAAGAGGTAAATTACCACCCACGAGACCCCCACTTGCACCGCAGCCCAGTTCTGAGGAGTGACCGAACTGGCTGCTCCACGATCCACGAACTCTTCTTTCCCTAAAAAGCAGAAGCAGTATTGCAGCAAATGGAAAAGCCACTGCCTCCATTTACCTGTGAGTACAGGGGCTTCAGGTGCTGCACGTGGATCTTTCCTTTGGGGCTCAGATGATGATGATCAGCCTTGGGGAACACAGGCATTTGGGCTTTCAAGGATTAGCCTCCAGCCAAACAGCAGCTGTAGCTCACAGCTTGACAATATTTGGAGATGGGGTCTTTCCTGGGGACTCAGCTTCATCTTGTAGCCTGAGGTGCTGGGAATGGAAAAGTTAACAGCTTGGTTAACCCCTTTTCAGTGACTGAGAAGTCACTGCAAGCATGATGTCTATTTCCTCTAGCTACTCTGAGCTGGGCTCTTGGCAACTCTGTTAGAGTACCACAAAACTGCCTCTCTCTCCCTTCCCCAGAGCAATTGCAGGTTTTTTTTTTTTTTTTTTTTTTTTTTTTTTTTAATTTCAAACCCCCCGAGTTTTTTAAGCAATCTAAACTTTGGCAGTATTTTTTTTTTTTTTTTTAAGAAAGAGGCAGCTGATACCAGTATGCTGTTTTTGCAGCTCCTCTCCCCTCCCACTCTCAGCAACATCTGAGCTTGGTGGTTAATTACTATGAGACCTCTCCGCCTCTGTCAGTGTTAGCTAGAATGATGGGTTTACACCATGCATGTCAACAAGCATCTAGATGGAAAATAAACCTACTGATGCTCCCACTGTTGGGGAAACCAGTGTGCTGATTCAGGCATCTCAATCCATGTGGATGACAGGCACATCCTGCTCTGCAACAGAGCTCTGATCACCGAGGGCCACGTTAGATCCTCCTGCATGCACTGCAGGGCAGATCCAGAGAAAAAGGGCTTGGATAACTCAACCCCTTGCTCTCCTTGGAGAGAGGCTGTTCACACATGCACTCTGTTTATCTTTTCCCAAGCAGGAAAAGCACAGGACCATCTCCATGTGGGAGAGGGCTGATAACACCCCAGCTTCTCTTGCAGCCCGTGCCTCGGGAGGGCACCTGGCTATGGGCACCTCCATTGCCACACCACCACTTGGATGTGCAGCAGGAGGAAACAGGAGCGGTTTAGAGAGCAGACAGCCAGGCACAGAAGTGAGCTGTGCCTCCTCTTCCTTGAAGGCACGCAGCAGTGCAAGTCCGAGAGGGGACAAACACGTCCTTGTGACAGGAAAGCCGCATGATGGTGACGAGTCTGGTCTGACTCATAGCCCAAGAGATGCTGTGATATTCCACCGCTGGCCTGCCCCGTCCACCTGCTCTGAGCACTCAGGCAGAGCTGTAGCATTCAAGTTCATATTTGCTCTAAGACCTCATTTTCCCACCACAAGAGCAATTCCAAATCAAGGGGGAGAGTTGACCTTGCTCACTATAGCAGCTCGTCTTCTGGTTAAGCTCTTGCACACAAACTCATTCCCAGCTTTTTCACAGTTTCTTCAAGAGGGGTTCAGGCTCTGTGTGCTCAGGTTTTTGGTATCAGCTCATCTGATCTGGTGGAGCTTATCTCCAGCTCAGTCCCCTCCAGTGAGTACCGAAACATTCTGCTTCCAGGTGACAAATTCCATGGAAAATACGCCACACTACCCAGATGGGTGTTTTCCCCCCCTTTGGTAGGGCATTTAAGCAAATTTCTCTTTATTTTTTGATCCATATCAACTTTCTCCTGTTTCTGTCCTGTACCCTGTTCTATTACACACTTTTGTACCAAGAAATACTATATAATAAACTTGTATAGAAGCAGTATTTAAGCTGGTCCACGATTCTTCCAAGGTGAACACTTTCTAAGTAATTTAGCTTGACAAATGCTGCCCAAGACCTGCCCTGATCATCCTTATGCTGCACTGCACAGCTTTCATTAACTTACGAATGAATTCCTGTTTTGTCTCACGGCTATTTCCAGATGTTATTATGCCAGCTCCCAAGGACATAAACAATTCTCTTGATTTAAGAAAGTAGGCTGAGATGCTTCTTAACTGTGGTTTGGGGAGGGGCAACAACATTGGAAACCACATTTCATTCCAGGAAACAAAAAATATTAGTTCCAAATAGAAACAGAGGTCCAATTTAAATAATCTCACTGAGCATAAATTTGGGAACTCAGGATGCAAGAGAACAGAAATGGGGTTTTTAATTACTTCAGCCATTCTCTTCATTCAGCATCTGTATCACAGCAAGCAGTTAATCACCTTCAGCTCTCTTATCCAAGCACTGGGTCAAGACAACCTTGCAGAATCTTTCCAGATGGTGAAACCTTTCTCTTCATCTGAGGAATGCCCTACCCTGGGTCTGAAGCTAGCACCTGGCCACAGAATAAGAACAATTCTAATGCACTCATTTATCTATTTACCTAGTGATGTTAGAGGAAAAGCTTGTGGCATTTCTTTCTGTTTATTTTTGTGGATTTTTTTTTTTTGGTTGGGTTTTTTCTGTTTGTTTTTTGTTTGTTTGATTTTTTTAAAAATAAACATGGACTGCTCTAAATAGGGAAATGGATGGAGGCAAGCATGCATATGCATGTAGACCTAAAACTAGATGTGACATCCCCTGTTCCAGGTCAGGGCACAGCAATCTGTCACCCAGGCTCTGCACACACTAACTCTGCTTACCCAGAAATAGGTGCTGCAAGGACAACACAGAGACTCAGGCTGTTGGGAGCATTTGAGAGGGTTCATGAACTCCCAACACCAATTCCCCTTTCATCCACTGTGGATAAAAGTAATTGCAATGGGCCACGCTGGTCTGACCCCCAGAGTGAGACAAGGTTCCCAGCCCAATAAATCTCCATGACCCAAGTGCTCAGGCTTGGGTTCCTCTTGAAAACCTCATAGCTATTCCAGGCACAGTTCCCTTCCCACAGCTTCTTTTTCTCAGGATTTTCAGTGCTGGTGACATTCTAACAAAGGTATCTCATCAGCCTGAGCTCGGGGTGGTTGTCTGCTCTGAACTGCCCTTTCAACACAGCGGTTTTAAAGAAACTTTGATAATGTCTTTCTTCTTCCACCTGTGCTTTTGTCCAGTTCACATCACTCCCTCACTTTGAGTGTCTCACTCCACACCCACCATTTAGTTTTCCTTAAACACAGCCCCTGCTCGCCGTTTCTCACAGTGCTGCTCCTCACCATTTAACTCTTGCTGGGTGGAGTTCTCTGGCTCCCTTGGGCTCAGCTCAGGTGAGAAAAGGTGTAGCTGTCTGTCCCAGGTGAAGTCAATCCCTCATTCCCCTTGATATACTTGCCAGCTTGCCACAGTGTTCCCCCAAGAGCAGCTTTGGGGATCTAACTACAGGAATCTGGGTCAGGAGATCCTAGTTGCAGGGTTCCCAGTCACAGAAATCCCCAGGGGTGGTAAAGTCTCATTACTTGGGCCCCTGTGAGGGGTGGAAGCCACTCAGAACTCACCATGTCATTAAACTCAAATATTGGTGCTTACATTTGTACAGTTCTTAATCTGCCACTGTTTGGCAAATGCCTACCTTGCCCGCATCACCTGATGAGTTAACAAAATCAGCTGTGTCCATCTCCATTCCTATCCTGTTCCTTTTTTCACAGCTTTCCAACGTGACAAGAGTTTTCCAGAAGAGGTGTGTGGCTCTTTTTCTCTCCACTCAGCAGCTGCAGGAGACAGGTTGCCAAATAGAATCAGAGAATTCTTTCAGTAAATACAACATAGCACTCTTGGCAATATTTGCTGGGTTGTGATACCATCAAGTTAAAATGGCATGGTTAAAAAAAAAAAATATTGATCAGCATCAGAAGTGAGTTTGCAGGCTGCTGGGATCCACAAAGGAGACACCCAATTAAAGAGAGATGGTCTCTAAGGACTGTAGGTGGACAGTATCTGCTATCGTTCTGGCAACTTCCTGTGATCTTCTCTTCTGAAAAGTGTGTGTGGAGGCTGAGAAAAAGATGAAAGGGAGGCCTTGAGATGAGAAAGCCCCAAATGATCAAAGATTCCTATGGATTGAGAGAAGTACTGCAAAACCAAAGACAGTCCTTTGTTGCCTCTGTCACCGTTGCCCTGGAGTGGATTTCAAAAACCTCTTTAAGTATTCATCTGGGATGTGGGGACACACCTCAGGAAGCAGAGAGAAACTTTTCAGGCCTTGGGAAAGGCTGAAATTCTGAATGATTCTGACTTTTCTCAACCGGTTTGTCTCTTCATAACCAGGTTCCACCAGGAACGTGGGATATTGGCTACATTTGAAGCAAGGGCTCAAGAGGCCTCTCAATTCTATCAACACTCCTCACAGAGCCTGCATCATCTGCTGCTTTCGTGCCACAGTCCTTCCCTGTAAGTGCCTTAACACGCTCCAGGTTCTGCCCTTGTGTCCCCTGCCTGCGTCCCCTTCCCACCCACACAGGACACACATCAAGGAAGGACAAAGCTCTTCACCCAGCACTGATCTGAGTGAGGGGAAATGAATCACACACTTCACCCACGTTAGGCACATCGAGCAAGGGTCAGATATGTCAACTGCAACGTGCCAGGAGGCTCTGGTGAGAAATGTCCTAATGTGAGAACAATCAGGGGAGATAAAGCATTTAGAAAGGAGAGAAGAGATCAGAGTCCCCTGAAAAGAGCACAGAACAAACAATCGTGAGGGAAAGGGAAAAACAGGGATGCTGTTCACCATCCTCTGATGAATTCATCACAATCTGAAAGTGAATTCTGCCCGAAGGAGAAAACAGAATGAAGAGAGACACAAAGAGAGCAAATAGAGACACCAAGAGACAAATAATCTCCTGTTTGCGAAGATCATAGGAAAAAAAAATAAACCAGCCCCCAGCATATTCCAGGCACCTTCCCTGGAGTCAGACAGCAATGATTGTCTGTGGCAGCAGCTCCTGAAGGGGATCCCAGAGAACAAGGAGGAATCCAAGCTGCAGGTGCTGCAAAGCAGAGGGTAAAAGTCTACACCAACACCAGCAGGTTGAAAAGGAGCTGCTCCAGCGTGAGGGAGACAGATCTGTCTGTACACGTAGGTACAGCTTAGTCATTTTAGATAAACTTTGTCTGGAGGGAAGGATATACAGATAAAGCAGTGTTTCACACAGTGCAAGAAATACACAGAGTTTGGATACGAACTTTAAACTGAACAGCAGAAAAATGAAGTAGTCTTTTAAGACAAATAGAAGGGGTATATGATCATAACAACAGCAGACTTGGAGGAAGATGAGAATGAGAGCCTGTTGGTTTAAGGGAACAATCTAAATTTAAGTTCTTGCACTGTCTCAGGTGTTTACATGGAACAACTTGTCTGGGCTTTCAGGAGAAAAGCTATAGAATGAGGCAAGTCCTTGGCCCCAGGGCAGTAAGTGGACAAAGGGGAATACGAAGAGAGGTGAAATTCAGAGAGTGCACTGGGCCATGTATTTTAGCACACCACAGTAGTTCTGAGAGAAGGCAGGAACAAGTCAAAATGGGGATGGTGGCTCTGCAACCCCAACTGGAGGACAGAATGTGTGAACAAGGCGAGATGAGAACCTGCAGTTTATGCAAACAAGCCTCTACGTCAGTTCCACATCTACAGTATCCTCTACTTAAATACAATACATTTCATCAAGCTGCTTTTTATGGGAACCAAATAAAGCTTGATGATGCTTAATGGCTGGGGCTTAATGGCTGGGTTGTTTAACTGGGCTCATAATTTTGATTAATTAAGATGCTTGCAGGTGTTGGAGTGGCACTTCGGCAACAGCGTTGATGTTCAGAGGCAAAGGGAGTTCCCCTACTGGAGGATTTCTGCCAGTGCTACTCCTGCGAAGCAAAGCTGCCCTCAAGCCCATGCTAAAAAATCAGCTCTCACAGCTGGCAGTAGCTCCAGATTTCAAGGAATTTTGACAACCTGAGTGTTGTTTTCACCACTTCCCTCTTGGGAGGATATGTGGAAAAAATCCAAACCCCCAAACTCAAAGTTTTGCCTAGGGCAGCCTCTGTGTCCTTGATAGAAGAAAGTGAGGATGTGAGAGGTTCTGCAGGTGATGATGGTGCTTTCAGGCAGTGGATCCGACCAGCCCAGCAAACTGCCCACCCCCAGAGCAGTGCCCCTACTTTAGTGAAAAGGGCAGTAGAGCTTATGGAACACACAAAGCCTGGCTGCATTTCAGTTTGTTCCCTGTTCCTCTATCCTCACTCTGTGATTTCAGGCTCCCCCTGATATCCCAGGATATCACCTTTTTCCTATTCAGTGTCACCAAGCTGCCAGGTGCCTCTCACAGATGACCTACAGGAGCCTGAAGGTGGATGCACAGAGTGAGTGGCCAGCAGGTACAAGAAATCACATTACAACCTCCCCCTTCAGCAGTACAAATTTGTATTTTCCTTTTCTATTCAACAGCTGGCTTTCTTACAGAACATACTTACCTCAGATTTTTGTCTCCTGAATGCTGATAAAATGCCCTCAGGTTAAAAAATATTTGGAGACAAATTACTATACAGATACCAGTGTGGCATATGCTCATCTCCATAAGAAACTTAAACACTGGAGAGAGGCACAGTGAGCCAGACTCATCACTTTTCAGTATCAAACACTGACATTAAACTAAGCAGAACTTGATGATTAGTAAAAAAAAGCTTAGTAAATTACCACTGCCAACTATAAAGGCAACATAACCTTGTGGATAGAGCACTGGAGTAGGTTTCAGAAGAGTTGTGTCCTGCCATGAAGGTATTGAATTAATTTGGACAAATGTTATCTTCACGTATGTATAAATACGGGTCAATCTTTCACTTTTCTTGTAATGAGCATAAGAAATGCAAAAATTAAGCAGCATATTGTCCAGGGACCACAAAAACAACCTTTTTCCAAGAAACAGCTTGCTTGGCAAGCACAGGAGGGAAAAAACTGAGTCAGGAGGAATGATGTCAGCCTTTTCTCATACATCTACATTGTCCTGCTCAACCACAGCTTTGGAATAAGAGACATTCAGATCTAATTTATGGAAACTTAAGCAGATACCAATTGGAGTAGCCCCTGAGTGTTATCAGCATATTTCATAGCTTGTGATGAATCATAACTGAAGTATCTGCTTTGCAGGGCCTTGAGGCTGAAGCAGAAGTTGATTAGGATTATTCTGACCCAAGCAATGTGTCTCTTCTTTGCTTTTCAGAGAAGTGGTTGAAATGTCCAGACACCAGCCTAAGTGGTCCTGGAGTTATGGTGCAGTGTATTACAAACGTAGCGTGGCTCCACCTTCCAACTCACTGTCAGGGGCTGCCATCCAGCGTGGAGTAGCCAGCTTCTCATTACAGCCTGCCACAAATTTAGCTGCATGGGTGCTGTCTGCAGCCTAGCTGGCCCTTTATTTTCCTCTATTTCCACCCCAGAAGAATGCAGGACTCAAACCATTTTGCTCTGAAAGGACTCACAGGCTGTTGGTTAAGTGTACCATTAACATGCCAGGGTCTGCTTGTCCTCTTCACTTTGATCGTTTGAGCAAGTAGCTTTGTTTCCTGCAGGACTAGCAGTGTTAAATGAACATATTTGCCCAGCAGTTACTGAGAGAAACACCTGGGTTACCCATCTCTGTATCTCCAGATTGAACCTGAAGGTCAAAGAACAAATTTCGCAGCATTTCAGCCCTTTGAGAGAAGCTTTGTTATGCAAAATTCCTCTTATCTCTAATTTTATGAGGTCTCTCAGAGCACAATATAGAGAAGGCAGACTCAAAGATAACTGGAACTGTTCCTTAGAAACTAGTATTTTATTAATCAAGAAAGATCAGAACAGGTGGAGGGACAGCAGATGAACAGACAACATTGAACCATAAATTGTCAAAAAACTGTTCAAAAGAGCTGAGATGTTCAGCAATCCAGCTATAGCTGGTTAACTTGTTCTGCCAGTGTAAAGGAGCCTCAGATGTGGATCCCTGAAGAACTTTGATCTTCTCACGAAGAAACAGGCAAGAGAAGATTCTGAACTGGCCCCAGTCCCAGCACTGGAGGCCAAGCAAGGACATTAGCACTTGCAAGTCTTCAAATGGTACCAAAGCACCAGACCCATTGTCCAGAGTCTTTCTGTGCATCTTCTCAGCCATGACCACACAGAAGGCTGTCTCTGGCTTACAGAACTAAGATCTCCCACCTTCTGATTCCCAGGGTCTGTATCAGACTGAAGGAAGCAGACAGTTAACCAGAGCAGGGTAAGAGCCAGACAGAACCAGCTGTTAGAACCTGTGGGTGCTGTGTTCCTCCTGACTCATTTCTCCAGAGACATTCCCCTGGACTGTTCAAGGCAAACAACCTACCATTTCAGAACAAGTTGTGTTTCCAAAAGGCTTCAAACTAGAACACTAGTTTTTGCAAACTTTCTAATCTCCCTATCCATCAGAAAAATTAGTGAATTCCAACTTCCTTGATACTCTCAAGGTGACTTCCAAGATCTCCTCTTCAGAGAGAAAACGAGCTCTACCCTCCTTGCTGTTCACAGGGTAGGGGAGGTGCAGCAGCAGCTTCCTGTAAAAGAGGACATGGTGAATGCCAGTGTCTCAGATCAGGTGAGATGTCATTGCAATTCCTGCAATTCCTCAGCCAGTATGCCAGGGAATGTTACTCCAATAGATCTCCTTATTGTGATGGGTTTTGGGGTTCCTGCAATACCTCACGCACAGCAAAACTGAAATATTTCTATCACTTAAAAGCAGCTTGGCTTAGAAGCAGCCCTAGGACTACAGAGTTGGGAGCAGTTGCTTTGAGTCTTCCTACCCATCTGTGGGAGAACAAAGTTTTTCAGTTCTACATACTGACATCTTGATTGTTTCTTTCATACTGAGAAGACTTGCACTTATATTTGTGAAAGCAGCACTGGTTCAGGCTGTACCCAAGCAACCATCAGATTTATGGTGAACTTTTTATTTGCTAGGCTTGTGACTAGAGACAGCTGGGTACTGAGAAGATAATGGCAGATCTGAGTCACTAAAAGGATAGAATTGCAAAAGGAAAAGGATGCTGAGGTTTTCCTACATCTGCAGCATTGCATTAAGCTACTTCTTTTACTACCCATAGGTTCAGCAAGTCATTAGCTGAACAATTATTCCTCCCAATTTTTCAGCTTCAAAACCAACATTCCCAAACCTTCTTCCACTCCTTTTGCATCTTTGGGTTAAAACCAAGCACAGGGTAACTGACTCTGCCAGGTTTTGGCAGAGAAAAGTGATTTTTCTTTAGTCAGTCTACTGGGGACTTATTTAGGCCTTAATCCAGGGCCTGCACCTCAAATTTATCTGCAGAAAGCTATTCACATATAGATCTTTCCACGTCCCATTCAGTGCAGCAAGTCAGAGCAGAGAGGATTAAGGTTTCTTATAAAAGCAGTCTTTGTGAAGAAGGACTTTGAGCAAAACAGACATGGGAATTATCTGGAAATCTCAGGTAGGGGAATAGCAACTAAGGGAGAGATGGAGGAAGACTGAGAAATCCGAGAGTGTAGCAGTCTGTTAATTATCTTTGTAGGCTTGAAATAGCCCTATTAAAAAAAAAAATCAAAGTAAATCTCTTTAGGAAACCTTGTAATATTTCCATCTCTGCATCTGTCCTTGGAGATGTCCATAATTTACCTTTCAGCTACTGAAAATTTATCTGCACTTTTTCTACCATCTTTGGTCGTATGTATTTGTACAAATAGAAATACTAGATTAAGTATTTCCAGACCTTGGGCAGCTTTTTGCCAGATGCTTTGAATCCTTGAGAGCTTGTCATTTAAGTAGCCAAAATCTGTCCTAAAGCTTCTTACTGGACAGTATCACAGATTCAAAGCCAGCAGATTGCACACCTATGGATGGACTTTGGGTGTTTTTTCTATATTTATTTCTCACGAGCAATTAATAGTACAATCTTTAGCTTTGCTTTCCACACAGACTGCTGTTAAAAGCTTGCCTAAACCCCATTTCAAACAGGACATGAACTATACTTCCATCAGTTGTGCTGAACTTACTTTTTGGGAGTTCGAAGGTCAAGAACCTTGTCCTGGATGTCTAAAGTGATGTCTGAGTACTTTGTCTCTGGCAGCTTGATTTTAATCTGAAATGATGGGCAGAGGTAAAGATGTGACTACATGTATTGCCCTAAAAGAGCTCATTTTCATGAATATTTCAATGCTAGTATCAAAGAGCAACGTTTTGAGTAGGTAATTTGTATCAGAGAAAATACGACAGTGATAATGACTGCTTTCAATAGCTCAGTGATGTGTATTGATATCCTATTCTCTTCCAGATCCTGAGCTGCTAATGTGCTTGACAGGTGTTCGACATCCAGCAACAGCCTCAGGCTTTGTGCATTGCAGGGACAGTCTGCTTCTGCTAGAAAGATAACACAGCAGTTCCACCTGTCCTGGAGCTCAGAAATCAGGGAGGCCTTTGATTATATAATGATGAGGCAGGATCTGATAACTGGAACTTTAAAGGCTGTCAGCATTGTAGCATTCTGCTAGCCCATACACCTTGTAAAAAATGCAGGAAGACGGAAAAAAAAATCTCCTTCCCAGTCCCTCTCCTCTCCAAAACTGCGTCCAAGATGAAATTTCATTTAGAGCTACATTTTATTCCCTTTGAGTTTATATGGGGTGTATGCATTTGCACAGATTCCCTTGAGCACACTTGGTCCCCGAGGAGATACACAAGTTCCTCAGGTTAGCAAGTGTAAATGTCATCTACAAAAGCTTGGAGAACCACGAGAAAATGCTACAGGAGGTCAAAGGCAGCAGTAGAGCTTGGTGTTTGCATTCTGTCCCTCAGAAAGACGGGAAGATGGAAAAGGGCAGAGAAAGAGCACAAAGAAGGGATGAGAGCTCTAGGCTCACTCACCACTATATCTTCACAGCAGGCAGTGGAGGAGTCTTTCCCAGTCATCCCAAAGAAGACATCCTCTGTCCCCACATGCTGCTTGAATGAAATCTCATACCTGCCAAAGAGAAGGCATTGCCTAATAATACTGGAGTAGGGGCAGCAGACTAAAGGAGAATGTGATTCTCAGAGGACTGTAAATCCTCCTCACAACCGTCTCTCCTCCTTTGCAGTCTCCCTTCAAGGCTCCAATCCATCTGCACTGGGTTTCTGCTCAGAGCCGTGACTGAGACAGCTGGAAGACAGGTGAAGATCATTCACTCCACCTCCCAAAGCACTCACCGTGCTGCCTCTGCTTCCCTAACCAGCCTTTGCAGGACTGGAAAAGGCTTCCTAAGTGGATATGATGCTTATCCATCAGTCAAACACCACAACTCCTGGGGAATGGATTTGAAAAGGGGGAAATCACAATTACATGGGTTCTGTTCTGTCCTTTAGCATATTCTTGCAGCCTGAGCATAACACTCTTAAGCCAGACTGTAGTTGTTTCGCATTCAGCCAACATTTATTTTCTTCTCCTTCACATGAACAAAATGCAGAATCATGTATTCCCTTGCTCTTGGTAATTAATGAATGAGGAAAGGAAAACTGAATTTGTATTTATAGCATATGCTACTCCTACTAAGTTCAGCAAAATTACTGGGGTGGATCACTTGTCTAAGCTGTTAGGAAGTCTTTCACATCTCTAGTGTGCATCTGCATGTGTAATAATTCCTAAGTCAAAGACAAATATGTCTAATAGCTCTGGATGCACCTCTATAGCCATCTGTTTTCCTTTTAGGACATTTTCTTTGCTTCATTTGATGAGCTGTTATAAAGAGTTATACTCTCTCTTCATCTTGCAACACAGCTCACAACTCCTTGAGGCTGGAGAAGCACTGCAGAGGGGAAGGGTCAAAGAAAAGCACAAGAAAAGCTTCTTTGTGCCCACAATACAAAGAGCGTGTTCTGCACCTGACAGGTGACCATTTCAAGGACAACTGTGTGTGAGGGTGAATTCCAAATCATTTTCAGAAAGGCTCAGCGTTACCACAGAAGCCAGACTTGGCTCTGGGATGTTATGAGAATTGGGGAGAATCTCTCCATAACGATAGTGATGTTTACATAAGTTAGCCAATGTGTGCTAATGTACCTTGGATGTTTTGGACAAATGGACTGCTGTGTGTGCTGCCTGCTGCTGCTGCCTGCCTGTCTGCATGTATTGCTCCATGCTCTTCATATAGATCTTAAGAAATAATTCTATTTAGCCTTCTGATTGATAGAGTCTATATAGCCATCTCCTGACCCACAGCACGAACTCTCCTTCCACAGCTGAGTGTCTGTTCAAGTGGGTCTCAGGTTTAACTGGGAAATTGAAAACCTCATTTTCAGAAAAGCTGAGTCCAAATTCAGGTGGGTCTCAGGTCCTGTGTTTAACTGGGAAATTGAAAACCTCATTTTCAGAAAAGCTGAGTCCAAATTCAGGTGGGTCTCAGGTCCTGTGTTTAACTGGGAAATTGAAAACCTCATGTCCTGACTTACATGAGGGAAAAAGTGAAGATTCTGGTGTACAACGTGCAGCTTCACGGGCTACAGTCCATATGTTCCAGTCATGGCATTGAAACAATGATTGGAAATGCAAAAGCTGCTTTATGGACTGACCCTCAGGACCTCTACAAACTCCAACTTTCATGCCTGATTTCAAGAATGTTTTTGCTACTGTTTTTCTACGAGCAAGAGGAAAGGCTCTGGTTTTAAGTTGTGCTTTGACAGACTAAGATTGAATGACAAGATCTAAGAGCTCAAAATTGAGCTGCACACAGCTTTTCTTCCTGCAGTACTATTTGTCTCTAAAGAGCTTAAATCTTTGAAATGCAAATACACGTTGGAGTACTTTATGAATTTATGAGTATGGAAAATGGATGCATCTCAGTTGCAGCAGGAAAAAGCAGGTATTTCACACAAATGGCATATTTTAAAGTTAATAAATCGTTTTTCTGACCTACTTCCCCTCCTAATCCCACTTTTTACAAGTAACTGACACTGCACACAAACTTATGATGGGAAAAACCAACACTACGTTTCTGTTCTGAGATCAGAGGATTTCAAGAGAGGGGTTAAAATCATTCCTCAAATGTTGCTTTAGATGCAACACTGATATCTCTCATTTCTTCTTGCATGACACAAGCTTTTCAGCTGGCTGTAGATGCTGTTTAACTCTCATTTCCATTAATGCTATGTAAAGCCCACACAGGCAGCTCTCAGCTCTCTTACTCTGGCTTTTCTCTAGGGTCCCAGGTGTCATCAAATTCAGATCCTTCTGGGACCTCCTCTGTACTCCAAATGGTTTTCTTGTTTTCAGATTTCACTTGAAAAGTACCTGTAAGTGAGGAGAAAAATCACATAGACACATTCTGAAATGTCGCTGTTCTTCAAGGCTTCCTGAAAGCTTAAAATATTTTTCAAGAATGGAAAGAAAAAAAAAATCAAGCTATTTCTAAAGCCTAGAAAAGTATTTCCAGGCTTTATACAAAATTTTGCATTAAAAGCATTCTAGGTAATGATACAGTCTTCCTAACCTCACTATTTTATGAATGAGGATTTGCAGAGGGAGAATGTTTTCCTTTCACTTAAATCTCCTTTACCCAAGCTTTATTTCCTGGAAATCCTCCTTTCTGATATATAATATCTAGCACTTCAAAACTGGTAAAGTGTAGAGGGATGAAAAACTAAGCATTCACAAGCCCCCTGACATGAGATTTTCAGTGAGCAGAGTCATTCACAAGAGGATCACCTCCTCACACAGAAATACATTTCTTCCCATTAATTATTTGGCACAGTCCAGGCAAGGTGCTTAAGACACAGGAAAGTTTAGGGGCAGAATAGTATGGTTTATGTCATTCCTGCATGGAAAAATATTCTTTTAGTAAGCTGGTAAATGGGAAGCTTGAAGTTTTTTAGAGTTGAATCTCTGGTTATTGCTGGAATCCCAAGGAAAAACAATCTGTTATATTTGCCACGTTTCCTTTTCACCCAAAAGCTCACCTTGGCCCTCGTTGGCCTTTTTTAGGGCTCTTAACTAAACTGCTCAATAATGTGTGGAGCATCAGCTCTAAAATAAACTTAACATTAACTTTGCCAAATCTTTACCCAAACTGTCTTCCTGTCTTTCCTGAGTACTTATATGGAGCTTTTGCAGCTCAGTTATAATCTCTGTGTGACCTCTGCATGTTTTAGAGTTAAGCTTTCTGGAAAGGAATAATTTTACAGTGTAATTGTAAGAATTGGGTCATGCTGTGCCCATCTCAAAGGTCAGTGATCACTCTTTTATTGCAGTGGTATCTTACTATAGCTGGTACAGTCTGCTGACAGGAGACTGAATGCCAAAACACACAAATGACTCCTCCTTACTGGTGGTCTCCTTCTTTACTGGTCCAACACTCCCAGGAGTCATGGCACCAACAGAGCAGCGTGGCTGCAAAGAGAGGCAAGAGGATTTAAATCAATTTTTATAGAGCCAAGCTCAGTTACAACCATAATGTCAGTAAATACAACACATTATCTAAGGTCAAACAAATCCCTGATAGAATTGGAAAAACATTATCCCACAGTTTCATGACTGAGCCACTGAAGATTCTCTTTTCTTCGCTCTCACACAGCAGAAAGTGACCTTGACACGCTGGGTTTAAGCAGGACTCACAGAAGCCCAGTAATACAGACAGATGTGCTTTGTGAGTTTTGGTTTCCATGGCATTTTGGCAACATTTCCATGCTTTGCCTGCCATGAAAATATTACAGGAAAGCAAGGGTGCTACATGAAAGCCCCATCACAGCATTTGGATTCCTTTTTACAGTAGAGATCATGAGGCAACAACATTTTCCTCTAATTATGAATCAATTTAGTGCTAATAGGCCAATGTGAGGCATTTCTTTATATATGAAGATTCCTTGGCTCAATAAAAGTGCCTCATATGCACAGAGCATTAAATTAAATCAAAATAAAGATTTCAATTTACCCAGATTGACTCAGACTTAATTGACATCTCTCGTGGCAATTTTCCATTTCTGTCTCTGAAGTGTCATTCATTTCATTAATAAGATGTAAACAAATTCTTTTTTAGATCAGGATGTTTACTGCAGAGATGTACAGCAATAATGCAGGGTTCAAAAGGCAGGAATTAAGCAGCTGGAGGATAGTTGGAGTGTGAAGGACCACATCTGTAACTCACTGAAAAAAAACTTCAAGGCATATGCACCCCTTTAATCCCAAATATTACTTGCATTGCCACTACTGGAACTGGTCAGATCTTTGTGGAGGAGTGATTTGGAGGAACACTTAGGAATTTTCCATTTTTGTTATCTGTTAGAGGTTTTTTTGTTTTTGTTTTTGTTTTTTTTTTTTGTGATCCATGTCATAATATGATCTGTTCAAAATCCTGAGAGACTTGGCAAAGTTTTGAGCCTTCGCAGAAGCCTTCTACATTGCTGGCACTTGTAATTCCTGCGAATATTTCTTCCCAGCACACCAGCAGGCCTAGATAAAAGCAGGTGTTGCATGTTGCAGGAATAATGCATGCTGTCCAAGCGCTGTGATTTTCATCTGCTCTTGAGAGGAATTGATATAGAAGAACACATTTGGATATTTCTCTCATTATTCCTTCAGATTATGCATCTTAGAATGATTGTTCACCTTTCCCTCTTTTACAACCACCAAAATACCTATTATACTTCAGTGATCAATTATCTCTACAGTTCTTCAATGCCTGACAGATATAGTTAATACACTCAGTTGCCTGTGGATATTTTGGCCCTTACTCAGAAGTTGAGCAGCAAATTTTTCCCCTCATATCTGGCTATAATTGCCTGCATCTCCAGCAGAGTTCAGGGGAAAGTAGGGGAAAGTCTTTCAACTCCACGTTCTCATTTCCTTCAGGCTGAAAAGCGAAACCTCCCTCATATGTTGTGCTCACAGTGTCTCTGTGTTTTCCTGGGGCATCTTGCTCATTCTCTCCCTCAAGAGCTTGTTACTCTGAAAGTATCCTCGAGCTGTTTCAGTCAGTCCAAAACCTTCTAAGGTTTTCATTCTGTTTTTACTCACTCTGGAGACAAAGATATTTGCTTCTCCTTGATTAACAAGATAAGGCTACGGTACAATATATAAAAGAAGCAGCAATGAAAAGCTCACCACATCATCATCCTCCTCATCCTCCTCCTCTTCTGGAGCATCCCGCAGCAGTTTGGCAAGGCTCTGCAGAGAGGAGCCTGAGAACACGCTGTCCATATCCACAGCCACTGCTCACCTAGGCAGAAAAAGCAAGAGGCGGATGGAGCAGGAACAAAACCTGTAGAGCACAGTTTTCCCGCTGCGTGTTTGGGGAGGAAAAGTTTAGCCAAATTCCTGTGTGTGTGATGACACAACATGTAAAATGCAACATAAGATCACAGAACATGCTGAGTTGGATGGGACCCATCAGGATAGGCGCGTCCGGCTCCTGGCCCCATGGAGCTCAGCCCGAGTCCCACCCGTGCCTGGGACCGCTGTCCAAATGCTCTTTACGCCCTGTCAGCCTTGGGGGCGTCACCACTTCCCTGGCGACCTGTTCCAGTGCCTGGCCACCCTCTGGGGGAGGAACCATTCCAGACATCCAACCTAAAGGTCCCCAGACAGAGCTCGAGCTGCTCCCTCAGGCCCTGCCACCCCGAGGGAATAATGCCCAACCTTTTTCCTCTGTGCCCAGTCTAGGGACCTTTTCCGCAGCTGCCTTTAGCTGAAAGCACACCTCGAGCCTCACAAGAGACTGCGGCGGACGCCGTGTCCCAGGGAACCTGGCACAGCTCCTCGGAGCCTCTCTGCTCACCCGGGCGCAGGTGCCGGCAAAGGGAACCGCACCGACAAATCCTCCTCACTCCTG
>VWZN01010802.1:61305-73073 GCA_013396955.1 Regulus satrapa | reverse complement strand
CAATTCACAAGTGTCTCATACTCACTCACTACAGGACCCACTATGAAAGTCTATGTTCCCCTGAAGATGGAGATGTAAACTCCTAATACTAGCTGGAATGATTTAAAAGTATTAGGACACCCAGACATAAGGTTGATTTGCATCACTGCAGAGCTACACTG
Source organism: Regulus satrapa (assembly GCA_013396955.1). Lineage (NCBI taxonomy): Eukaryota > Metazoa > Chordata > Aves > Passeriformes > Regulidae > Regulus > Regulus satrapa. Next base: position 72,912 of record VWZN01010802.1, on the reverse strand, counting down.
AATACGATACGTACTTTGCTTCTAAATAAACTAGATTACCTGGAGTGAGAGTTTACAGCAAAGTTGAATAAAAATCTGAAAATCTGAATCCTCTACAACAGAGCATGACAATTTAAAGGTTACAAAATGTGTTCAGATAATAAAGAGTTGACAACAGTTGTTTCAGTGCATATAGTGTTACCACCAGATGTTTGCACTACTCTGATAGTTACTAACTACAGGGTGCATAGATTGGAAGAATGCTGCAGAGACAGTTCCACTTATTCCATGAATGCAGGACTAAACCAAATAAAGACTTGCTAGCAACTACCTTCAAACAAACAAACAACAACACTGGAACAGAGCAAATTTTCTGAGCCAATATCAAGACTAAAGCTCTCACCAGTTTACTCATGGTGGCACATCAGTAAGGTATAACAGAAACAAAATACTGCATTACTATGGTCTTCCACTACTAAAAGGGAAATCCTAATCTTTAGAAGCTAAAAATCATGCACAAGTGCTTAGTAACAAGACACACTAAAAATATAGCTTCCCTTTTCAAATCACAGTTGACAGACAATATAAAAAGTTTAGTTAATATCAACCACCATTACTGTTTATATAACTATGAAGTTATAAAAAGGCAGTATAAAACCTTCACTAAAACCAAACAAGTTTGGTCCTGAACCGTATCAAGGTAACATTTACATTTTCATCTGCCTACTTCTAGTAAGTAAGAAATTTTGCCATACTAACACACATGCTGGGAGATCATTCTGCCACCCCAATTTTTGAGTGTATCTATTAAGTGAGAGCAGAGAAAAATTGGAAGATCCTCTATTTGTTTCAACTCTTATTATAGGTTATTTGCTGTAGGTTAACAAAAAATCCTTTGCAAGTCTGAACAGCGAAGTTATATTTACTTATTTCATGCATCAATTTTCACTGATTTTTCCTAATCCACAAGTCAGCAAACTGTATTAGGTGTTTCACGTACCCTCAGATCTTTTACTTCTTCTTGTTGTTTTAACTTTTCATAAAATGATGTGAAAAAATCACTTCTTTCAACATGTCTTGGTGCAACACACAGGGCATCAATATCAGCACCTGAAATAGTTAATTAGCAGAAGTAAATTACTCAATACTTCACATGCATGGAATGCCAGCAATAGATATATTTTTATTAATAATTAAGAAAAAATATATAGTTTCTCATTATGTGGCGGGGTGCTTTTTTGAAATATTAAGTCAAACCAAATAAAAATAAATTAATGGCCACTGAACATACAGAACACACACATACACTCTTGTTTCAATTGTGAAACCCTTTTCATTATCAAAGAATATAACATGAAAACTTAAACACACAACTTCCTGTGTCTTTAAATAATTTTAACTTTTTTTGTCTGTTTCCCAATCCATGATGAAAACAATACAGGAATATATCTATTTTATTTCGAATGAAGACTAGAGATGGCTAACCAAATAAATTAAGAAATCTTAACACCACCACTATGCTGTTCAAAATACAGCATGATCAATCCCTAGCTCTAACACAGGGATTTTTATCACAAAATAATATGTTACCTTTTGTATGAACCCCTAATCTATAGGATCCAAATGTAAAAATTTTTCCTCCAACGTTTTCTATTACCGATTGGGGAAGATTCTAAACGGAGAAAAAAAAATTGGTTATTTTACCTTAACAACTTGTAACAACACAAACCATTTACTTTCAAACAAGAGGAAAAATATTGCATGATATTCATGCTGTTGAACTACTGAAATCTCAGTATTTACAGGAAAGACTGAGATAGGTTTGCCACTTGGATCATTTGTAACATTTCAACTACATTCCACATTACCACCTCAAACCTGGTAATTGTTGCACCAATTCTACACTTAAGATGCAACACCTTCGTAATATCACAGAAATCAGACATTTTGGTTACCACTCAAACACAGACTGACACAGAAATAGGTGATGGATTCCAATTTAGAGCAACACAAAACACAGTCTACTCTATCGGCGTTTATTACATTACTTTCAGGGACACTCGTACTTCAGCCTTTAAATAAAATTGTGGGTTTGAGAAAGGTATTTATTTTATGTTTAAATTGTTTAAGTACATCTACTAAAGTTCCTAGTCTTTAAAAAACTGTTGACTCCACAGTACTGTGGGCAAAGAGGGCTATCCTTTCATAACAGCATGCAATGCTACAACCTAAAACTCTACGTGAATGTTTGTTTGCAGAGCAGAGGACAAATTAAATGAGAACTTCTATTTTGCAGCGTACACGAGATTAACTTAAGCAGCTTTCAATCTTAAACCAGTCACAATATTCTCACTATTTTGTTTTCAGGGATCAAGACACATATAGCAGGGCTGTCCCTGTCCATAATCCTGTTCATATAGAATTTCTCATTGCATAAAATAAGTATACAGAAAACATATGATCCCAAATACACATAAAGCAAAATAGCTTAAAAAATTAGGGGCTTCCTCTAAAAAAAAAAAAAAAAATCCATAATCATGCAAGTATAACCATTCAAAGAAGATGTCTGGGAGGAGGGATTACTATAACCTGGCAACCAATATTAAAGAAAGTCCACAGACCACAAAGATGCAGGAAGTGCATTTTTAAATCTAGCACTGTTTCACAAAGGCAAATAATCTAAGCCTGTAATTAATACAGTACTATATGCATTAATTTTGAGAGAAAGTCAAGTTACATCAGTCAGTTTCTTTCTTTGACAGGGTTCTACCAGGAAGGGGCAATGCTGCTTGTATACAAAAGAAACTACACAAGGATTGTTGATATTTGTTTTGATCTCTGAATCTAAGGTTTATCCATTTAATACAGGAATATATTTTGGAATAATCTTCTTACAGTACTCTTAGAATCAGAATATTGGTGACTCCATATAAAATACAACCATACCTTGCTTTCACTGATTTCCCGTATCCATTCCTTTACCAAGTTATTTAATTTTCCCAAAATTAGAATCCTATAAATAAAACAGCAAAATGACAGGTTACAAACTTAAGACAAAACTAATGGAACTTTTTAAAGCCTGTGATCATCATTACACAGTACATCAATTAGAGTAACATTACGTATTTAATTAAAGATCTTGTTATATATAGAGATTATATATATATATCGAGATAGAGATAGATGCACACACTGAAAGAAGTAACTCTGACTGTTCCCACTATTCCCACTGTTTTGCACCCCTTAGAGACATTCAAGAGATTTAAGCTCCAAAACAATGAAAGCATGCAAGGCATACACACATCAATTTAACTCATTTTCAAAATCAAACTTTAATTCATATAACACACATACACCTAAAAGAACAGGGATAAGTGCAATGAGGGCAAAAAAACCTCTAGAAGGCTTAATAAGTATAAGGCTTAAAAAGTATAAGATCCATTACAGTAAAGTAGTGATAAAAGGGAAAAAAAATTCAAACCAGTCTCTGAAATTTAAAGGCCATTTTAATTCCTCAATATGTCTTGAGATATTACTCTTAACTGAGAAAAATTAGGCTTACAATTCTACTAGGCTTTTAAGAAAGCACTTGAAAGAACACAAACACAGTCTTCCAGAGTCACACGTGAACCTCATGACATGACACAAAACATAGTACTCACTCACCTGCGTTGCAGCTCTTCTTCCTCTTCAAATACGCCATAAGGTTTGAGGGTTTCGATTAATTTCTGGGTAAGCATGCAGTCAAACTCCTTGGGGGCAGCTAAACTGATAGGTGAGGTAATGCCATAATGCTTCTGTAGTTGCTGCGTTTGTGATCCCTGGGTTGTAACGGGACTAATAAAAGCAATTAGATAAAGTTACTGACAGAGGCAAAACAACAACAACAACAACAAAAATAAAAATTTCTCCTCAGAGTAGCAGATGAGATATTATACACAGTAAGAAAAAAAAAGGTTGAACCCTCGTGTTATAATTTTTATCCAAATCACTGTGTTAAACCTGTCCTATTAAGGATATCAATAGAACTACCTGCCACCAACTCTTAATATGCATTAACTTTTTTCCCCCTTAATTATTTTTTTCATTCTAATAGGGCAAAAGCTCTACCAATTTGGGCTCATTCACTTTCATAATGTCTAAAGTAAAGAGAATCCTTCATGTCAAAAAGTCAAGCTGATAGCAAAAGTGAAAGTCCACTCTTGGCAGGCACTACATTCTTTGGCATTGCTGTAGTATCAGTCCTGAATGTTTATACCTATTATATACTATTTCTATCATACAAAATGAGAAATATTCTCACAAGGCTAAGTACCTATTGCTTGTGGAAAAACTACAGCATTACCTAATTTTTACTTCCATTTTTGTTATCATCTCCTCAAGATTTCATTCATTTCCATAAAGACAATTAAAAAAAAGAACACCTAAATTGAAAATTTACCAGAAACCACAACATATGACATAGGTTTCCACAAGTTAAACCCATTTTATAACAATTCTAATAATTTGTTGGCAATCAAGAATTTAGTCACTATGCAAGCTTGAGCACATCTATGCCTTTGGTCATCAGAAGGGAAAAAAAAAAAAAGGTATATCAGTAAAAAATATATTAAAAAGTATACACGCAAAAAAAAATTAACCTTCCACCTTCAAGTAATTTTAAGGACTGGGGCAGTGTCTGGGAAACTTATTTTATATTGTTTCCTTTAGGAATGAGGTTTTAATCAACTAAGAATCTGGTAGCAGCTGAATAAATCATACAGATCTTAGCACTTCAGGTGTCAACGAAATTAAAAAATAAAAAAAAAGGTTTTCAGATTAACTACATAAAACATTCAAATTAAGGACAAAGGAAGCTCCTAAAACTTTTTTATTCTCTTAAAAAAACTTTAGGAATGTCAACACAAATAGTAGCTTCAGACACTTAACTGCCTTTAAAAAAAGCAGCCAGAAAACAAAGTTTCTGTCAATATATAAACATCTTTGAATATTTTAACTTATACCACAAAGCAAGTTGTTTGAACTACATTTTTTCCCTTTTGCCAACTGTTAATTTAAAAAAATACACTTTTTAAATTTAGGATTTTACAGATTACTTTTGCAGGCTTTTTAAAGCAGTAATAGAAAACAAGCGATATTTTAGCTTTGCATAACCATTTCCTGATGGTCCAACTGTAATTCTCACCATTCACAGCAAGAAACTGAATCCAATGCAACAGGTATAAGACTTCATCAAAAGGGCTGGCAAAACACAGCCTGGCAAATACTGTCACTAGATTTCAAAAAATACTCAATGTCACTCCAAATCAGAGTCTGCTGAGCTAATTCCTGAAGTCACCAATGCTGACAGAGGCCTCTGCGCTCCCCCTACTTGTAAGGGCCATGATTCACAAACACAAGAACTAACAACTTACTTGTCTATAAAATGACAGGCCATAAACCCCAGCCAAACATGAGGTCTCTTCCCCAGTCTGGTTGACACACAGCCCTGGCAGTGCCCTGTGCAGCTCTGCCTTCAAAGCACTGCAAGGACTTGCAGCAGCACTCCTCAACCCCCACAGGACCACCAGAGCAGGGCCACAGGGCAAAGCAAGCTTAGAAACTGCTCACTGAAACAACAGCTTCAAGCAACCAACTACATCGATCACCAGATATACATCTTAGGGAACAGTTACATCAAGCCAGCTGCAGTTCTTACATTTACTTTTATAACAATGAAATAATGACTTTATCAACAGCACAGGACCTCCCCAACACAGGTGTTTCACCTCTTGAGCATTGAGGAGCTACAAGTACCCTTTCACTGGGTTAGTGTGTAACAATTCTCAGCACAGCTACCTTCAAGATTTTACAGCTGCAGAAGACAGTAAACCTATATTCTCTAAAGTGTTAATATATATTATTTCCAAATAAAATCATTTCAATTGAAGCTCTGCCATTTACACCTGCTAAGTTACTTCTAGTTTAAGGTTTCTGTAGCACAACAAAGAATATGAAAAAAAATCCCTTTGGAAAATTAAGCAAAAATTGGCATGGCATTTAGGTTTGCCAAACTTAATGAAGGACAGAATAAAGTAACTTATTCTGTTCATCTACTCATTTAAAAGGCAACATGAAAGTTAATGTAAACAAAGAAGTAAAGGTATATCCTCTTCCTGCCTCCTACCTTCCGTAAAACCAAGAAATACCAGATAAAGCATTTGACACTTTTCTTTTTAAAGTAAAAGTAAATTATGTCTGAGAAATAAACTTTAAGGTGTTCATTAGCTCAGCTTTAATGCTGTATTGATATGCTACATTTTAATCAGAAAATGCTAACGATAAATGCTCTTAGACTTTTACCTTTTTTTCCTAAAACCATGAAGAGCATACTTACACTCCAATACCTTCCCTTACTCACATATGGACATTCTACCTTTTATTTGTGACATGTCCAGAGAAGAGCTTAAACTACCACATTCATTCAAAGAGAAAGGTAAAAACCCAGAGAAGTAGCAGTGCTAACCTTCTATCCAAACGGATTAGAGATTGGCCTTGTTGGGGGAGTCAATACCTTGATGGTATGTCACATCTGGTAGTCGCTAGAGTTAAACATTAACAAAAAGCAGAGTAGGAAACCGCAACTGGAAGTTCCATCTCAGCTATTCACTCTTGACAACAGCAGAGACAGATTTGGCAGATCATATCTGGGTCTGACACAACTGAAAGCCTGAAAGCTTGTTTAGGGCTTGTTGGATTGTGGGGTTTTCTAGGTTTGTTTTGTTTATTTTGTTTGGTTTTGTTTTAATGAAAAAAGAAAAGCAAAATAAGCAAATAAGGAAATCAAATAAACAACCCAAAAACACCCCATAGTGTTTCTTTTTAAGATCACAAATAAAATTAAGATATGGTTTGAGATTTCTGGGTTTGTTTCCTGCAAACCACATATAAACAGGATGATCATCCTATCACTCTGAGATGACCATGAGCTGTCAATAGCACAAATATGAAATAAAGTTACAGAAGAAGAATGTAGAGTTAAATTTAGCATGGTAAAATTGCAGCTCTGGTTTAATCTGAAGTTTTGAAGAACATATACTGACAATTTACTATGTGCAAATTCGGCAACAGCCACAACAGATTTATTCTAGAGTGTTAGGATTCAGTATTTCATATTCAAATATTAATTTAATCAGTAAGAAATCCACATGTCCTTTTTCCCCATATAAAAACAGAGACACAAAGCTCTAGTCTGTGCTAAGCTGAAGGCAGTGCAGCCAAATAACATTCTCCTCAGAACCTTAAGTTTTGATAAGCAGTATCTTTTTATATTGTTACCCGTAATTATCACACTAAAAGAAAAGACTTTGGCTATACGGTCACTGCTAAAAGCCATTGTAAACAGAGCGCAGAAGTGGAAGAAAGAAACCAAACAAACCTTGTAAGAACCTTTACAGTTTCCAGAGCATGCACCTCTAAACTCTTGTATGGAAATGACTAAATGTTGTTCTAAGGTAGAGGGGAGATTACAATGTGTCTTTTGAAGATGGGGTGACAGCCCGAACACATCCATTTAAACTGAACACATACAGCTATACACACCTATGTAACACTGTCCCATATAGAACTAAGTCTGGGATACTAATTCCAAGTCCTGTACTATTGTTTTCTTTTACAACACTAGAACCTTTCTCCATCCTCAGAAAAACCAACAATCCTGTCATGAACTTTTTCTTCAGATGTGCTTTGTATTTAAAGCACCTCCTACCCCAACAGGAAAGCCTGTCTTTCTAAACACGTGTTCTTCTCTCCCAGTATTCCACGTCCATTCCAATAGTACTATTTTTAGGGCTACTTGTGTCAGGATTTTACATTTCCTATCACAAACAAAATACAGTTATCATCAGCACCACACTATCTAAATATCATGCTCCTGAAATTTGGGAAACTTAACAGAAATAAAAGACAATAAAAACAAATGAAATATTAAAAATACATAGCATAATACTGAACATATCATAACCATTTAAATACCCCTAAGTTTCAAACTCATTGAGATACTAAGACAAAATACACAACTTACGGATTTTCAATTATTATCCTCACTTCTCTATTTGCCTCTACTGATTACCTCGGCAAAATTTATTCCTTTTTATTTGCTGATATAAGACAACCAAGTCAGATTCCTGAAACAATACTGGTCATCACATCATCTGGTTAACTAGCTGGAGCTAAATTCATGGAGCTCAAACTCCACTGTGTCCAGATTCAGATAAACTGCTGATTCAGAGAAAAACTCTGTTTTTACATGTCCTTCAGCTATGAGTGACTGGCAATTCAGACTGAAGATTTTCACTTAATGCTAACGTCATCACTCCACATGAAGTTTCAAAAATCTAAGCAGGGAACATCAATGAAGTCTATGCAAATCAGTTACTGGGGAGCAGATGTTTTTAAATGGTTAAGAGAATACAGCTGCCCCTCCTGAACAAAAGTTCCAACATCTAGCAGAATATTACTGGACCACTCAAGCCATGAATTAAGTACTCAACTGTCAGTATGAGGTGTTCAAGATACACAGAACTGATCTGAACACAGGTATTGGAGCAACAGGGCTGCAGAAGAGGCTCACCTGTGGCAGAGGGAAGGTTATTTACACACTCTCCTGAGCTCTCTGGCTCTTCTGTCCACACAGAATAACAGGGAAGGCAACACGTGCAAACAAAAACCCATCCACAATAGTCTTACTAACACAAGCTGAAGGAGAAGTTTCTCAAGTTTAAAGAAAATAAAGTGCTAATGAACTGCACAGGCAGCAGTTGAACCAAAAACTACTTTTATTGTAATGCAGGAGACAAAAAACACAAGAGCAATTTAAGAAATTCAGTAAGACTGAATCAAAATACAACAGGGACTATAAACTAAAAACTAAGAATCCCACAAAACATTTTGCTGTTAAGAGATTAATTTGTCTCAGTGGTGAAATTTGCTCAGCCCAAAATAACTGGTTTCCAAGTTCTGTGCAGTACCTTTATATTAACAGGTATAAATACAGTCCTTTTATAGAGTGATACTGGAAGACTGAAAGTTATTGCAAAACCATATATCCTTGCCATCTAACAAAATAATCCTCAGCACATATTTTTTTTATTAATTGTTTCTTAATTAAGAAGGCTAACACTTTATCTTATGGCGCCTATTCTTCTAAAGTCAGCCCACCGCTTCGCAAAGAATCATTCAATTCCTTTCCTATAGAATTCCGCTCTCTCTTTTCACAAACACACAACTTATCCCTTCCCAATCAGCACAAGCCAAGTTAAATACAGTGCTGTATTTCTGATGAATAACCTGACAGTTTCTATTGAAAAGTGAAGAAAATAATGATTTTGCCTATGTCTACAGCAAAGTTCAGTGAAAGAAAAAATGAAAGATCTCACTTCAGAAGGGAGAATCAGCTTGACTGTCCACTGGAAAGAATAAATCTTAATTCCAAAACTCTAATACACAAGTTACCAATACTAACAATACTTTAAATTTATAGATCTTAAATGTTTAAAATGTTCATGTATATATATAAACTTTAAAATGTTCATGTATATGAATCAATGCACTTTTCCACTTCTGGTTACAGAACAAAATTAAACATTTCAGAAGTATTTTGCCATGAATTCAGCAGACATGGTCGTTCAGGAGCTTACCAAGAAACAGATGAATTTTCTCTATCTGGAGGGTTAGAAAGCCCCAAGTTACAGGAAAAGATCAAATCACCACTCCCATAAACATAGCTCCAGCTTCACTGAGTCAGTAGCCATCCCATCTAAGCCCCAGATATGCCCAAAACACATGAACAGCTTAGTGAGCTTCATTCTTCCCTGGCATCTTATGTTTCAGATAATGCACAGAAACATTCTACACCTAACCAAGCACTAAAATAAATCTTTATGACAGGGGAAGTAGTCATCTTAGTTTCTAATCAGCTGTTTTGTTAAAGACTTCTTCCTCATACAGCTTCTAGTGCTTTCAACATGAGATTTTTAACAAAAAGTCATGTAAGTTCCTAGGATAAATTTTAATGTTGATAAAACAGTATAGGCTTCTGTAAAAGCCAGACATCAGCAACCTTACTACCAATGTACCACGTACAGGAAGAATTTGCTAGGTGTTATACTTGTGTACATTATTGTTAACAACCACAATATGAACACTGGTGAAGAGCTCTGCAGAGCCCACACGCCAAGTCAAGAACAATGACAATCTCCGGTTGTAAGGAAAGCAGTTCTGACAAGGCCTGTCAATTGTAAACACCAGGGTGGAAAACAAAGTTTGAACAAAACTTTCAAAAAATGTTGTCAGTTAAAAAAAGAAAAAAACAACCCACAAACAACAAAACCCACACTTTGTCACCATGAAAGTTTGGCACTAACATAGGATTGTTCCACTTCCACTCAAAAAGATTATCATCCAGAAGCCCGGATCAACTGGAAAGAATTATAGATGAAAAAATCTTCCCAAGGTGCCTCTCTGTCTTTCCTCTAAAGTCAGAGGTATCACTTCACAAACTCAAGAATTAGCATTACCAGCATTTCTACTTACTGGCATTATAATACTCACTTTAAAGTCTCGACTGGATTATACCAAGTCAGAAATGTCAGAAATACAAATGACAGAACACATGTATAAACTGAAAAAGCTTCATTTTTGCTAACTACAATTTTGCTAACTAAATCTCCTGTACGAGTTAAGTTGTCAAATAATGTTTACACTGAAAAAAGCAATATCTTGGTGCCATTGTAACTATGTACTATTATTTAAGTGTTTCTATTTAGAAGTATCATAGACACCTACATCAAGAGAAATTATCAAATCATTCCAAACTTTTCAAAGTTGAAGATCGCTATTATTACAGCTCATAAAAGTATCCCAAAATTTTAAATGCTGTTACTAAGCCTTTGGAATTTATGTAGTCACAACACAATAAACTAAGAATGAAAGCAAGCAGAATAAACACCCTCCCATTTTCCTGAGGCTGAAAAGCCTAGCCAACTTCAAAGCTGACTTCTGGTAACTTTTCATTGCCATAATGAACGTGTGCAAAACTTATCTATAAGGACACTGGCGCTTCGTTATACAAGCACTAGAATCTACTTGGCATAACCATTTTCCTTCCTGCATTCTCCCACTGGTCCCTTCCCTGCCATAAATCCTTTCAGATAAGTTTCTGTCATGTTATCCACCCCATGACTAACTTTGCAGTACTTTAGACTGGATTAACAACCACAACAGACAACTTCGGCTATTTTCCACTTAGAAGTTGACATATTTAAAACCACTGTAAATAATCCCAAATTATAACAATGAGAAAAAGAGTATATAATCACAAATTCTTCCTATTTCTCCTTAAATGAAAAAGGACCCCACATAAACAAAAACCCCAAACACTCAGACCAACCGAACAAAACATGTAAACACGCCTTATTCCGAAAAGTCTCTTGAATACCTACACATCGCTGTTGCCCTCGATTTCTATAACGCAATAAAATGCTATTACGAACTTCAGAACTGAGGAGCTGCAAGTTTTGTCGCCTCAATCAGAATTCGCAAAAACGTCAGCGAAGGGGAGAAAACGGGGAGAGAAAGGAGGGGGAAAAA
>VWZN01010802.1:45409-60380 GCA_013396955.1 Regulus satrapa | reverse complement strand
GGGGGGCTCGCCGGGGCGGCGGGGGCTCGTCGGGCGCCGGGGGCTCGGCGAGCAAGGGACCCCTGCAAAGGCGGCTCCGTGAGGGGCTTTGGCTCCCCGCGCCGGGCTCACTGTGCCTTCGTGCCCTGCGCAAAGCAAACGGATCTGCCTGGAGTGGTCTGCATAAATAAACTTTCACAATATATATTAAAAAAAAAAAAAAAGTCACGCTCATTGTAGGTCAGCTCAAATCTTTATTCTTAGAAGAGTAAACGCGTTACAGTGACTCTAGAGACGACCTGGTTTACTCTCTAAGTGTCCAGGTTTCATCTTTATTCTGAAAAATAGCACTTTCGAACTAAAAAAAATTGTCTACAGCTACCGATGATTTTATGTTCAACTGTTTCAAGGGATGAATGGTAACGTGGGCTGACAGCAAATAGGATATATAAATGGTAACCTTGGGCTGATAGCATATTGGACATATAGATCACAAAACGTGTTTCTTTAGAGCAGGAGATGATGGTTTTGAACTCTATTCTCGACTTGTCTGAGTTACTATGAAAACAGATTAAATAAGATACTCTATAAAAACACTAATATATCTAAATAAAAATACTGGGTATCAACACAGCCAAAATTCTGATACTCCAGGTTACAGACAAAAGAGCTGTAAGATGTTTCTATATCACTATTCTTTCAACTCTTCCACTTACCCCCCACCCCCCTTTTGCACAAAGGGTCCTTGCCTTCTGTTTTGACAAAATGCTGTACTTGTTTCACACCAAGTATCCAAGCAGTTTCAGCTCAGTCAGCATAGATACGGTTCCTGTGACAGCTGGATGAAGACAACAAAATTGAGGACAGCCATGTGCTGGAAAGTCTGGATTCTTCAAGAATCTCTAAAAAATATCTACCTAGTGTTGAATTCTGAAAATTAGTAAATGAGTTCTACAGCCATGTGTTTGATACCAGAATAAAACACAGGCTTCATGACAAACCTATGCTGGGAAACTGTTAACCAGTCAGTCTTCACTACAGCACAAGAAGACTGTGTTGTGACTTTTTGCTTCTTGGTAGCTGGGAGGGGAAATAAAAGAGCTGGCTGCTTCTATTTATTTCCTTTTTCAGCAGAAACGCTTTACTTTTTTTTTTTTTTTTTTTTTTTATAAAAGCTTTTCTCAGGCTAGTTGCCTACATTCACTAAGGATTAGGAAAATAATATACAGACATGTAAATGTATCAAGCAATACATGCAGCAAATGGAAATGTTGTAGAAGAGTAATAAAAACCCAGTACAAAAGAATAATAAATTATGAGAAATAAAAATGAAGATTATATAGTAAGCCTAAAGAAAAAAAAAAACCATCAGAAATGAAGTATTTTTATCTAAAATGTATGAGGAATTGTCTCCCTTTTTGTTTCACAATTCATTTTGCTGCTAGGATTTAACGTTTATTCCAGTCAATATCAGGACTGTTCTTGAAGAGATATTCTGCCTGTAAACAGAAGAGTTTAAAAATTATAATTATTTTCCCATCTCCAACTTCAAAATATATGCAAAATAACAAAGATATAGTGGATAACATTGCTTTAAGAAAAACCGCAGAACATAATGACCCTAAAATGTAACTTATGGCAGAAAATGTCTCTAATGTCAGAGAAATCTCTTTGCCCAAATACTATTCAAAATGCCATCTACCTCACTCTCCCTCTTCATAGCAGTCACCCTGTTTATACCGTGGGCAAGAGAAGGAAATGAGCCATTTATAACAGCTTTTGTCACTTTGTGGTTATGTCTAGGGAGTAACCTAGAACCTGGTTTCTGGACCCGCTGATAATCATCTTTAAAAGCCATTAGGGAAGATCTCATACTCCTACAGCTACAGGTAGTTGTCACTCACCAATAGGCACAAAGGTTAAAATAAGCAAATATTCCTTAGTGCCTGAAGTGAAAATGTAACACAATTGCTTTAATTTCAAGCTTTTGCTTGAGTAATAAAATGCCCCGTTTCAGCTTGCAAACAGCTTGGTTTTTTCGTGCAGGCAGAACAGCAGCACAGCAATAATGTTACAGCACCTAGATTCCTGTCTGAATGCAATGCTGACCCTGCTTACAGCTGAAAGTTGAGCTGCATAACGTCCTAAGGTCATTTGCTATTGGAAGTAGTATGTGAATGTCCTACAGGATTTTCTCATTTATTTATGTTTGTATTGTGAAGGGAATTACCAAAGAGCTTGCATTTATCATTATGACAACGTTTTCAGTTGCGCCTGGGAGGGAGGGGAGAGTGATGTCCTACTTTCTGAAGAGTTGAAAATTTTAAACCGTTTAAAAGTAGGCATAAGTAGATAGAATTTTTAGGCTGCAGGTTGAACTTTATCTGAACCATATGCTATGACTTTAAGTCAAAGATGGATTACAGTGAAACCTGGCACTAACAATCTGAACATTAATAATAGAACAGACAAAGCTGCAGCTTAAACATTACTTAAAAATTAATAGCTGGAGTGGACAGCCCGTAGATCATGGTATATGAACCGTAACAACCACATTATTGTAACAACCAGAACCTGCCAAAAGCCCACTGAAACTGACCTAAGAGGGTGTGGAGATGACCCTTTAGCAAACCCTTGGTGACAGACAGCAAACCAATGAAGGACAACCAGATCTGAGACTCTCCCAGAGCTCCTGGTCCCATGAAGGATGTCCTGTGAGGGATGGGGAGTCTAGATTGTAAGGGCACAATTGCCCAGGGTTTTCTTTGTTTGTGGACCCGCTTTTGGGGCATCTAACTCCAGCTATCAGATGGCATAACAGGTTCTTTGGCACAAATCAATCGAATGGAAATGAAAGCCTACTTTAAAAAAGTTGTTTAACTTGTAGTCAGTCCTCTATGGCGCAGCAGAATTGTCAAGGTACATAAGATGGGCAGAGCACACACACTAAGGACAAGCAGATTCTGGTAGTGATTTTCATCCTGTTACTGTCTAACTACACTGGATACTTCCCTTGATACACAGTATCAACTAATCCCATAAAGAGTAGTTTCTGGATATTCATTTTCACTATAATTGCTGTTCAACAGAATTGCAGATTCTAATCATTAATTAGTTACTACCCTGAAAGTGGGGAGGAAATTTAAATCCTTTCATTAACAGAGATTCTTTGGTCTATATGAGTATTCAAAAATATTTAAGAAACAAAACATTATCACCTTACCAGAAAATTGACTGGATCGTCTGGCCTGATCCTGCAACATTCATTTATCCCTCGCATAAGTGTTGGCATGACATTCTCCATTAAATAGTTTCGCAGTGGAACAGACTGGGCCTCCAATAACTCTTGTTCTTGTTTTTTCACTTCCTCTTGCTGTTTATTCTACAGGTAATAAAGAAAAATATAATATAATAATTAGGTTTATAACATCTATCAAGTAGCATTTGGCTGAATTATAGTGCTGCCTAGAGGGAAAAAAATAGTGTTAGAAGCTGTACACAGAACTTTAAAGAACAAGTTAAGAGGAAAAATTAATAATTGCTTATTAAATTTAGAGCACACAACTCACTGAGGACAAAGAATTGAACATAATAAGGACTGGCATAATCTCCTTACTAAAATGATTTTATTTTTCTTCTTTAACACCTAAAAGGAGGTTTATTCCCGAGTCTTCAAGTGGTCCTGTTTCCATAAGGTATTTGAACAAAATGGTTGAAATACACTGTAGCACTTCAAAAATTAGTGCTATTGCAAACACAGGTGGTTTCTTGAGGCTTCTTTGAACTGGAGGGAAAGGAAAGTATTTTTACTGAGTAGAAAACCCTAGCTGTCTACATTTTTAATTTGTTAATTGTGTTGGATTTGTTTCTCTTTGGTTTCCTTGATTTGTTTTATTCTTATTTCATTGATGTTTTTGAGAGGCTTGAGAGTCAAACAGACTAAAACCATAGTGAATTCCATCTGTTTCCACCAGCTAAATTTATTTCTGAATTCAGGTTAAACCAAATATAATTTTTAGAATCCAAATGTCAGGGAGAAGAGGAAATAAAGTGGCTGCAAGCTTTTCTTCCTTCCATTCAATAGCACTTAGTGCATGCATACTTGCAGCAGCTTTAGCCAGATTACTCCAACTCATTTTCATTGTCCTCTCTTCACTCATTTTATTTATTTGCAGCCTGGGTCAGATATAGGTACAGCAAACAGATGATACTCTGAAGACTGCTTGTCTATACTCAAGGCACAACACAAAAGCAATGTTTAGATAAAACAGATACACCAATTTTTACCTTATTCACTCAATCTAATAGTGCTATTGAATAAATCTTGCAAGTGGTCTGGTTACTACTCAGAGACAGCAGCTGATCTACAGTGTGAAGGGCAAATGTACAGTTGCTTAGATTTCCTGATCATCTGCCTACTTTAAAGGATAACCTTAAAGGCACATTTTAAATACTTACTTCAGTTTTGATTAATGCAGAGTTTGCACTTTTAAAGGTAGATGGCTTGGATTGAATCTAGCTAAAATGTGTTAGCTATCCTTAACGAGTTTTACGGGGTACAAAAGGCTGTTTAATGTTGAATGAAGCTGTAAATAATCCGAGATTTTAAACCCCTTATTTACAAGCCAACATCAGAGGAATAGAAAGAGAAATAGAAACTACTTAATAGTCAGTAATTTTAGCATATTATTACCCCCATAGAGGTGTACGTGCATTCAAATATAAGAAAAGGACTTCTCTGTGGAATTAACAGCTTGTTTTAAATAGGTCTTAAGGAAGACAATAGATTTGCCTTTTGGTGAAACGGCCTGACTTTGGGTGTGAACAGAAACATTCTTACAGTATGCATTTCAGGTCTTTTAACGAAAATATCCTTGGGTGTGGCAAAGTAAATTAGGACAAAGCATAACGTGCAAGCCTTCTGGAGTCAGGTAGCCTAAATACCAAGTACTTATTAGATTATTAGCAAACAAAAACCATCCTTCAGACTTCGTCAGGTAGTCCTTACTGAACCAAGTACTCAGCTGTCACAGACGTTTTTGCAGGCTCAGAAACCTTTCTGTGATGTAGCCTGGAGGATTGGATCAGTGTGGAGTTAAAAATCTAGTTTGATAATTAACACTTAGTCAGGTGCTTAAAAGCAAACTGAGCAAAATGCAAAGGTCCTATTAGACTTGGTAAGGAAAGTCTCCATTGATTGTAGTAAATATTTATAAATGGTAAAACATAAGAGCTACAGTACAGCAGCAATAAGAGTACCATAAAAGTATTTTAAAGACATGCTGATATCAAAAAGCAAAAAGTATTATGTCTGCAATAAAAGAGATATTATTTTCTGTAAGATGGACTTCAGAATTCACTGTGAAGATAGCCTAACCCAGACCTAAAGCAGAATATAAGGAATGAGAGAATTTATGCTACACTTTCCGAGTGTATTTACATAACAAGTTACTTGAAGCCATCTAAAACACAAACATAATAATGTTTTCCCAAAAATACATATTAACCTACCCACTCTTCCCGTCTTTCCTTTCTTTCTTCCCTTTCCTTAGCTTCTTTACGCTCTTGTTCAATTTTTTCTTGAGCTTCTTTGACAAGAATTTCCTCAGCTGCTCGGCGTTCCAAAGCCTCCTTTTCTTCATCTGTCAAACCATAATTCCGAGGATCTCCAATATCTTTGATGATCTTTGATACGCTTAGGCTGTTCTCAGAATCTTCATATACAGTTATATCTTTTATACAATACGAGAGAGAACCATTTCAAGGCTTTAGTCAGCTATTGTCAATTTTTATGCTGGAACCTAAAAATATATTGTGTTCATATAATTTGAATTTTCAAGTGAAAGATGTTGTTTTCAAATACTTATAAATGTCAATTTTTTGTTACATAGAATTAAGTTTTCTAAATCTGATTTTCTTTACCAGTTTCAGCTAAAATATTTTGAATTTCAATATGATCTAAGGAGAAACATACAAAAATAAACTTTACAACTATTGTTTAACAATCGCAGCTTGCCCACGTTTTGAAACTCAAAGAGGTCAACTAACAACTCTCAGAGATGTTCCTGACGCCAATGTTATGTCAACCCATCCAGATGCACAAAACCATCAGTTTTGTCCTTCTCTCCCCCAAATGCTATACCATAGATTCTTAGGATATCACACAAACTCCAATGTTTTCGTTCATACAGATTTAAAAATACACCTTTCTCTAATTGAGCTCTTGCTGTGTTATATTTTCAAAACAAATTTGTAGCTTCATGTAAGAGCAAAAAGACTGAGAAGACAGAAGAACAGAGCTGCCCGACAGACTCCTGCCAAGTGAGACCCCCTGCCAGAAGCTGCTGTCAGGACCTCTGCCCTACAGGACTCTGTGCCAGGAGACTCTGTCAAAGCCTTTGCTACACGGAACCCGATGCCAGAGACGTTAGCATGGACTTTAACAATTTAGAACTCGGCCTTCTGACAAATACTTTTCTACAAATGAAAGCTTTATAGCAAACAAGGACTGCTTCTGCCTCTTTGAAGGGGCAAGTCATTTCAGACCTCGTCAACCCATGAAATGGATTGCAAGCTCTAAATGATGTCCAGGCATTAGAAAAACAAATTACAAGGTAGAATTACCTTGTTAAGGTTTAGGCCAGGACAAGACTCAATGATCTCAGACCAATGGGAGATTAACAAAGCTCAGGAAGACGGATGCACCACTGAGAGTGGACACAAAAAGTGCAGAATTTCCAGGCCATAAGGACACTTGGCAGAACAACCAAAATAAGGAAGAAAACTCAGAAATTTTGCTGAAATCAGCTCCAGATGGGTAAAAGTTAATGCCAGCAGTGAGGAAATCACAACCACAAACTCAAGGACCACCGACTCAAGAAACACAGTGACCCAAAAGAGGAGAAACACCGAGCATGGGAAGCAAGATAGAAAGTTGAATACTAAATTCAACAGAAGATTGGATACTATTTAATAAGAGAGCAATGTAATATTTAGTCAATAAACACTAATCCCTTTGTTTCATAAAATGGATAAATAGTGAAAAGTTTTGATAGTAGGGGTGTTTGATTTGTGGAGTACCACAACCACAGAGGTTAGCACAACTCTGAAATAAGCAATCAATGCCTCTCTTCAGGCTGTAATTATTAGCTTGTTGCCCAGGTAACAAACCAGATTTTTGCAGACAACAATAGTATCTGAGGATAAGTCTAAAGAAAAAAATATAAGGAACCACAGTGTTTATGTCCATGAAAATGTACTCTTATACCTATCTGAACAGATGTCAATGCGGAGATCTGTAACCTAATTCATAAAAACTGTTTTAATAAGTCACTGTACAAAAATGAACAACTAATACCCCAAATTTTAGAAACAGGTTAACCATAAAAGAACATTTTTGCAGGTATATAATTAAATGTTTCTTATTTATGTATTCTGCAATGTTAATAAAAATAATTATATATGCACATTACTACTTTATTTTTGCAAGTGTTATATTTGTAAGAATAACATTTTAAAACTTATATCTACTATTTTTTTATTCCATACCAATAAACTGAGGATGTATTTCAAGCTCATCAAAATAGTTGAGAACTGTCATATCATCAGTATTTAACTTGCGGAAGTGTTTCAGACTTTGCAGGAACTGGTGCTCACTATAATGAATTCCAGGAACTTTGCTCTCTGGCAGATTTACTATTCTGTTTATAAGGAATTCATCAGATGCAGTCAAAGAAAAAATAAATTCTGTGAAGAAGAACATATTGTTTGAATATATACAACATTTCCAAAGGAATCAAGCAAAAAGAGCAGGACAAAGCAACTTCTCTATAGATGAAAATATAGATGAATTAAAATATCTATTTTAATTCTCATCATAACCAATGCATTACATTTTATTCAATTAAGCTGCTGTAATCACAAGAAGACAGCCGCTACTGTGGTTATCAGCCAAGAGTTGATGGCATTTTCACGAAAAAAAACACAAAGAACAAAATCCAGAAACTGAATTAAACTCTTCCTTTNAAAAAACCACAAACAAAGAAAAAATCCAGAAACTGGATCAAACTCTTCTTTTTAATTAAGAAAAACTTCTTCAACAAAAAGGTGGTTAAGTATTGGAACAGGCTAACTCGAGAGGTGATTGAGTTGATCCCTGGAGGTACTTAAGAGCTAGGGAGAGGCAGCACTTAAGGACATGGTTTAGTGGCGGACTTGGAAGTGCTAAGTTAACAGTTTGGCTTGATTGCTCTTAGTGGTCTTTTCCAACCAAAATGATTCTGTGATGAATGGTTCACTTTTAAATATGAGGGCAGCAGTGTTACATGAAATGGAATTTTTTAAAAGTTAAATTAAATAGGAACAGATGGAGTGATATTTTAGACTTCTTGTTGGTGACAGCAATGTTTCCTCAGTTTATTCAATTAGAAAATAAAACTCAGCAGTTTATTTAAAAAGAAATCTATTAAACTTACCAGGTATGATTATTTTATTAAATTTAGGCATTTTGCCTTTTGCCTCTTCCTCTTCTTCTGCTTCATCATCTTCTACTAAAAAAAAAAGTAAGAAATCATTGACATTTTCCTTTGTGAGATGCTACATAGTGATTCGTGTCATTATGGAAACCATGAGATCAATATAAAACAGGAATACTGAGCTGTAAAGCAAAACATGGGCATGAGAAAAAGAAAAAATAATGATTTAATCATGTTTTTGTTCAAATCACTTTGTTGTAAAATTATTGAGGTTCTTTTTTTTGTTTGTTTTTCACTTTTTGCTATTGCTTTAGCACATAGATATGAGTTTTATCCATTTCTTATGTATGAATTGTATCCATTTCTTATGATGCATGAGTTGTATCCGTTTCTTACAATGAATGAATTGTATCAATTTTTTATTTATAAGGAGACTGCGGGCTTGTTGCCGACCTGTAAGAACTCCTCACTGCTGTTCCTCCTTGCTAGGAGTGTACCCTGGCTAACAGTCCGAGCCTTGGCCAGACCTGGTGGGGACTTGTGGCCACTGCAGCTTGCCTGTGAGCCTGGGGGCTGGTGGACGTGTTGGGGTTTGCTCTGACTTGTGCCCAGCACAGCAGGCAAGTCCCAGCCCCAGCAGAGGCTGCCCATAAAAGGGGCAGGGATCAGGGGCAGCACAGACGCGTTGGTGGAGCGCAGACTCCCCGCGTCTCCAGCGCTGCTTACTCGTCCCTTATCAACACTCATAAATTGCCTGATTGATCAACCAACTCGACTGCACCGAGCAAAATTTATAACACCTTTGAATCAACAATATCACTACATTTGTTAAAAATGTGTCCAGTAAAACACAGGGTTGCCAATATCCACATTATACTAATAATTAGAAATTACTCTAACCTTGATACCAGTTTAGACAATTCAGTAAGTATTTCACATTGTCAGGCACCACAGAATTTTACCTTGGGACATTAGTAGTTGTTTGTCTATACCACAGATGTATGTGCATGCACGCATTTAAATTTATTTTTTAAATATGTCCAATTTTAAAACTGCTCTGTTATCTTTGGCCTCTCCTCCCACCCAATAAATTATTCTGCAAAAAATAGACACAAGGCTCAGAACAGTGAATAGAAATATTTTACAACTCTATGGTTAAAATGGATTTTACCACTAAGTGTTGGCTGTTATGAATAGTCAGAAACACTGCCTATAGAGTATCAGCTGAGCATGACCATTTGCAGAACAGCACACTGAGCTGAACTGCTGTTTTTTCTGTACCTTCAAACCTCAGTTGTAATTTAAACATGAAGATGATTCTTGGTCTTAATGTATGGACAGTGCTTGCTCACAATTTGAAATGTGAGTTGCAGAGCTTCTCTGAAGTCGTATCTACCGTAGCTCAACTAATAAATACACTCTAATTTGGCTCACAAAATATGTATTGGTGCACTGGCTGAACGCCCTCATTCAGTAGCCCTTAAACATTATGGAGAAATTCTGCTGTAGAGCTTGCTTAAGTGGAGTAGACCAACATGGACAAGAAAGCATCCTCCATGTTTGTGCATTTGCTTTTTCCTTTATACCAGAAAAGATAGTCTAAAAAGTGTCTTGTGCAAAAATTAAGTAAGGTGCATTACAGTCCTTATATTCTAATAATCACAAAACTTTGTGTTGTATGTTGCTCTGCAGTCATCACAGTGCTGATGCACTCAAGTAGTATGGCTCTGAGAACAATGACAACAGCAGCAGCAATAAAAACAAAAGGAGCCACAAAACCAAACCAAGCAGTACCTACCTTTAAAAAGATCCGTTGCCTGTTCATAGGTCTCTGGGAACCCATCTAAAACATATCCCTGATTCCTACAAGGCATAGACATGAGCTTGTCCTTTAAAATTTGAATAAGATACTCATCACCTAGATGGCCTAAAGCAAAGAAGGTTAATAGGTACCTAGTTTATAGAAAAAGGAGATCTGGAATTATTTTATTAACTTTTAATACATTTTAATTCATTTTTCTTCTACTTAGACCCTAAACAGTTACATATTTTGAGTTACTATTTGTATATTAAGCATTGTCAGTGATTGAAGTTAGTTTTATTTTGAATACTACAATCAGATGTTAATAGAAGAAGTAAATAAATACTTTTAGAAAAGAAATCATGAGAAAGCAGTTTTTAATTTTAATTTTACAGTAAGATTTAAAGATAGAGTTGCAAAAAAAGATATGAGGTAGGATTTAAAAGTTTCATTATCAGACAGGTTGAGATACAAATTGGTTTATTTACTTGTCCTACATTGTTGAGAAAATATGTAGGAGGAAAAAGCCAGTTTGACCTGATTTTTTTGTCATTTTGCAAACATTAACTCCAGTTTCCTTCTTTATTTTGCTTTGGCTATTAAAAGTCTCAGCTATTTATAAACCATTTTAATCATAAAAATATGTAACTATTTTAAAAGGCATTGTTATTTTAAACAACACATCAAAGCATGCAGAAAATTACATTATATTATTCATATGCAGATGGTAATTAATACTTGTCAACAAGGAACCTTTTTTCAATCTGCAGATCTTAAAATTCTTTCCAGACTTCTGTAAGCAGTATTTACTTTCTAATGATATATGAGATTCTTAAATAACCCCCACAATTTCATATGAGCATGCACTTGTTTTTACTAGAATATTTTTATTTTTGCAAGTTTGACAAAGGTATATTTCACCAGCTTTTTACTTTATGTTATATAAATCTATGCTCTCTGCTCTGAGAAGAAAACATGACATTATTAAAAAATTATGAAGTAGTAAGATGAAAGTGCTACAATTTAAAAAGCACCAAAAAAGCTTCTAATATACAAGGTGTTGTATATATACAATGTTGTATAATAGTTGCATTGGGTTTGTGTGGACAGGTGTTGTTAGCCAGGGTATCTACAGAAGTGGCTTCTCTGAGAAGCTGGTGGAAGCTTCCCCCACGTCCAACACAGCCAATGCCAGATGACTCCAAGATGGGTCTGCTGCTGACTGCCTCTGTGACAAAATATCTATGTAGGGAAAAAGTCATTGTCCAGAAGTAAATGTGGCCAGGGAAGGCAGAAGTGAGAATCTGTGAGGGAAACATCTCTGCAGACACCCAGGTCAGTGAAGAAGGAGGGGAGGAGGTGCTTCAGGCGCCAAAGCACAGATGCAGCTGCAGGCTGTGGTCAGACCATGGTGAGCAGGCTGTCACCATGCAGCCCACGGGGCTCCAGGGGAGAGCTGAGATCCACCTGCAGCCCATGGAGAGGCCACACAGGTCTAGGGGATGTCTAAAAGAAGGCTGTGATCCCATGGGAAGCCCAAACTGGAGCAGAGTCTGGCAGGACCTGTAGGCCCATGAAGAGAGGAGCCCACTCAGGAGCAGGTTTGCTGCCTGGACTTGTGACGCTGTGGGGAACCTGTGCTGGAGCAGCCTGTGCCCGAAGGATGGCATCCTGGGAAGGGACCCGTGCTGGAGCAGCTCATAAAAATCTGTAATCCATGGGAAGATTCGCACTGGAGAATTCATGGAGGACTGACTGTCTCCTGTGTGAGGAACCCCACACTGGAGCAGAACCATGTGATGAAATGATCATAACCCTATTGTCTCTCTCCCTATGCTGCTGGTGGGAAGAAGTAGAAAATTGCAAGTAAAGATAAATTCAGGAGAGAAGGCTGGGGTGGGTTCTCTGAGTTGGATTGCTAATACAATTAACTAATTTCCCCAAATCATGTATGTTTTGCCCATGACAGTACTCAGTTTGTGATCTCTCCCTGTCTTTATCTCAACTCATAAACCCTTCATTGTATTTTCTCTCCCTTGTCCAGTTAATTCATTATTTTAATAGGAATAAAAGTCTAGACGACAGATGCATTTCCTGATTGCCATTTGTATAGAGTTGCACTAGCTACTCACATCCCATCATCATACTTTGTATTTCCTACCTTTATTCTGCTCCATGCTTTCTTTTATTGCATCTAAAAATTCCTTTGCTGCTTCTATATTTTCACCTTCCTCCTCTTCTTGATCTTCTTCTCCTTCTTCTTCTCCTTCTCCTATTCCTTCCACCCTATCAGCTTCTTTAGCTACAATTTGCTCCTGATGACAAGAATAGAAATATGAATTGGCTCAGAAATTCCATAACCATATTTATTTTACACACAGATGTAATAAAAGAAAAAATAAATTCCTTTCATGTGTGCTCATGAACAGTGAGATACTGAGCAACTTTCATTCTCTAAAAAGGTTTAGATGAAGCCCCAGAGATGATCAGTATGTTTAAAGATATTTCCAATATAAAATAATGGTATTATAAGTAATATTTAAAGGCTGTCAAATATTTTAGAATCAAAGAAAGTAAAATAACAGGAAAATTAGAAAACAGCAACACACCAGATCTGCAATTTTTTCAGAAATCACATTTTTTATCTCAACATAGTGTAGCTTGTAGTGTTTGCAGAGCTCCTTAGCAATAGTAGATTTTCCAGACCCAGGAGGACCATGAACATAAACTTTGAGAGGCTGGAAAAAAGGATAAAGATATAACATTATTCAAACAATACAGATGTTTTTGTGTAAAAACAATAATATTTTAATATGACTAATAGGAAATAGCAATTGTACTTAAAACTAAAAAAATATATTTGTTTTATTTCTTTATTTATTGCTGAATATCTTCTCTATCACCCACAGGTCTCAAGTAACATAGTTACTTAAATGAAGAAATTTATTGTTGGCAAAAAAATCATGCTTCTTATTAGTAGACTTACAAACCAACTTGTTGTGGCTAGTTAATGTTTTAATAATCCAAAGAGATGAAACAGAGTCCCACAGATAGGATGCAGTGGAATGTGGTAGCAGATATTCTACGATAAACATGCAATAGTTCTACTTCCCAGTTGAGGTAGAGTTGCTGTCATCAAAATTATTATTTTGACCTCAAACATTCCAGCTCCATCACAATCTTAAGTGATGTCTCATTTTCAGCCTACCTAGCCTGAGGATGAGTAAGTGCAGTTAGGATTCCAGTATACACTTGTCAAATATGTTATGCAATAAACTCAAAATCATACATAACTAAGTGCCTATCTTGATTAAGTAAATCTGACAGTACAAATTCTGCAGTAGAGTAGTGACAGTGTAGTCTTCCTTCTCCTTGCTACCTGATATGTATTGGTTTTAGTTAGATGCGTATGTACTTGGATGCAATAGCTTAACCCAAACAAAATCTGATAAACCTTTCAAAGCTATGAAGGGACTTTTAATAAATAACTTTTAACAATGGTAGCTTCATCTTGTTTTACATGCCCTGAATTCTCATTCAAAGTTTAAACCAGATATAGGCATTCTAAACAACTTTATGGATACTTGAATGTAAACAAGTTTGGGGTTTTTTTTCACCTTTCAGTAACCTATATATTTTAATACAGAAGTTCTGAATATCAAGATAACATAGGAAATAGTGAAGTTGTCCAGTAAATTACACAACACAGCAGAATAAAATGAAGGCTATATTGCACTGGAATGTCCATACTCACTGGATACATAAAGGGCACAAAATACTCACCCAACTATTGACTTTTATAAAAAAAGCTTAAATAAAGGATACCCTTATTGTATTCCTGAGACACAATATACCAGAAGTGCCACATACTGCATAAAGAAACAAGCTTCAGAATAGCAGCTTTCCATCATAAAGCTAATTTACATTTATAGAATTTGAGTTTTAGGCATAAAGGAAATAAAACTCGGTCATTATTTTTTCAACTTATATTGCCTCTTATTTAACTTCTTCAATTTATGTTCACTTATTTTGCATCTGTATCTATCTTCTGCATATTTTTACTTAATTAATTTAAGACTTGTATTTATAAAGCCATTTATATTTGGGATAAAGAGAGAAAAGCAGATTTAAATAGTATATACCAAAGCATTACCAGTAATCCTCGAGTTTGCTTGTATTCCGTGATGACTTGTGCAATATTCTCTACCAGTCCTGCCTCAGCAACCCACTTAATGTTGAAATTATCTTTCAAAATAACAGATTCCATTCTCAGGTCCACAAACAACATATCCAATTGCATTTGCTGAGGGAACAAAGCTACATTTATTTTCAAACTTAAGCTATGCATGTTAAAAGATCAGCTGGAACTGGAGACTAGAATGGATGCAGAGAATAGAAAGAATAAAAGCATTGGGAAAGAAGGTTTGCATACAAAGAAAACAGATACTTTAAGCTTTAAAAAAATATTAATTTTCAAGGTATATTTGTATTTGAGTGTCCTCATGACACGCAACAGCAAACAAGTATTCTGAACAATTAAAACTTTTCATGAAATTGAAAGGAATCGCCTCTTTCATAAATTTATCAAGTACCATCTTAAAACTATCTGGGTTGTGTTTTGTTTATTTCTCCTATGAACAGCTTATTCCAGATAAACAGATGAATACAACATAATTTATGTATTCTGTGTTCATCAGCCCTAGCAGCATTGCATTAG
>VWZN01010802.1:2386-23440 GCA_013396955.1 Regulus satrapa | reverse complement strand
CTATAATGAGAGATTATAACTAAATTTGTCTTTTAAGTATGACTTCTTACTAAGCTGTTGAAACTCTTTTCTGGATGTGCCAAATGTATTGCTCTGTTTTTTCTTTATAATTTCATAAAGTTTATGTTTAATTTATTAAGATTTATTTTATTTCACAGCATCTGGTTCTGAGCCCATGTATTGGTCAAGTTTTATGACTAGTAGTATGCAGCTTGCAAAAGAGTGTCTTAGCCAAAAATTGACAGATGAACAAGGAGAAGGGTCCCAGCCTTTTGAAGGACTTGAGAAGTTTGCAGAAACTATTGAAACAGGTATGAATCAATTACTGAGTTCTGAATTAAGAGCTGAGATTTAATTTGTTTATGTTGTGTCTCAGTTTTACAAAATGGCATCTCAACTGGCCTAACTTATCTGACTAATTTTCAATTGTTGTTAGCATTGCTTGTAAAATCTAAAGAGGAATGCAGGACAAGTGAATCTTGATTTTGAAGTGGGGAAAAAAAAGCCCCATTTACTTCCTAAAATATTTGCATATTTCCCTCAGTGGACAGATTGAATGAACTCTGTTTCAGGGCAAGTTGGTGTTTATTTTCACCTGAATAAATCCAGCTAAGTCTATGCTTGAGGGATTGCTCATATGTCTTGGAGACGGCTGTGTAATTCATCAGTTGCAATAGTGATGCTGTTGAAGGTGGAGAATGTTTTTTCAGCTGTGTTTATGCAAAGCTGGCCTGTTACATTGTATGTGCATCTCCATAATCACCCCGTGTTGATGGAAGTACTTCAGAAGCTGGTTTTTGTTGGTTTTTTGTTGGTTTTTCTAAGTGGATGAACCTCAGGGCTTTGACCATGTTAGGTGGTGGAGAACTTCGGGGGGAAATGTCCGAGCTAAGGGAAATGTTTAAAGCCCCATCTAGAGATGGAATTACTCTGCCCAGACAGCATGCTGCTGCAATGCTAATAGTCTAGCCATGGTGCACAGTGAAGGTATTACTTTCCTTGAGGATCATCCACACTGAGCTACAGGAAGACTTATTTTGAGCTGTCACTTGCTCTAACATCTGAGCATTAGCAGTTGGATGCTATGGATACACATATTGGTCATTTACTAGGAGTTTGTACTGTCTCTGGAAGTCTTGTTATCATATTAAACACAGCTGATGATTTCCACTGAAATAAACACTGAGAGCTTAAAAACAAAGACCATTTGTTGTGATTACAAAACTAATTTCAGTAATTTGACTTAATAGTCTACACTGTATTTTTTTTGTTTGTTTTCTCTTTTAAAGTTCTAAGAAGAGTGAAAGTTACTTTTTTAGATACTGTGTTACGAATAGAACATGTGCCGGAAAACTCTAAAAGCGGAACTGCGCTTGAAATAAGAGTTGAAAGGTAATTTTTTTTCTTTTCTTGAATATGTGGATTTTTTTTCCCTAAGGCACTTTTTGCAATTTCCTGTAAAATACATTTTACTCATACAGACATGTTCATGGTATATAGTTAGATACTTGTTCTTGAGCATTTCTTTTATAATTTAGCGAGCATTGTCTTCACTCAGATTCCACTTAGCATGTTTATGGTTAAGTTATTTAACTATCAAATTGGAAGAGTTCTGTTTTTTCCTAATATACATTTTCATCAACTTCTGCAGTTAATGAATAGCATTTCTCAGACACTTAACAGCCAAAGCATATTGTTGGCCAGTCAGGCCATATGTGCAGTTAGAAAAGGGAGCTGGCCCTTTTGAGTAAGACACTTTAAATCTTTTTAGAAAAAAAAGTAAGAGTCCTGAAGAAACCCCAAAACCCTGAAAGAATTTAGGTTCTGTGTGAGCTTTCAAAGGAGCCCATGTGGATTCTGTAATTACTTTGAACTTGAATACTGTATGTGTTCTTAATGTGGATTATTTTCAACCTATGGGAAAGTGTAATCATACTTTCTTGCTAAGTATTGAGATCAGCATCAAATAAACTGATGCTTACCAAGAATTGCTAATGGAATAGGTTTGGTTTAAAACATTTATAAGGTTCAGGATGTTGTATTCTCTGGGGTGTGTTCACATTGGTTNGAGTTGAACTTAAATCTATGTTTGGGCAGTTTTGTAATCAGATGCTGTTGATTTTGAGGAGAGGCAAGGAAATGGACTTTAGCACTGAGTAGAAATTAGAATGTATTGAATCAGGTGCAACTTTAAGAACTAGAAATTTAAGAACCCTGCAATTCACTCTTCTTTGGAAACTTACTCTTCTTTTTTTAAAGGCCTAATGCTTCACATTCTATGTGCCTTGTTTTTTCACAGTTATCAATATGTGTTTTTAATGCCTTTGTCAAATTTATAGTTTGTAAAGTAATTATTAATGTGATAGACTTATTTGAAATGCTTGTGTTTTGCATTTTTTTCTTAAGAAATGGGATACTTTTTTATTCCTTTATCTGTAACTTTTTAAGGCAACTGAACCAAAGCTTTCACCTAGCTGGAATCCAAAAATCATTTATGAGCCACATCCACAATTAACAAGAAACTTGCCAGAAATTACTCCTTCTGACCCTGTGCAGATCTGTAAGCTGATTGGTAGAATGGAGTTAAGCCTGACATTAAAGCAAAATGAAGTACTTCCTGGAGCTAAGGTTAGTCATGCTTTCCTGGTCTTTAACTAAATAGTTCTGTAGGATGTTTTTTTTTTCTAGTGCATATGAAAAAGTTCTAATATTCCTGGCAGAACAGAATTGCCATAGTTTTGGTGTTAATTCTTTACATTCTAACCTAATAAATATGTGTAAAAAGGCATCTTTATGGTAGCCAGATGAGTCAGGGCACACTGAAATCTGCTAAATTAGAATTCCTGTATGTTAGAGAGAGACTGAATTTAAGTGTTCATAAAACAAGCAGACATGGTAGTGAATATATAAATAAAGGTGAGTAATATATTCTCCTTCTCTCCAGTTTTTAAATTGGCTGTTGACCTGTTTTGTTTAGTGTACCATATTTTATAGTAGGCATAAAGTTTCTACTGCAGTAGAGAAGGGTTTTTTTTATGTCCAGCAGTTTCTAGTCAGTCTTTAACTGATCTTGTTTATTCAGTTAAGAAGACTCCTTGAAAAGTAAAATAACATTTTCCATGGTGTGAAATAGAGAAATGCTGTCAATTTAGAAAGTATAAATATACAAACCAGAAAACCTTTATGGTTTTAAGGTCTATTTCAAAGAGTGCTTACTTGAATATCTCATAACTAATAAGTAAAACTAACTTTATTTTTTATTACTTTGGGAATTATTGAAGATAAAAATTAGCAGATTAATGGAATTGTTGATTTTTTTTCTGTTATGAGATTGTGTATTTATTTAAAAAAAATAGTCAGTGACACATCTGCATTTATCCTGCCAAGCTACACATTGAAAGAAACACAAAATTAAGTTTCTAATTGTTATATAGAAGATAAATATACTGATGGGATGACTGTATTTTTTCCAGCATAAAAATCTATTATCCAAATAATTGGTTCAAGTAGTGTAAAGAAAAAATTCCTTGAGTGTTCTTGACATCATTCTTTTATTTTCTTTTTAGTTGGATATAGATGGACAAATAGATTCTGTACATCTGTTTCTGTCACCAAGGCAGGTTCATCTTCTATTGGACATGGTAGCAGCTATTGCTGGACCAGGCAAGTGAACATTCTGTAAAAGTTAAATATGTATTACAAGAAACAAAAAATTAGTCTTTGCAAAATAAAAAAGTTTCCTCAGTTGAAAAAAAATGTGGTGGTGCATTATTATGAGTTTTTATCTGATATTAGCAAAATGCTTTGTCGCTGCTGTAAGTTAGGACTATGATTTATTGTCTTCAGTTGCAAATTGTACATCTAGTAATGAAAAAACCCAACAAATAAAGCTTAATATATATGACTGTATAATAATACAAGAAATGAGGAAATTGTAGTTGGAGAAAACTGGGAGACCAAACAAATTCTGGTTCTTGTAGCTTCTGTTTCACAAGAGGAACTTCCCTTCTGTCCTATGTTTTAGTGATGGGCACAGAAAATACTGAACAGACGTAATTGTTTGTCCATACTTATGAAGACTTAAGAGCAGTGTTTCAACTACTGCAGTAGAAGTGTGAGAGTGTTGTGGTTTGTTCCCCTCATCTGTTTTATGTAATAACACTTGTTAGGGTACATAATATTTTGGAAAGATCTGTCATATCCTGGGTAGGTGCTTAATATTTTTCTAATACTGATATACATGTTTTATTGGACATGTTCATTGTTTTTGGACAACTGGAGCAGTATTACCTACAGTTTCCTGTGTTTTCAGTGTGTCATCTTCAAACCTGAAAATTTAATAANAGAAGAGAAATGTAAGCATATTATATGCCAACACACTGCATATGTAACCTTGAAATATTTTCATCAAAAGTGAAGTTAATAAACACTAGGAGAGAGTAATCTGTTCTCACCAAGCAAGACCTTCAAACCAACAAAATGCACTAATACACACATCTGATGTATAAGACATGTCTATAGCTACACATGCAAATATATGCACCAACAATTCATTTTCAGAGTAATTTTTGAATTTTATTAGGGATACTTTTAAGAAAATTACAGTAGGATTTCTGTCCTTTTTTTGAATTCAGAGAGTCTAAGCAGGATAGAATTGTCAAATAAAGACAGGAAGAACCGACCAATGCAACAGGAGGATGAGTATCGGATTCAGATGGAGTTGAAACGTTATTTAAGGAAAGAGTCTTTATCTGCAGGAGCATCATCTGAGCAAAGCTTCTATGAGACAGAGAGTGCCAGAACGCCTTCTAGTCGTGGCAAGTATAAAAGATGATGCAAAATAGCAAATAACCTGTTGTTAAGATTGCTTAGATTGATTGTTCATCTTTTAATCTACCAATTTATGTATTGAAATAACTTTGACCTCAAGTAATTATATGCTGTTAATTGTAAAGTTCAGTGAAAAATGAAATAGTTAGGTATCAGGCTAGACTTGATTCAATGTTTCCTTAAAACTGTTCAGTTTATGTTAATATGCAAGATGCTAAAAACATACAGAATGACTTCTTTTCAAATGTGTGGCTGAGAAAATTACATCTAGAATAATAGTTGTTTTTATTTGGTTTTATGTGAATACTTTTTTGCTAATTATTTTTAATGTGTAATACTTTGATTTGTCAAAAGGAGAATGTATAAATTTATAGAAATGATACCAGCTTGTATATGAAAATGAGATATTTGACTCTTTTAATATTAATGAGGTTTTTTTGTATTTTTATTTAAATCTCTCCCCATAGACACTACTAGTCTCATGTCAAGAAAACTTGGAGCTTCTGTAAATGATGTATTTATCTGGTTATTCTGTCTAGCAATTAGATATCTGGACTTACGAATACACTTCTGTGTAGAAATGAGGTTTTTTTTTTAAATTAGTAAATAACATTACTGTCTGTGGTTCTCTACTAGAGGAAGAAGTTTTCTTTTCAATGGCTGAAATGGACATGTCCCACAGCCTTTCCTCCCTTCCACCTCTCGGTGATCCTCCAACCATGGATCTAGACTTGTCTTTAACCAGTACATACACCACTACACCAGCAGGATCTCCACTGAGCACTACAGTGGTACAGTATTAACTGCATTTGGAATCTCTTACAAATTAGCATTTCTGTCTGAAACTCTTGCATAATTGCTGCATTCTTTGCAATGTCAAGAACTGTTGCAAAATTCTAGAACAATTGAAGTGTTTAGAGCTGATAGTATTCCTTTTCTGCTGTGGAAATGGAATTTGCATTATTTATATGGCTACTAAACTAGGGAATGTGTTTTCAAATGCCTTGAAGCTTATATAGGATGTTTTATTATTTATTTTCTTTTTAATTACTGCATGTGTTTTCCTTTCAAATTGACTACATGGGCAGTGTTGTATGAAACTGTTGTATAAAACTTTTCCTCAAACAGTATAAAAACTGTGCCGTTACCACCATCTTTCCCAAATCTGTTGTGTACCAAATGTTTTCCTTAATGAAAACTGTGGAGAGTAGTTGTGGAGCTAGAAAATATATGCTCATGTGATGCCTTAACTGCAACTTAAGGTTGAAAAACCTGTGGAATTAAAAAAGCATATCTCAAAGTAAAGCATACCTGCATTGATAAGTTGGTCACTAATTCTCCATGAAATGGCATGCTGTTGATTGTTATGTATGTTGGAGTTTTTTATTCATTTACCTTATTATTTATGTTTGATCTAATGTCTAACAACTCTGCAAAATTAAGGTCATATATATTTTTTGTTCTAGCTGCAACCAACTTGGGGTGATTTTCTTGATCGTAATAAACAAGAATTACAGCCTCCAAGAGGTTCCTCATTAACAGCCAATATGGTTCACCAGACTTCCTTAAGAAGGACATGTAAGTGAAAACAGATAGATAGTTCTCCCTAGATGATTATGAAAATGAATTGTTATGCAGCAACTTGGTAAAAAGAAATGAAAATCAAAAGTAAGATAATTTTATAAATGTGTTATTGCTGAAAAATTACGTGAACTTAATTTTGTATTTCAGCTATTCCATCCAGATCTGTTTCTGTGGATGAATCCAGACCTGAGCTACTTTTTAGACTGGCAGTTGGAACTTTCTCAGTGTCTGTACTTCATATTGACCCTTTACCCCCACCTGAAAGTTCACTGAACCTTAACCCATTGACACCAATGGCTCGGGATTTCTTTGCCCGAATAGAAAAGATTGAGCCAATTAAGTTTTCAACAGAAGATTTTCTGTCCTTCCGAGAAGTATTTGCAGAAGCTTGTTCTCATGATCACCTTAGGTATAACTTTGCTTATTAATAAATATAAGTAACAAAAATATATTTTAAGTAAATTTGAATAAAGTAAGTTTATTTCCATAGGAATTGTGTCACATGATATTTGAATTGCGTTAGACTTCTTTATTCATGTCAAAATAGTCTTGAATTTTGACATCTGTTGTCCAAGACATCTTTAAAAAAAAGAAATTAAAACAGAAGAAGAAAGGAGAATAAACATTAAAATCGCCTAGCTTTTTAATAAATGAATTAACTTATGTGCAGTTTCTACAACAGAAGCCTAGAGACTCAAGAATCATTAAGTAAATTATTTCTTTAGAAATAGCTGTGTTTTACAAACTATTGTTATTCCAGTTTAGGGATCATTGCTTGAAGGAGCTTAAGGTTTTACTTAGTGCTAAATATAGTATCAGTAGGGATAAAGTCTAAGTGAGAACAAGGTAATAAAGTCAGGCAACAGTCTTTTTTTTGCAGAAATTTTTACCATCCCAGTACAGTGTATGAAGTAAAATATTTAAGGTTATATATACCTTTTCTTACCTTATGTGTATAATTTAGATTTTGTGAAACACTTGACTTCTTCATTGGCTATCTAAGGATGTTAGTTTTCAATGAACTGCAACTCAGGTTAGATGCCTAAAATGTTCTTTACAAATTCCTCTCTGCTGACCATTGTTGATTATGTACCATGAGCTTCATTGTCTTTGTTGATAAATCTGTTATCATTAGATATTTTCATATATTTGGAGAAATTATGGTATTTTAATAATTTTAAAAGGATTGTAGCGATCCTTTTTTTGTATACATAAATCTTGAGTTTTCATCATTGTTATTGATTTATCTTACTTCTAATAAT
Source organism: Regulus satrapa (assembly GCA_013396955.1). Classification (NCBI taxonomy): domain Eukaryota; kingdom Metazoa; phylum Chordata; class Aves; order Passeriformes; family Regulidae; genus Regulus; species Regulus satrapa. The sequence continues at coordinate 15,764 of VWZN01010802.1, read as the reverse complement.
TAATAATTTTAATGATCCAGGTTTATAGGTACTGGCATCAAAGTGTCTTATGAGCAAAGACAAAGGACTGCCTCTCGAAGTTTTAGTACTGACTTATCCATTGGAGATATGGAGTTCCTGGAATGCCTTTTTTCTACTGACTCTCATTCCATGCAGCCTCACTATACAGAGGTGTGTTAAGAATAACGGGAGTTCCATAAAAAAGAACTGTTAATTGTATAACTGAGAACGATAGATTTTAAAATGGTTGTAATTTAAATGCTTCTTAGTGTTTCTTAATTTTTAAAATGTGTTAAAATTTTAAAATTAAATTTACGTTTTAATTCTGAGCTCAAATAGTGAATCCAACTTCTGACATACTTGACAGACATACTTCATTAGTTATTTCTTTTAAATATGCTTAACATGGTTTGAACATGAGCATAAATATTTTCAAAAAACTAAGCAATGGAATTGAGCAATGCAGAGGTTTCATGTGCTGGTGATTATTCTTCCAGCTCTTTTAACGGTCAGATACATCCGGTAAAGTAGCTGAATATGTGGATAGAAGAAATAGTTGGGCTGGGTCTCTGTTCACTGACTTCAGTGGGAGATTGCCTGTTTGTGCTAGGAAAAATGTCATAAATATATTTTCCTGTGGCAATTCTTTCCTTCTTATTTATTAAGCAGTTCTAACTATGTTTATTTGGGTTTTTTTTGTTTTTTTCCGAAGCTTCTGACATTTCATTCTGAAGAAAGAAATGATTCTCATTCTATGCCATGCCTTCAGCTGCATTATAAACATTTAGATAATAGAGGACCTCAGGTAAGGTGGGAGATTAAAAAGACCAAGTTTCTGTACAATAAGCTTTGTCTAATTTGGTTCATTTGAACAGAAAAATGACAGTAAAACAGAGTTCTTAACTCTTTATATATACTTATTATAATTTGTTTTACTGTGTTGTGTTGAAGATTTTAGTGGTTTTTTTTTCTTTCTTTTCAGGGTAGTCAAGGGAGACTCAGTTCTGTTCCACAGAAAGCAGAGTTTCAAATAAAGTTAAGTCCAGTGTTTTGTGAGCTGGATATTAGTATTGTAGACAGATTAAATTCCTTACTTCAACCCCAGAAACTAACTACTGTGGAAATGATGGCATCTCACATGTATGCTTCTTACAATAAGCACATAAGTCTGGTAAGTTTAAAGTGAAATTTAGCAGCTGATGTAAAGTGTAGCTAACAATTCCTATGTTTCTATGTTGAACTCTTTAGTTGTCGCAATCAATCCAGTTGCCTCTGCTGTGCATTACCTGCTTTTGGGGTAGGTGACAGAGACAATGGGAGGCCATATGCCTTGCATTCCGGTGATCTGGGACAAACAGGAAGAGGTTGAAGCTTATTTGCCTTGGTTTGGGTTGTCACAATAGCATTAAACACTTTTCTTAAAATACTTGAGGAATGCTCAATGTAATTAACTGATTTTTTTCACAGCAACAAAAATCTTCATGTAATTTTATTGTTGCATTTACTGATTATGGAAAAATCAGTTTTCAAAACTATTTAAGAAAATCCTTATTTTAAAAAAATTGTAAGGCATCAATCATTTTTCTAAATATAATTGTCTTGCAAGTTTGATTCCTTTCAATGACCAATAAAAAGGGGAGGATATAAAGGACATGAAGATGACTTCCTGAAAGGGAAAAATACACATGATAATAATTCCTACTTTTTCAACAACAGCAATTTTTAAGCAAGTGTCTGAGACATGGCATTTCCTAACTGCAGCTGAGTATTGTTCAGTACTCTCTAATTTTAAGAGGAAGGAAAATTGAAAAAAAAGCTGTTTTTTAAAAGATTGCCAATCTCTGCAAAAACTTGACCTCTAAGTAGAACCTTTACAACACTAATAATAGAAAGATATCCTGAGAACAGTAGCAATTGGTCTTGATGTGTTTCTTCTGTGATGTAGAAACAATGTTTTTAATTTTCAGATACTACATTATCAAGCGCTTTCCCCATAGTCACTTTTTATGCTATTTTCTCTAATTCAGAGGGTTTTTTATTAACTCTGGTTTGTGTTTTGTTTTTTGTTGTTTGTTTTGGGTTTTTTTTTTAGCATAAAGCATTTACTGAAGTTTTTCTGGATGATTCACATACTCCTGCAAACTGTAGAGTTTCGGTTCAAGTCACTGCCCCAGCATTAAATCTCTCTGTTCGCTTCCCAATACCTGATCTACGGTCAGATCAGGAAAGAGGACCATGGTTTAAGAAATCACTTCAGAAGGAGATTCTTCATCTTGAATTTACAGATATGGAATTTAAAACTGAATTTATAGGAGGGTCAACTCCAGAACAAGTTAAATTAGAGCTTACCTTTAAAGAGCTAACGGGTAAGATTGTTAATATTATATTCAAAAGCCCATTTTTATTTTCCTAGATACTACGTAGTTGAGAGAAAGGTCTTCTCATATGGAGTAACCCAGGGAGTGTCTTTCCACATGGGTTTTGGAGTAGATATGATATCTCTACTGTAGTTTTGTGTTCTGTACTAAATACCAATGCATGTCCAAACAATACTACAAGGAGGAGAGGCTGTGTGTCCAGTTCTGGGCTCCTCGGTAAAAGAAAGACAAGCAGCTTCTGGAGAGGGTCCAATGGAGACCAAAAAGATGCTGAGGGATCTGGAGCATCTTTCATATGATGAGAGGCTCTGGGAGCTGGACCTGTTCAGCCTGGAGAAGACTGAGAGGGGATCTCATAAGTATATAAATATCACAAAGAAAGGTGCCAAGAGTATGGTGCCAGACTCTCTTCAGTGGTGCCCAGAGACAGGATGAGCAGCCACGGCCATAAACGGAAACTCAAGATGTTTTAGATTAACATGAGGAAGAACTTCTATACATTGAGGGTGGCTGAGCACTGGAACAGGTGCCCAGGGAGGTCATGGAGTCTTCCTGTCTGAAGACACTCAGAACCCACCTGGACACATTCCTGTGTAACCTGCTCTAGGTGACCCTGCCTTGGCAGAGGGGTTGGGCTAGATAATATCCAGAGGTCCTTTTCAACCCTAAAAGTGCTGTGATGCCAAGATTGATTCCCTAAATAACTGTCATTGAAAAGCTTTAATAATTTCATGCCTCTGATATCTTTCAAAGTAATAAATCTATGAGACTAGTTTATATTTGCAATCTTCTCTGCTGTCTCATTTTATGTACCTAATTAAGCCTAAAAATATGACAAAATATAGTGATGTTATAAATGTAAATGCAGGTATCTGTGCATTAGAAGCATCTCATTTTCTAACTACTGCTACCTAGAAAATAATGTAAAATAATTTTTGTTTCTAAAAGTGAATATTTTTTTTTGAGGAAGAAGAGATGACAAAATTTCCCTTAGTAGCTTAGTAAGTAGCATTGACTAGTTAGTCTTGTTGACTCCAACCTGAGGAGTGGGTAACCTGAAGTTAGCAGTTGTCATTCATCTGTTAATTTCTAAAAAATCTCTTTCTGTCCAGGTTCATTTGAAGAAGATAATGCAGAAACACCAGTAAAATTTTTTCAAGTGTCAGGTGGCACAGATGGAGATATAACATCATCATCAGACAATTTTGACTGGCCTCGGTAAAATAAGTTTTCATGTTTTTAATATGGATTGATTAAAATTTTATGAAGCACTGTTGTTAAATGATTGAAAATAATTTGCAAAGAAAGAGCATTTAACTATTGAAAAGAAGAAGAATTTATAAAAAGAATTTATAAAAAGAATTTTAATAAATTCCAAGAATCTGTAAAAAAAACCCTGGAACTTCTGCATTTATAATAATGCAATATGGTTTTTAATGTATAATTACTTCTGCATGGACCTGAGTAAATTTCAGTGAAAGTTAGATAAATTATTAGATACCAGAAACTTTTCTCCATTTTATTTACTTTACCTTTTCTCTTGCATTCATGACTGAACACCAAACTACCCATCCGATTTTGCCTCAAAATAGTATAAGCCATAAGAATAATAATTGTATTGTGACTGAATTATTGCAGCTTATATCAAATGCAAGGCAATAACAATACTTCAGACATAAAGTAAAGAAGAGAGGAACCTGGCAGCTGAAGCACATCATAAGATGTTTAAAGAGGCAATTTTAGATTTGCTACAGAATTTGCTGTGTTCATTTTTTGCCACAAAATTCAGTGGCTTTCTGACAGCAAGTTTATATGGACATTTTTTCTTCTATAGTAGCACAAATAATTTTTTCTATAACAGTGTTTACCAGGAAAAAGCTGCACCATGCAATAGAGCATTTTTAATAGCTATTAATGGTCTAGTGAAACAAGCTTTATTTTGGGAGAGTGATAGGTTTTTCTTAGGTCACCTATATGATCACCTGATGGAGTTGAAAAAAGCAGACACCTAACATTTTCTTTCACCTGGTGTTGCTTTTTCCATGTCCCTTTGTATGTATAAGTTAGTTTTCTTCTTAATAGTGTTGCTTTGGGTAATAAAATATGTTATTATCTAATAAAAAAGTCCCTGGACTTGTGAGATACTTAGTCTATGTATATTTAATGGCAAGCCAGTAGAACTAATGACAGAGCATAAATGTAAGCATTATAAGCATCTCTAATGGCTTATTCTGCATAACTTCTCCAATGTCAGGATTGTATTGAAAATAAACCCTCTGGCTGTGCACTCTATTCTGGAAAGGATAGCAGCTGAGGAGGAAGAAGGTGATAATAACTTTCAAGAGGAAGAAGAAGGAGGGTCTCATTCTTTGAAAGATGTCTGTGATATTAGAAGACCAGAGCCTTCTCCATTTTCTTCTCGTAGGGTCATGTTTGAAAATGAAGAGGTACTATAAAATTTTGTTGTTGCTTTGTGCTTATGAAAGAAAAAAGGAATACCTTCTCACTACTTTACATGCAACTTCTGGCTTCCACTTTTGGTGGCTTTTTTTTTTTTATTATTTAACTTTAGAACTTTTTTCTTTTTTCTTTCAGATGGTGATGCCAGGAGATGTAGTTGAAATGACTGAGTTTCAGGATAAAACAATTAGCAATTCTCATTATGTACTGGAACTCATGTTACCTAACATTCACTTAACACTACCAAACAAAAGCTTTTATGAAAAACTTTACAACAGGCAAGTATAATTGTTTTGCTTGCTTGACCTGTGCTCTCTGTTCTGTGTCACTTCTGATAAAAGCAATTGTCTAAGCAGGTGTACCAGGAACTCATTTGTATAGTTTATTTAAAAAACACAAAGTGCTATCTAAACATTTTTCCAAGTTAATGTGACACTATTGTGTCATGCATCTGATTGGTGCCATGGCAGCTGTCTGCTAAAAAAATGTTTGGCAGATTTTGTGAACAAAGGGTGAAGCTAAATAGTTTTTGGCTCAGTGAATACTTTGTTCCCATCTCTGCAATGTTTAATTTTGCTCTAGTCTTTCTGATTTCTTCTTTAAACAGATTATTATATTTCAAAAACTTGTGCTCAGTTTTATTCTTTCCATCTAAAAATCAAAAGCTTGCAAGGCAGTCAGAAAAAAAAAAAGCCCTAGTCCAGTTTTGTGAGGCTCACAAAGGTTTATAAAAATGTAGAGAAAGCAAGCCAAATTTACAAATGGGTGTTCACCATTTATTTCTGTGAGTTTGCTGGTTAAAAAACCCAAAATGCTACTAGATTGTTACTGTGCTATGCAGTATGCAAAGAGATGCTGATCTCTTAGTCTCTGATCGCTTCCAAAGTGAAAAAGCAGAACCTTCCATTGAATATTCTGTTGGTATACTTCTGTACTGAATGTCACATATGTCTTTACCTTTAACAGACACACTCACTTAAAAGCTAAAGAACTAATGTTTCCTACAAGTTAATTGAAAATTGATGTGATCAAAATAGGGGCTTCTCAACTCCCCCTCGAACCTACTGAGCTAATAGATACCTACTTATAGAGGCTTTTGTGTCACTATCACATGTTACACTTTGATATGTGCATACCATAGTTACAGAATAAAAGCTACTTACGTTTTGTATTGCTTTTTCTCATGAATATATTGTTTCTTGTGCTCATGAACTTTTTCTTTATTTGTTATGGGTTCTGGAATCTGAAACATAAAATTTGCAAAGGAATGATGCTTGACTGACTTAATACGAAATGGGAATATAGTAATATATTTTTTGTAATGATAATGTATTTCTTCCTAGGATCAGCAATGATTTATTATTATGGGAACCCACAGCTCCATCTCCTGTAGAAACATTTGAAAACCTTTCTTATGGTGTTGGACTATCTGTGGCCAGCCAGCTCATCAACACTTTCAGTAAAGACAGCTTTAGTCAATTTAAATCTGCAGTTCATTATGGTAATACACTTAATAAATAATCTAGAACTATAGTGCTTTAGATGCATAATTGGCTGAAGTGATTAAGTTGTTAGTGGAAAGATTCTGTAAACTTATGGAAAAACAAGGTAGATTACTGTTTGATTAGGTAAAATAAGTGTGAAATTGAATTGCATTATCAGTGGGGAAACAGTGAGTTATTGGCATAATATGTGTACTAGCTAGAGAATGAGTTGTTCTGCATTTTATCTGTTAGATGATGAGAGTGGATCTGAGGAAGAAACACTACAGTATTATTCTACTGTTGACCCAAACTATCGTTCACGCAGAAGGAAAAAGCTTGACTCACAGAATAAGAACTCACAAAGCTTTCTGTCTGTCCTGCTAAATGTGACACATGGATTAGTGTCAATATTCACAGATGTAAAGGTGAGGCACTGGGGCTGGAATAAATTTTTTGTTGTTTTGACTATGGGTTCCTTTCATGCTGTATGTACTTATCTGGAAGGATGTAGTATTTTTAACAGTAACTCTGTGGTCTTGATACTACTGTAACTAGGCAGTAATGCAACAGTATTTTACAAATTCTGTTTGCTTAGCTTCCTGTGTGAATAACTGAAATGCAAGCAGGAAAACATTGGTATTGGTAGCAAGTGTTGTGTTAGTTTAGACTGTCTAAATGCAGCACACTGTCAGGAAATAATAATTTTATAATTTCTGTTCTTCCTTCAGCAGGATGATGGAAATACAATGGAAGGAAAATATGGTGAATTTTGGTTTGAGTTCAACAGTGGTTCCCTTTTCAGTGTGACTAAATATGAAGGATTTGAGGACAGACACTATGTTTGTCTCCATTCTAGCAGCCTCAATTTATATCATCAAGGTAGGGGTGGGATTGAGGTGGCTTTGCGACTAAGTTTGAAATTAACTAAGCTTGAAGCTTTTTAGGGAAAAGGCTGTATTGTTTTTCTCTTTCCTCACATAGTGTATAATTTGTCACAATATAATTTATGGCTAATGTTTCTAAATGCTACAATAATGCAACTTCATTATAGCTGTATTTACTTAAGAGTTTAGCTCCAACTTTTTAGACAACTAGTGGTCTTAAAGATACTGTCATCATCTGGCAAATCAGCTGTACGGCCTTTTCTTTACTATGAAAATACACTCTTCCTACATGTTATTGGTTATTTTATTGAAAAGCTACAGGTTACCAGTGGTTGCTGTGCTTTTCCTGAATAGCTAGTTGTAGTCCACAGATGAAGAATTTTGACTGTGTAGTTTGTCTATGTCTAGTAACTCCCATGTAGTTATATGTTTTAAGGTTTCCCCCTCAGATGCCTCTGGATCAGTGGTACTCATGTTTCAATGCAAGGCTTAGTGTGTTTAGACATTAGCCTGGCACTGTCTCATAATGTGGAAACACGTGTTCCTCCATGTAACCTGTAGGAGATTTGTCTTTTATTTCAACTTCACTATTTTGTTGGGCAAATAAACAACTCAATCCCTGATAGCCAAATTGAAGATTTTAGCTAGAACTGTGGTTTTCAATATTGGATCACCCATAACCTTTCCTTCAGTTCTTGGTTGTGCATTACTAGCTTTGATAATTAAAATAATTTTGTAGGCATTAAGCATGAAAAGGGTTTTCCTTAACACTTCATCAGTAACAGCTTTGGCAATTCATTCCAAAATCTCTTTGCAGGTTTGGTAGATGGAGTCGTCCCTGCCTCTGAAGTACGACTACCCAGCACAATACGTCCCCATTGGTTAGAGCCTACTATTTGTTTTTCTGAAGAAGATGGTCTTAGTAGGACTACTTCAGATGGTGTTGGAGTGGATAGTCCAAGTATGCTAACTGTTGCAGTCAAAATCCAGTCAGATAAAATAGAGAGCAACACAAAGGTTTGTGTTATTTGGACTTTATAAGTTGAGTTATCTCAGTTTAAATGGAAACATCTAGTCATGGAGTTAGAAGGGTTATAGATGAAGAAACCACGTAGTGCTAAGACATTAATTTTTAAACTTTAATTTTCTGTTAGAATCTTTTGGGTGGATTATAAAATTTAAGCAGCATCTTAATTTGCTAATTCTTCCAGTGCTTCACATAGTTGATCATGCTGTTTCTTTATTGAATGCATTTCTTGAACAGTTGACCATTTTTGTTTGTTTTTGTTGAGTTTCTTTGCTGTCAAAGTAGGCAAGAAGAAATATATAGTTACACTGCAATTAACTAGCAGTGTCATCTAACAGGCAGTCGTTGCTTGCCTATTTGGAATGGGACTGGTTAATGACAGTAGCATTCATTAGTGTGGCTATGACCTCTTAGCCGGTATAGTAGTGACAAACAGATTAGTTGAGTTATCTAAAGACGGGTTCTGCAGACCAGGAAAATGTTGTGGGGGTTCAATTGTTTCACATGTGGACTACTTTGGGTTGGTACTCCTGGTAATTTCTGCTGAATCCCAGAGTGAATGTGCAGGTGGCCTTCTTTCCTATCACCCCCACAAAGCTGACACTGCTATACTTTCTGTTCCAAAAAGTATGATATGGTATTATTATTCAGAGTTTCTGTGCTGGAAAGCAGGATTTTTCTAGACGATGGGAGATTTTTGGGAGCAGAAGGATGACACTGTTTCACAATCTAGGTGTGACATAGTTACATGTGTTTTAAGTATGACAAGTCATGCAACTTTGTTGTGCAGGAATTTCTGGTTGCGGTTGGACTTCGAGGAGCCACCCTTCAGCACCGAGTGCTGCCTTCAGGTTTAAGCTGGCATGAGCAGGTCAGGTTGCTACTGTTTCTTGACTACATGTTCAAGTTTAGTCTCATTGCCTTGAGAAGGAATCAAACTAAATCTTGATTGCCAATCTTGATGTTAGGTTATGCCATATTATCATACTCTGTTCTTGAAAGTGTTATTCTTTCTTCCCTGTTTCTGAGACCACTGACAGATGATAATCTTACTTGTAAATTATTTCTTGTCTATTTCATTCGGTACTGTTCCTCTCATCATCCTAACTTTCTGCCCATAACATGTCAGGAAGGCTCTTGTGGGGTTTACTCCATTCTGTTGGGGTTTGGGTTTTGGATTTTGTTTAAAATTCAGATGAAAAATCTCAGTATTGCAATGCTATTCAAGTATATAAGTAATCCTAAAGTTAAAAATACCCTCAAAACAAGCAAACATATTATCTGCAGTACTGAAAGCATTTCTGTATTTTTCCCTTCTTCTCACTTTATCCCTCAAGTCTCATTTCTCAGTTGTACATTTCCTGTTTTGTATTGCTGGAATAGCAGTACTGGGAGACTTTGGGGAGGCATTGAGCAGCAGTTGAGTGAGAAGGGTTGTAGTCATAGATGTGGATGCAGAGGTAGAGCACAGCAGACAAGGCTGGAGCCCCTTGATCTGTGTGTGTGCACATGAGGCAAGACATGCCATTAGCACAGGAGCAGTGTGGTTGCATGTACCTGCCCCATGTTGCATTACAGATAGTAACCCTTGACACAAACTTTTCCTGTTTATCCTCCAGTCTCTATAATATGCTGATTTGTACATGCATTGTTACTGTATAACTGTGCAAAGCTGAGCATGGGACTTTGGATTTTTTGTTTGTTTTTGGGTTTTTTTGGGGTTTTTTTTTGGTTTTTTTTTTTTTTTATTTTTTTGCTGTGCTGTTATTTTTTCCTCAGCATAATATTCCCATGGGTTTGTGTAGCCTGCTTTTACACCATGTTCACTTCTTTTCTCTATGAAATTTTTCTCAAGTAATATTGCCAAGTACATCGCAGGCAACCTCTTTTGGAGGGGGAGGGATCAAATAAAAAATTATCCAAAGAGGTAGTTAGGAGAAAAAATTTTAAAAATGAGCAGTGATGGTATGCCCCAGGCTTGGAATATTTTAAGAGTATTTTTAGTGTAACATATTTGAGAGGGAACTAACAGATCTTACAGAGAAGGACAGCAGCTAGTTTTAAGTGGTAGTACATGAAAAAGCTGTTTATACAATGAATGTGCACACAGTTCTGAGTGTATTTACCATGCCTATCCCTCAAGAAAGACTTGAAGATAGCTTAGACAATGGAAAGTGTTAAAAGAAAAGTGAACTTTTCAGAGAGGGAGCAAGGAAAATGCAAGCATTGCAATAACAGCTACAAAGCACTTGAGGGTATGTGGATTGGTCTCTTCCATACCTTTGAAGCTGCATTTTTTATGGCTTTTTTCTCTGTTGTTTACATTCCATGCTTCTCCCTATAAAGATATTGAGTAAGCATCTTTAAATATCTGAGGCTGGTTACACCTTTTCCTTCTACTAATTTAATATTTTATTGTCATACCTGTTACAGATTACTTTTAAAAATATTTTTGGTGATGTGTAGTTGTTTGTTAATTTAACAGATATTTAGGTATTAATATGTTTGTGATTTTTAGATTTTATATTTTTTGAATATTTCTGATGAGCCTGTTCTGGGATATAATCCTCCAGCTACAATTACAACTTTTCATGTACACCTGTGGAGTTGTGCCCTTGATTACAGGTAAGTACAATGTAAGTGTGTCACTTGGCACTGCAGCTATATACTTACACTTCAGGAATGTTCAAGTTTGCATACTATAAATAATACTTATTTAGGTGATTTTGGAAAAAGTGCTTAACTAGAAGGAATTTAAAGTAAGGTATGATTTGCCTAGGTCTGGGAAGATGACGTTAGGTAATCTACAAGGCTTTGAGTGAACTTCCAAATAGATACAGAACACTAATTTGTTTTTCCTATTTGTTGTTAGGCCCTTGTTTTTGCCAGTCAGATCTCTACTTACTGTTGAAACTTTCAGCATTTCCAGCAGTGTTGCAGTAGATAAATCCTCTTCTACTCTCAGGTATGGTTGATCAAATTGTGAATCCTGTAAGCTCCTGTAAGACTAGGAATGCCTGTCTGCTTTTTTGACCTCACAAGCTTTTATGTTGTATAAATGAACACACTGATTTCTGGCTTTTGAAATACACTTTGCTCACATGTAATATTTCTGTTTAATTAGGTTAAATAATTTTGTTTATTTATACTTTTTAGTGGAATTACTTCCTTTAACAACAAGCAATTCTGAACTTTAAATAAGACTGGAATGTTCTGAAATGAAGTTTTGTCTATTTTATGAATTAGTAAAACCTTAAGATTTCTTACAGTTTGTTACTTGGAGACAGTGGATTAATTAATTGATATTTAATGACTAATGAAAATATTTGTAACTTGTAATAATTTTCTTGCAACTTCTATATTGAATAGAAGTTGAATATTTATTTTGTTTTACCTCTTCTCTTGTGAAATATCTGCAAAGTTGATTACTTTTATTGATAAAATCTTTTAAGTGACCTTTGAAACAAGTGTTCTGTTAACTTTATTAAGAAGAGAAAAAGACAACAAATAGAAATAATTGTTAAGGATTAAGACATTATATCCTATTCTAGGAAAGATCAATTATATCAATTGAAATACAAAAAAGATATAATTAGCAGTAGGGAAGACATTCAGTTGTTAATTGTTAATAGATTTGAAAATTATGAAAGGTTAAAGTGAAGAGTTTGCATTTAAGATATGCTAGGTATATTTGTGTTTTAAAATATTTTTTATATACTAACTTCTTTTGACTTACTAATTGTACAGCATTTCTCTAGCACTTTTATTTCATCTTGTTTTTTGTTCCTTAGGATAATTTTAGATGAAGCTGCTTTGCATTTGTCTGACAAGTGCAATACTGTCATGGTGAACCTCCATAGAGGTAAGGATGGTTTTGATGTGACTTATCAATTGCAAGGCCTAAAGAAACAAAATTACATGCATATTCAGCATTTATAAAAGTTACTGAAGAAGGGAACTGAGGAGCTAGGAGCAGCCAGTGGAGTATGAGAGAATAATGCAATGTTGGTAAAAATCTGAATGCTCTGGTTTGGATTTGTGGATCCAGAAGTACGTCAGAGAAAAGTATCTTGCAATTCCTCTAGTATCATGTTACAGTTAAATAACAGGTATTTCAAGAAGCATGTGTTTAAAAATAGGGAGTTTCACAGAAAGAAATTTTCTTAGAAAAGAGATCTCAGTTGAAATTGAAAGGTGCTGAATGGCACAGAGTTGTAGGTTCTGAAAAGAATCATACCAGCTGGGTTGCTCTCTTTTGAAATAGTAAGAACCTTTAAGGACTGAGGAACTTGAATCAGTATTTAACAAATGAGTTGAAGAAATAATGAAACTTTGTGCTCACAAATGTGTATTTAGCTTAGGTAAGAGACCTCTAGTAGAGGGTACAGTCAAAGGTATACGTGTTTTGTTTAAACGACAGAAGAGGACAAATAAGTTATTCATGGCACTGAAAGGTGAGTATAACATGAACATGTGTTCTCTCTCACTTCTGCTGAAAAATGGATAGAATGTTTAGTCATGCAGCTTCTGTGTGCCTTGGTTTCTCTAACTCACACAGATGGGATGAAGATAAATATCTGAAAAGATTACACTGCACACACAGATGGTGGTAGTGGGAGTGATACATTGGACTGAAAAGATTCATGTTCTTGATTTGAGTAGCTGAAACCTGAACTCTGAAAGTAATCCTCATAAAAGAAGGAAATGCAGAGATACAAAAGGGATTGATTGCTTTACTGTAGCTCATGCTGTTTTTAGTGGATTTTTAGCTATAGGTATATACGGTTTTGTTACTTTCTTAATAATTTTTAAAATTACTGTATTTCAGATTATGTTCGTGTTATGGATATGGGGCTGCTGGAACTAACCATTACAACAGTAAAATCTGATTCTGAGGGAGAAAGAGTAAGTATTTAATCACAAGCAAAATAAAATGTAAAGCTTTCATAAGAGATGATGATTTGAAAATTACTTTATTATGCTTAAAATCCAAGAAGGTCTTTCAGTTTACTTCTATTTTTTGAACTCCTTTTTTGACTAGTTAAATAATTTAAAAATAACTGTTTATATGCCATTTTTGTGGAACTTTAGGATACTTGGAAGTTTATTCTTGTGTTTTCATTGTTGCTATCTAGACTAAACCAC